>WAAE01007403.1:35181-66270 GCA_013400495.1 Nicator chloris | reverse complement strand
AACAAAATAAGAAATTAATTCACCACCTCCCAGAGGCAGACAAGTGTTCAGTCACCTGCAGGAGGGGAGGGCTTCATCACACATTCTGAACAGTGACATGTCACCCAGATACATCTGTGGGAAGGTGGAGAGGACTGACACTACATTTTAAGCACTGAATATGTTTTAGAGAGGAGGTGAAGAGTAGCATCTGAAGGCGAATATTTTCCCTCCAAGGAGAACTTCCTAATTGTTGGGATAGAGAGGCTCAAGGGACTGAGTAATTCTCAAAATATGAAATGAGTAAACTCATGAGAAGGCACTGGGAAGTCTCTCTTCCCAGAAATTTGGGCATCTCGTTAAGTGACAAATTATTAAGAGTATGTGAACACTGACTGGCTGCTCAATAGGTTTTAGGCCAGATTTTCCTTTGCCACTTTAGCTGTCTCATTTGATTACTGTGGTGCTTGAGATATAAGTGCCTGGTGACACCAAGTTGATTATGGCAGTCTAAATTAGATATCTGGCTATCTTATATTGGTATTAGAGCTCTATGCAGGGAGAAAGGCACCTCCAAGGGCTGATTGAGTGTCTTGAGGTGAGTACTCTTTACCTACTGTGCTGGGAAACTTCCTCTTGGTGCCCATGCAAACCAAGCTGCCTATCAGCCCATTGGAAATTATGTGTGCAATAGTGTGCCTAACTGAGTGAGTGACAAGCCCAAAACTTTTGCAACAGTTTATTCAAGAAAAAGAACATTGTAAAGGACAGGTGTCAAAGGACCTTCTTTAGGGAAAAGGTATCGTGGGATGTGTGAGGAGTGGAGGCCTTGCAGACTGGCCCTCATGACAAAACTGCCAGTTTCTGGAGTTGGTCTTCTTCTAATAGAGCCGACTTAGTCATATGTCTTACATATATTTTTTCTCCCTCATCATCCCTTAAACAGAGCATCCCCATGGGAGTTGTGCTGCTGCTCTACCCAAATCTGATTCTCCTGCTACTCAGAGGTGTCATCCTTGTCGACACTTTCCCTACCTCCACGCATTGGATAATCCTGCAAATGGACAGATAAAGGCCTTCAGAGTATGAATGATAAATTATGCTGGAAACCAGCAAGGATCCTAATATTCTACGTGGAGTTGTGGAACTGAGGCTCAAAACAGGTGATGAAAATCAGGTCAACTCTTTTGAGGTGCTGGTTATCTTGTCAGGTAAGATGAAGAATTAAAACCACTCTATTTCCCCCCTTCTCTCTCAGTATTATGATCAGCCTCAGGCTTTTCTTTCTGTCTAAAGTCACCCCAGGGTGAAAAACTCTGAGATGCCAGAAATACCTGCATCTCTGGAAAATCCCTGTAATTTCAGAGTCTTCTGGGGTAATGTCGTTGTAAATAGATGATCTCATTCTGACAAAAGGACATCAGAGATTTTCTGAGAATATGGAATTTACACATATGGTTTGTTAAGGTTAATGAAAATTGCCCATGGTTGGGGGAAGGACGATCAGCTGATCTTGTGCTTACAAATTTGATTTTCCTTTGTGTTTTGCAACAGTGCTTTTTCTTTTACTTATTTCCTATGAATATGGAGCAGTACCTTGAATTTAAATAAGATATTTCTAATGTCTCCAAGATCAGCACGTATGCATTTAAGCTTATTTTTCATGAATCGAAGCAAACTGCTGGAAGGATTCTGCTATCTCTTTCTACAGTTGTTGGTTTTCTCTCATAATGGAGTTGTCCCCTTTGGCTTGCATCAGACAAAGCCATACAAACACCAGTCAAAGGAAGTTCATACAAGAAATACAACACACCCAAACATGTAGATTTTTGCATTTGCCTTTATAAGACAAGAAGGTTTTAATACGAAAGAAAAAACACTTTGGAAAGTTACTTAAGGCAGATAAAATATTATATATGCCTTATGAAACAAAGGATGGCAGCTGAAAGGTAAAATATAAAGTAATAGGTTTGTTGGATTTGGATGGCATATTTAAACCATGCCTTGACTACAAACAGCATCCTGGTTTGGGGGAAGATATGATTGGAAAAGTTTGTTTAAAAAAGGATAAAATTCACCACTTTCTGAAAACAGAGAAACTTTCCAATTTTTTATAGGACCATTTCCAGCTCCCAAGTGATGAGCAGCGAAGAGTTGCCAGAGGGCACACTGGGTGGAGACGTGCAGCTGGGGGAGTGGGCTGTTGTCATTAACCTCTACATTTGCTTCTCTGCTTCAAAGAGGACCACGTTAGCCCTGCTGTGTGCAAGCAGAAAAAGGCTACACACAAAGGAACTCTCAAGTCAGTGTGGGAGAGAGGTACAGAGCAGCTTCAAATCACTTCTGGGCTGTTCTCAGTTGCACTCACAGGTGGCACGTGTTGTATCGTGCTCTGCTGTCCTGGCAGCACTGCCTTTCAGAAGTCAGTCACTTTTTGGAAGATCATGAGCTTCCATGACTTGCAGAGCAGGGACGTGCTAGGACATCCAGAAAGATGCAGATACTGCTTTTTAAGAAATGTGGTAATGTTAAATGAATAAAAAACAGAAGAATGGGTTGTCCATTGAATAAAAATTGTCTTAAATTGAAGAAAATATTTTTGTGACAAAATAAATGTGTTGAACAAAATGGGCAAAAGTACCAGCAAAATGGGCTCCTTAAAATCAATATTATTTTACTGTGAATATTCAAAATTTAATATCAAAACACTATTTCTATTAAAATCCAGCTACTTTCTGAAAACACTTTCAGAATTTCTTGACAACATGTAGTGTTCCTAAAACGATATTAAAATGAAAAAATGATTTGAGTAGAAATGTTTATAAAGTGAAAATATGTTCTGCTGATCAGCTGTAGCTGCCATAAAGCCCCTCTCATTTCTATGACTCCTCTGCATTAATGTAACCTTTTTGGAAATCCTGAGAAGGCAATATGTGTTCCCTCAGGGAAACACTAATTTTTTCAAACTCAATCTTAGAAGAGAGGAACTTGAGTGTTTAGACTAGTAGCCTGTACCTAAAAGCTCAAAAACATTTCACTAACTAGAAAACAAGTTATATTTCTGCAGCTTAAGCATTACTTGTCTTACATCTGAAACCCCAAATCACTTCTACTTTTTTGTGTGGTATAGAAGTAATTTCCCAGGATATCTGTTTTAATCTTCTGTTGACTACAAGTAAATAACCAGCTAATTCTGAAAAGATAGGACTTCAAAACATGAGTGCTTACAATAGGAAATCTTATAGTAACTCAATTTTAAAATACAATTAATTTAGAAAATTGAAAAAGAAAAAAAAGAATTTTTTAAGGAAACTGGAATAGAGATTATTCCAAGGACCTTTTTTTTTTTTTTTAATTTTAATCATGGAATTTCAGAAATACCAAAGACTTGAAGAAACCTTGATCTTCAAAAATCTAATAATTATTTTTCATTTATCTACCATCTCCTTCAGGTCTGCAGATACAGACAATGCTGTGTGTTTTGTCTGGAGAAGAGTGGAGTCACTTAACTGCAAGATCAAGAGGGGCTGTAAAAGGATGAGGTAATGCTAGGTATTATTTTTGAGCCCACATATTCCAATCACTCCATTGCCATCTCTGATGACTCACCCTTCACTACCTCTTTCTTTGCATTAAACAATAATAAATATCTTAAAATGTACCTTGTACTTCATGAGTACTACTTCAACACTGTAGTTTCTATGGAGACAGGATGATCAGCTCATTGCCTTTGCTTATTGCCCTGATTTTGTTTTCTCCAGTTTTGCAACATCCCAAATATTTGATAGTTTCCCAGATAAAAAATTCTCCATTCTACATACCTGATTTCACAGATTTCCCTGTAATTTCTGTTTGAGTTAAAGCAGCCCTTTTCCCTGTAATTTAGGTTTGAGTTAAAGCAGCTCTTGAGAAAAAGGTATCCAAGTTAAATTAGATTGAAAGTGATAGAGAATGTGCCAAAATATTAGGGAAACAGTTGCAACGTTTATTGTGGTCACTAGTGTCATATTTATTTTCATTTTCCAGCTAAAGCTGGTTCAAAGCTTGCTTTTTACAGTCTTCTGGACCCACACCTACTCTCCTCATATTGCATAAGATAGCAAATAATGTCTCTGGGGACAGTTTCAGCCAGTTGTCTAAGTCCCCTAGGGCAAATTTCATCTGAGTTTGTTGATCTAAAGCAATTCAACTTGTGTAAATACTCCTCTTTACTCTTCTTTCCCCGTTCTAACCTGAGATCTCACTCCTGTGTTACTGAGGTTAAAGATGGTGTCTGCATGATTGTCATTGACCTTCTTATTGATGAAGGGATTAAACATTTCAGTTTTCTTAATTCATCTGTCACCTTTTCATCTTCTTCTTACTCCTGATCTCATTACTGAATGACTATGACTCACATCTCTCTCTTCTTCCTTTACAGCCCTTTCTTCTCTTGTCCCCATATGCCTGTCCTCTTTGATAGTCATCCTTGTTACTCGGTTTAGTTTCCACTTTCTTATTGTGACACTCATAGGTTTGAGATTGTTGAAAAAAACTGTGATTTTAACCTGTAGGTCTCCATCTAGGCTTGTCATTCTCTCTCCACACTGAGATAGCTCATGCCCAAGTCCTTCCTGTTCAGGAAAGTTCTGTTTCTCCTTATGTGTTGTTGTTGTTATTTGGTTGTGGTTGTTTTTCCTTTGGTTGGGTTTTTTTTGTTTTGTTTTTTTGTGTGTGTCTTTTGTGGTTTTATCTTCCAGTCTCTGAATGTATGAAGTCTGCATCTTGAATTTCACTGGCATTTTTGCTACTCCCTTCCCTTATTTTCTGAAGATCACTAACTTAACAATTTCACAGTGATTTGCACCCAATTTGCTTACAATGTTATATTCTCATCTATTCCATCCTTCCTGTCCTTGAATTCTTCCTTCTGGCTGCTTCCAGTACATCCAGAATTACCACCTTTCCATATCATGTTGGTTTATTTTCCAAATGACAAAGTGGGTGACTAAAATCCCCCAAGCAGGCTCTGTCCTTTTGATGGGCTGCTTACATAAAGCTTCATCCCCTTGTTAGGTGTTCACGGTGAACTGTCTCCTCCTTCATTGGAGTCCCCACGTTTGTTCCCCTTTCCATGGCTAACCTTTTTTTGTTAGGTTAATGTGGGGATTTTAAATCGCCCTTCCTTATTTCCCCCACTTGTCTTTAATGAACAATTGATATTCCTTCTAGTAATTTTTTAGCATATCAATATACCCCAGTGTCTTTATTATACCAGGAAAAAAATTGAGGGTTTTTTCATGTTGCGAGAGTATAATTTCTTTCTTCTTTTTCTTACAAGTGTCTATGCACATACAAAATTTTCAGCTAATTGAAGCACTGCACTTTCTTTGTTCCTCTTCTGATCCTGTTATTATAAGTGACCAGTGGATTCTTAGAAGTCTTATTCAGTTTACCCTAAAGCAATCCCAGTAAGGTTAGCAAAGCCTATGTACAATGATACATTCCATGCTTTTCCAAGCTGGACTGCATTGTTACCACTATGAGATAGAGCATCATATTGAGGAAATCAAGGTCTTTATTGAGATACCAAGTTTTCACCATACACTAGGTTTTGGGGCACATTTTTATTTTTCTGATCCTTTATCCATGACTGAAAGGATTATGAGGGCAGATCATATAGGTAAATTCTCTAACAGGATCTCTTTTGGCCCCTTTCATTATCTCCATGTAGATGAAGTGCATGGGAGAGTTAACACATGAGATCACTTTGACAGGTCACAGCATAAGTCCCTCAAATGTTTTCCTTTCAGTTGGGAAAGATTAAGAAGAATAACATGATTGGCAGCACTTTTAGGGGAAGCACAGTTCTCAATTCTGTTTACAGTTTATGGTGGCACACATCAAATAATTCTAGCCTTATTGGGGGCATCAGTTCATAAGAAATAGTGGCTTATCATGCTAAAAATTAAGAAATGTATTTAAAAAATCTATTAGGAGCAGATGTGAGATCAAAGCCAAACTTGTACTTTATCACTTGCTCTCTCTCATTTTTATCTTCCCTGCTTTTTCATGGGATCTTTTTGTCAAAGCCACTCTCATAGCTCACAATTGCAACCTATTTATACTGCAAAATCTTCATTCTTATGAGTTCAATGTTTAAGAAAAAAAACCAACAAAAAAAACCCCCCAAAAAAAACCCAAACCCAAAAGCAAAGAAACAAGCCCTGGTCCCAACTGGAGCCATTTGCAACTACTGTAATGTAAATAATATGTAGCCCAGACATACAATGAACTGAGGGACTGCCAGTACTTTCTGGGCCCACACACTTGGAAGGGGGTGGAGGGAGCAGGAAATGATTAGCAGAGGGGAAAGGCAGAGCTCCACCAGGCAAAGCTGAGGAGGCTCTGCAGTTTCAAGAGCTGCCAGCCCTGCTCAGTGCTGTCTTTGTGCACACGTTGAGATGTGGAAGCTGCTTGAGGTCAGCCAGCAGGGCTGTTTCCACACTCACTAAGATTCTGTCTTATTGGCTTGAAAACACTCACAGGTTAACAATAAATAACAAGGATCTAGTGAAGAAAGCAAGTAAAAAGCTTGTTTTGAATTTAGAGGTTGCCAATAGCACTAGCTGTGTTAATACCAGAAAAATAAAAAGCATCCTAAATGTCTAAGTCTCCAAATGACTTCAGAACCACTCAAAGAATGAAAAAAAAAAATTATTTGGGCTCTCTGCTTGTTTTCATTCACATCTGTGAGCTTGCATACACACACTAAACCCAGTTTGTGTTCTTTGTAAATTTAAAGAAAAAAATCATTTTATTGAGTCATCAGCTGGAAGAGGTATGAACTCTTTCAGTCAGTAGGAGAACAACAGATTTTCCACAGGATTCTTTGAAAGTCTGCTTCATCTGGGCTGAACCACCACATCTGGCATAAACTTACTTCTGCTGACTCCAAGACCCACATCCAGGACATGAATATTCATCATGTTACTCATGCTGCGTTCCTTTCCCTCTGATGTGTTTAACTCCCAGCACCGGGGAGACACTCGAGAACAGCTGTGGAGATTTTGCCAGGTTTTACTATTCAGGCTAAGCAGGAAATAATTTTCACATCCCATGAAACTTTCCAGTACAAGGGGGTTCTTTATTATTTTATTTTTCTTTTTTTCTTTTTTGTTTTTTTCTATCCTGCTTTAGTAAAAAAATCTTGACTAAATGCAGGTTTTCAGTGAAGAAAACAAAAAATTCCCTTTACCCACCTTAAACTAAATAAAATCAAGAAAATAATCCCCAAATCAAGAAAAAAGGCACATTTTCCATTTTTCAGGCCCCAAATGTAAACTGGGATGCCCTGACACCAAGTTCAGTAAATATTATTTCAGTCTGAGTCCTTCCTTCATGCCCCACTTGAAATTTCAGCTTGAATCTAAGAGTTTGTTTTCCCAATAAAGTTTCACTGAATTGACTGCTGAATTTTCAGATTCTAAAAAGTATAAAATTTTTATATTTTTGTATAAAGGAACAAATTCCTACTTAGTTTTACTTATAGCATTATTTGAGGTCCTTTAAGAACACGTAAGAAAGAAAATTTGTGCAAGAGCTGCATGTCTTGAAATACAACGATTCCTGTGACTTCTACAGGCTCTTTGTAAGATCGTAGAATCACAGGATGACAAAATCACAAGATCACAGAATGGCTTGGGTTGGAAAAAACTTTAAAGATCCATCGACCATGTCATGGGCAGCAACACCTTCCATTAGACCAGATTGCTCAAAATGCCATCCAGCCTGATCTCAAACACTGACTCCCAGGAATGGGGCACCCATAGCTTCTCTGGCCAACCTGTTCCAATGCCTCATAACTCTCACGGCAGAGAATTTCTTCCTAATTTACACCTCTACTCTTTCAGTTTGAATCCATTCCCCCTTGTTCTGTCACTACATGCTCTTTAATAAAAAGTCCCTCTCCTTTTTTGTAGGCTCGCTTCAGGTCCTGGAAGGCCATAATTATGTCACCCCAAAGCCTTCTCTTTTCCAGACTGAATAATCTCAGTTCTTTCAGCCTTTTCTGATAGAGGAGCCCCAGCAGGTCCATGTCCTTCCTGTGCTGGGCCCCCAGAGCTGATGCAGCACTGCAGGTGGGGTCTCAGCAGAGCAGAGCAGAGGGGCAGAATGCCCTCTCCCCTCTGTTGCCCACGCTGCTTTGGATGCAGCCCAGGACACGTTTGGGTCTCTGGGCTGTGAGTGCCCAAGGCTGGGTCATGTCCAGACTCTCATCCACCTGCACCCCCAAGTCCTCAGCAGGGCTGCTCTCCATCTGTTCATCCTCCAGCCTGGATTGATAGCAGGGGTTGCCCTGACTCAGGTGCAGCACCTTGCACTTGGTCTTGTTAGACCTCATGAGAGTCCCATGGACCCATTTCTTGAGCTTGTCCAAGTCCCTCTGGATGGCATCCAATCCTTCAGGTGTGTCAACCACACCTCTCAGCTTGGTGTCATCAACAAATCTGCTGAGATAAGTTGTAGTATGCAAAAGGATGCAGTCCAGTTCCCACAGCTGGAGCTTACAAGAAGTGGGAGAAAGATGACAGCAGTGTCCTCCCTCTGGGTAATTGAAGGAACTGTGGGATCCTCATTTAATACCCTTTGTGGCTGGAAGCAGGACACGGGGTGCTGTGCAAGCTCTCCTTGCTGCATGACCACTGCCTGGGAGCTCTAACATAACCAGAAAATCTGGCCATCAGCCTTGACAAAGACAGGAAAGGGAGGCCTGTGAGATGATGGCAGCTCAACATTTTACAGATTTTCAATTCCTCAAATGAATAAATAACCCCAGTTTTGACATAGGCAATGAATAGTTAATATTATGGCTAGGAACTAAGATAAGAAAATTAAGATGTTTCTATAAGATTAAAGGCCAATTTAATCTAAGAAATAGAGAAAATCAGCTCTAAAATCTTACTGCCAAAGTAGAAGTTATCAATACTGGATAAGACAAAAGTGATAGGCTGATGAACCTATAAAATACAACATAATGCATGTAACTCTTCACAAATAAAGCAGGAATCTGTACTAGCTTAGTCATGGGCAGGTTATATGTTTACCATTAAAAGAAGCAAAGTTTAGTGCTAAAAGAGGTGACTTCTGCAAAAGAATAAGTCTATTCAGGGGAATGGATCTATTTAGCCTTAAAAGACGTTTCCCATTAATGCAATCCAAAAACTCTCATGTAGATGTTTGACTTAGTCAAATATTTTGTATGACACTTACATATTTAACATTAAGATATTTGTGTATAACCTGAGCTTTAAAGCACATTTCAATATCTCATTAAAATTCCACTTGGAGAACATATGGCATATAAAAATTCATTTGTTATCTTGATTGATGGCATTTCAGTGAGCACTGTTTGAGTTTAGAATCAAAATATAATCTTAGACCTAATGAAGCAGGCTGTGCAGGCTGAACTTTTTGTAGTTTCCCCCAAACTGCCTCAGTATTTTTTGGCAGCAATTTTGTGAAACACAGCACAAGGGACAGATCAAACATACCTTTAAATTATGTAGTCTGGTAATAATTGTGACTCTGTGTGTGAGAGATAAAACAGATATACGAGTGATAACATTAAATAATGGAATTATTAATAACTGGAATCATCTGGGAGAAATGGAGACGTGCTATACAGGGAGAATTGTTTCTATTCTGTCTGGGACTGAGGGAAGGTGATCCCAATCTTAACAAGTGATGCAGTTTGAAAACAAGTTTTGCGAACAGCATGTGAAGCACGAATGTCAGCAATGTACCATTAGGTAGTGGCTGAAGGAAAACAAAGAGGCTTTAAATGTGTTGGCTTACATACATTTGAGAAAAGCAAAAGAAATCTTATAATCAACAACAGCTGAGCTTCCTGAACCCTTTTGTGAGTCCAGCATCCTGTATGTATCTTTGTGACAGAAGTCTCCTGAGCATTTCAACTACTCAGCTTGCCAGTTGCCAAGATTTCCATTATGGATGATGTCCAGACAGCAACAGACCCTGTCTTGTTCAGACACCTGTCTCAGAATCCCCCTACAGAGGTGCCTTTTTTTGCTCTTGATTACAGGGAGAAACCTAAATGTTCAGTGCAAACCAAACAATTGGATTTTAAATGGCTGCAGCTAGCAGAAAAAAAAAGTTGTGACTATCTTACAGACACACAGAGCAAAAGTAGGAATGAGTGTACAAGAGTTCAGCCTGCCACGTTTACTTCTACACTGCTATTTTGGGAGTTTCTCCTCAGGACTGCTCAAATATGTACAGCATATATGTATCTTAGAAATGTTTACTCCACCTCTGAAATGCTTTATTTTGAACTGTGTTTTTTGTTTATCTTTTTTTTTTTTTTTTTTTTTTTTTTTTTTTTTTTTTTTTTTTTTTTAATTTTCATTAGCTTAATAGACCTGAAATAGCTCAAGAGAGAATAGAAATGTGTCAAACCATCCCTTCCTCCTCCCACTTGCAAGCAGTGTTTTATTTTAGAGGTAAGTTTGGGTGGAAATGCCCTCGCCAGACTTAGCTGGACATCAGTCTTACATACTGAACCTGGGCCTCCTGCTTGGGTCTTCCAGCATAACCTGGTCCTTTACTTCACAGAATATGGGATAATCTTGTGGTTTGCTTTCAGATTCAGTTTTAGGATTATGGAATTTTGCCCTGTTCCCAAAGGGGAATAATGAGGTACTCTTTTGTATTGGCAGATAAACAAGCTGTCTTTTTCCCTAGAAAGCTAGCAAATGCAGAGGCTGGCTCAGTGAAGCCATTATGGGACTGGGCTCTTTGTACCTAAAAGTCTACCATGAATGAAAGGGCATAACATGACCATGAGACCCTTCTTACTCACTTCAGCCTTACCATGTCCCTAGAAGAGACATCACCTTCCAAATAAGCCACCATCAACCTTAAACTCAAGTTTCTTGAGTATATAAATATAACAATTCAGGTGCAAAAATGTCTCATATCTATATTACATCCACAATATCCCCACAGAGACCAGGTGTTCTTTCTGAATGATGATGATGATTATGATGATGATAATGATGATTGCATGGGCAGCAGTTGCTGGGAGAGTTGTTATTGCAAAGCAGAGAAGTTCACAATAACAAACCCCACCCTCTCTGCCAGCACACATTGAGTACACAGTACACCACAGGCTAAATTTATGCTTTCCTCAAGTTCCTTTTTAGCTGCCTTTTTTTTTTTTCCTTCCCCCAACTTAAAGCTGTTGTATGTCTTATTTAAGGTTTTGATCTGTTCTCACCAGAACTGCTACAGGGTCATGGGACTCGACATGTCATTAAGATGGGCCACGTGAAGTTCAGGACAGTACATTAATGGCTGAGAGTGGGTTATTCAAAACTCTCAGGCTCTCCAACATGCCACCCACCACCCTCCTCCCCTTCACCCACAAGATCAGGCTTAGCTCAAATTTGTTTTTAGAAAGCAGAACTTGAAGCCAGGTATTTTGCCACAGATTTTCAGGCTTACAATCCAAGCAGTTGTAACTGAATGCTGTCTCTCACATGGAAAAAAATTCTGTACATGCTGTACATTCTTCAGTGCAAAATAAAATCCAGATGGCCTTTATTTTATAAAAAGAGTGGGACCAGCAGATGAAGAGACAGAAGTCCTTTCTTACTCACATCCATTTCCAAACCTTGCTAAAAAAACCCCAGCCAGACGAAAGCTCTTGTGGCTGGCCAAAGACAGGCAGTTACTGAATTATGAGATAACAACATGAGGAGAAACACGTTCTTTCTAAAAATAAAAGGATATTACCAGATGCAAGTTGAATTAATATTGGTGTTTATCATCTTGCAGTCCAACAAGTCAGTTTTTAAAAGAGAGCTGGACAGCTTGGCGTGTGGATAAGTCAGGTCTGGTGAAAAACATGGATTGCTGTCAGACAACACTGGGGAAATAAATGGAACAAGGTAATTTTGACTGGAAAATGCAGATGTTCTGTTATTGATAAAGGCTGGATGGAATAGTCCAGGACTATCAAGATACTTTCCCAATTACTTCCGAAAGAAACTTTAAACAAGTTTCCCCTAGTTTGGTGCAGGGGTGGAAACAGTTAACTAATGGTCAGTTGATGCCCTCTTCCTGCCACAGCATAGTAAAACCAAGAAAAAATAAGAGGATCCCCAGTGTCCATTTAAAATTCAGTTAAGATTTTCAGAAAATTCAATGATTCATTTGTAAAAATAATGAAGGCAGACATCCCTTTTATTTTTCAACAGTATTACAAAGGGAGCTTTTTTGAAATATGTTTTGAAATGTTTCTATGTATATAACTTTACAGTTGCTGTTTACTCTTATGACCCTCTTCTCTTCCTTCCTGTTTTGCTTTTAAAAAGAGAAAAGTAGAGAAAAATCACATTTTTTAAAAAAATGTGTACGTCAGCCAAAAGAATGTTTTTGTCTTTTAAGTCCACTAACAGTATTAGAAAAAAGAATGACTTTTTTTTTGGTTTTAAAAGTTCATATTTAAACAATAGCCCCATTATGAAAGATTTAGATCTAGATCTATTAACGACTTTGAAGATAAGCCAAGCACTCAGTCCTCAGAAATTAATTAAGTAAAAGTACTAAAAAATTTAATTTTGTTTGGATGGGAAGAGAAAGGGAGGGATCTGTACGTTCCCATGTGGCAGGAGAATGAAACAAATTAGGAAACTGCCAAGGATGCTGAGGAATTTTCTTTAGGTTGAACAGAGACACAAAACAACAAAGCAATAATAATAATAATAAAATGTAGTGCAGAGAGAGTGGTTTTCCTTCCAGATTTTCCTCTGAGTTCACAAACTGTATCACAGTGTTCTAGGTGCTGTAATAACAGGGAGCATCCCTGCCTTTCTTGGGTGAAATTTTGTTCAATCTAAAGCAGTGGAGTTTTATCCCTATTTTTAAAATAAAGTAGGCTTTATTTCGCTCCAAAAATTCCAAAATTTCCAAAATCTAAGTGAAGTACTAAATCTCCACCCCTTAACGAAAACCTCCACTAAACCCTGCGTGTTGTTGCCGTTTCTTAGTCCTCCTAACCGCCTTTTTTTGGTGATTTGTGAGAGGAGGCTGAAAACAGGGCTCTGCTGTACAAACCCCGTTGTGACCGTGTGCCCGTGTCCGTGCACGCACAGCTGTGAGCACAGGGACACGGGTGCGTGTCTGTACCCACGTGTGGGTAAGAAACACCCGCGGCCCTGCGGGCCTGCTCGCAGCCTTGGCCTGTGCCAGCCGTGCCTCGCCGACCCACAGCACGGCCCGTCCCGGCCAGGCGCTGCCAGCCTCGGTGCCAGGCTGTGTCCCAGGGTCGGGAAGGCAAACCCCGCACCGGGGGAGGTGTCCAGCAGCAGCCTCACGCAGTCTGAGGGTGCTTCTGGATTGTCGCAGCAGCTGCTGGGCCCTGTGCTCCGCAGGCCGGCTCTGTGCCCACGGCTGTGCCACGGCCCGTCTCCATCAGCCCGGGATCCCGGGATCCCGCCGGGAGCTCCGGGGTAGGTAGGCCGGAGCCGAAGTGCAGGGGAGGAGCACCAGTGTTTACTACACAGCTGAGAGACTTCTTGCCTCAGGGAAACAGCATAAGAGCGTAGCTGAATGCCATCAGCAGCTGGAAATAGTTGCTTGCATTTGGATCAGAGGTCGCCTATCTCTAAATTGGCTGCTGTGAAGGAGAAAATAAAAACAAGAGCTGTGAGTCACAGGTTCTGAGGGAAGGGATGTGTAAAAGACTGTAATGGTTCCTCCCTGCTGCCGACATCCTCCAAACTACCCCTGGGCTGTAGTTTGACGAAGGGAATGAAAGCTGATATTCCCATACCCAGATACTTATTTAGCCAATATTAGCAAACCAGCATAAGCTCAAACACATTGCACTGTTTTGTATGCTCAAATCTGAGACACCATGAGAACAGCGCTGAAATGACATGATCTCATACTCTTTAATGAGTTTTCCTGCTACCAGAGACCTCTCACATGCACTCAGCTTTGCTCCAGAAATGACTAAGTAAGCTTTCACTCAGGGCCAGACCTCCAACACCAAGAGTTGGACAACACTTCCTGTAAAGTATGAACTATGCAGACAGTTCTTAAACATCTTGTTGAAGCTATGTTGTTGATAGAAACTAGCCACCTTAATAATGAATCACATTTGCTTGATTTTTGGTTGTTTATGTATTTTATTCGCATTACTTTCCTTACAAGAAGTCTTGAATTACATGAAATACATGAGTAAACAGTTTAGAGAAAGAAATGCTACAGCAAAATAAGTACAACTGGAGGAAATTCCTGTTTTATGTAAGCCAGAAAGTGATTCGTGTTTTCAGTAAAAATTATGTGTTTGTGGGTTTGTTTGTGCATCTTTATATTACACATTCTCTTCTCACGCAGCAAAAATCTGTGTTTTTGGTATCATTGTTCATTCATATTCCACACAAGTCTATCTATTTCTGCTACAGCTTCTTTTGTTGAACATGGTATTCCAGACAAGGACACACAATTGATTTATACACTATTATCACTCATTTCACTAATTTTCTGTACCATTGTTTACAAGTTGTTTGTTTTTATAAATGAAGTTATGTCTTCAGCACACATACTTACTTGAGCACTTGTGACTGATAAGATAACTTCATGGGTGAATAAAGCTATTTTGGATTTTTGATGTTTCTATGAATACTTCTCAATGTTCCTTTTTCAATCTTCTCTTTATCAGTCCTGAAACAGTGGTTTGATGACACATTCAGCAATAGGGTTAGATTTCCCTAACATTCCCTAACAAGGAAATTTGTGTTGCCTGGCAAAGGTATTATCCGATGTCACAGGGAGAAGCAGTCCCATGCATTTTTTTATTGTTCATTAGGTTTTATTTCAATGACTATTTGTGCCTTACAGAGCCAGGCAATGGTTTAGGAAATTTTTCCCCTCTAAGTTATGTGATTGCTCATATAAAAAACCACAATGAATTTTTGAAAACATATGGAGTCTCTTTTAGGAGTCAGTGAAATAAATTTGCATCTTTTCTAATTTTTTTTTAAATTTTACTTCAGTAAGATCCAGGTGAGGCCTTGACACTGAAGTTATCGTACACAGTGAAAAAATGTATTTTAAATTTAAATATTCTGTGAGAAAGCAGAGAGGCAAGAGGATTAATTAAGTCTTTTTCCATCATTTCCAATGTAACTGGAACTGCCTTTTGGAAATAATTTTGGAGACTACTTAGAAAATCCTACTTAGTAATAGTAAAGGTTTAAGAACATTGCAGTAAACTTATCAAGTTACTATAGTTCATTCTGCTCCATGTATTTTATTTGGAAAGGAACAATTTATATTTGAAAACTGTGTAGAAATGTTTGTGAGACTGACTCTTCCTCTTACTACCTAGCTGTGCAAGTGACAAATCACTCTTTTTTTCTTTGTTTGTTAGACATTATTGTATGACATTCCCTGAAAAAAAAAATTACAAAGGGGTCTGGGAAGAATCACCTGGCAAAGCAATTGTTTTATTCTAGGGAAATCAGTTCTTATCTCTGTATAATTACTGTCCTTTCTGTCTGCAGTCTACTTCATTTAGACTGTCAGTTTTTATAGACGATAAAATGAGACTCATTTCATCATATGGTAGCCTTAGAAAAGTAGGAGTCTCATTTCAGTCAGTTTTCCAATCTCTCTGTACATTTAATAAAGAGAAAGAGAGAGAGAGACACTTCAGGAGATGAATCATCCTATTTCCTTGTCTAAGACTGGAATAACATTAATTGCTCTCTGAACATTATTCTCACTACCTCTTCCTGATGACAACACTTCAAACCAGATGTTAAGCTGTGGATAAAGTTAGGTGAGATGACTCAAGCCCTTTTGTGCATTGCTTGACACCTCATCTCAGTTGTAATTTTCAGACACCACTTTAGTAGAGATAAATAACAACGTATTGGGCAAAATGGAGGCCTGACGTCGTTTTACAGTTTTTTGGTAAACATCTCATAGATGCTAAATTTTCAAGGGAGTTCTCAGCCTGCATTAGGCAGACCAAGCTATAAGTCTGCAATGGTTGCTACTTCCCTTATTTATATATTATATGGTGTGGGGCAATATTGATTAACTCACTGCTTTGTGATACAACACCTCACGGGCCCCAGAACGAGACCTGTTGAACTTCTGAGCTTCATAAACAACATGCCCTTTTAGGAGCAGCAGAGGATCTCTCCTGACCTGCCTCCTCTGCACCTGTGAGCCCACCTTGGTGTTTTAGGCCAGCTCTCATGTCAGTCCCTGGTCTGGTCCCTTCTTATGCCACAGGGCTTCAGAAAGAAAGAACTGAGAGATAGGTTTATTTCTACTCCTAACTGAGTAGAAATAACCCAAAACGGAGTTTGTTATAAGAGTGTTTCATCTAAATCAGTTTTAATATAGTTTTATAGCCCTTTAGTGCCATTCTTAAGCTGCAGAAAGCCTAAACCACACACCTGGCCTGTAATTCAAGATATATTTTATAATGCTGCATCAAAACAGAGGCTGTTTATTCAACTCCTATGTTCTTTAACTTCTCTTAATATCTCACCAGAGCTTTCTAACCCAAAAGGATGGATTTTCAGTTCACATTTGCTGCACGTCCCTAGATGACACCAAACTTAGTCTTTAATAAAATCACCACTAGAAATATATTTTAGAGAATGGGTAAACTGCTAAAGTGAGATTCTGGGTGACTAAATACTGCTCAGCTTCAAGCAGAAGGCTCTGCTGCAGGGCCTTCTGTATGGGCAGCATCTTCTCTGCGAAGGTGTTTTGTGCTACACGTGATTTTGTGCTAACTCAGTTGTGCTGGACCCCCTGGAGCACTGAGACAGTGAGTCACGTCAAGGAGCTGCAGGCTTTTCACCCATCCTTAACCAATCCATGTCTGGGCTCATCTTCCACATCTCAAAGCACAAAAGATACACATTGTGGGAGTTGTACATGCACAGAAGTTTGGGGTTATGTCTTACTCCACTTCAGTACCTACACACATAGGTAGGCGTTGGTACATATAGGTCTATAGCTCTTGGTACATATATGTTACAAATGGCCTTTTCAGTGAATCCAGAATCACAACTGAAAAACAACACGTCTGAAGTTTCTGTACAGCAGAATCCCCAAACATTTCTGTCAGCAGTTGTCTTATCAAATATCCAAGCTCAGCTGTTGCAGACTTTTGTTTTCACTTAGGGAAAGATCCATCCTGTGAAATAATTGTCAGGATTTCTTGAAAAAAGCATGAAAAATGAGAATTAAATATTCATGATTCATATGCTAAAATTCACAGTTTTCTATAGTCTGTGAATGCTGATTTCTGAAATACACATGACAGCAAATGGAAGGAGAAGCTCAGCTTCAGAGGTGATGTTACAAAGGTAAAGAACCTGATTTAGAAGTTCTACCTTTGTTCCTCCTTATATCATTCTGCTAGGTGGGTAACTGCCTTTTCTCTTTTCTGCCCCATGGTACTTAACCTAATTTTAAAGGGCAATTGTATTTCATCACTCATAGCATACTATGAAAGCTCATTAGATGAGAGGTCTTCCTTTTCAAAATGTTTTCTAAAGTGTCTTGAGCACATTCGAATTGAAACTTAAATAATTTCAGATAAACGCAATATGATGTATTCTTTCACTTGCCAGCATCCAAATAAGAAATAAAATATTTCATTTAAATTCAACATGGGTTTTGAGTCCTAGAGAAACAGAGTTTACAAGACAGCAGCAACCAGTTGAAAGTGAGGGTATTTCCCCAACATATTATCCTTCAGAAGAGGTAACTAATACTTCCTAAAATATATGTCCTCTATTTGGTAATATTCAAAATTTTTCATTTTCAGCTAGGCTACCTCAAAGCAAATTATGATTTGCCTATATCACAAAAACTCCAAATGAAGAAAACTCACAAGTGTATCCCTCAGGCAGGTCAGAAGAAACAAGATTCTATTTACAAAAACTATATTTGTGTATTTCTCTCTCTGAGACTGTACTGGTTGTCAAACTGGTCTCTTGGCACTGTTATGTGCCTTTGTATATCACACCACATTTTTGTAAAGTGACAAAGAAACTTCACAAGGTGTGAAAGCTGTGATCTTCAAATATATGCTGTGAATTCACACGTAGAAGGACAAACTTCTATCTCATTAATTGTTCTGTCTTCTGCTGAACTTTGGCATTCAGATTTGTGTACATTGCTTTATTAAATTAGATGTAGTTTTTGACTTAAATAATAATCTTTTCATGTAAAATTTTTCATATACTCTTAAAATTCTAGTGTGCAGAGTACACAACAAATATACAGCTAATTTCAGGTAAACTGACTCAACCATTTTGGAAATCATGCATATATTGATATTATCAGGAGATATTTGTTTCTAAATTAAAAAAAAAAATTCATTTTGATTCAATTAATAAAACTCCACTAAGTCAGTAGAATAATGCTAAAAAATGCCAGTGGGATCTAGCTCAGTGCATAAAGATTGTTTCCAAGGTCAAAAGAGCTCATTAGTGTTTGATAGCAAGATTTTTGTGGAGATAAAATGTACCAAGAACAGCACAGATATTTATGACTTTCAGAAGTGGCGCTAGGATAGACTAGTTTTAGAGGGTTGAACCAAAGTCATATTGTGATTCCATGGAGCAGGGACTTCCTCTCAGCCATTTTGTTTCCTGTAGTAATCCATTTCCTCAGCCAAGTGTTGTGTTTTAATACTGGCCGTGAAGAGATAAAGGTTCTCTACCTGAATGAGACCTGAACCCCAAAGCCCTCTGGATTCTTACTTGAACACCAATACTGACTTTTGATTTTCCATAGGTCTCATATCTATTCTTTTATTTCTTCCCTTGGCACAAGTTCTGCTGTATTTATGTCAAGTCCTTTTTCTGTTGGGCATTAGACGTTTATTCTGCCCTGTTCTCTAAAATTACCCTCAAGACCCTGAGCCACTCAGCTCCTGAGCAGAATCCAATTTGCCCATAGAAATCCAAATCTCAGAGAGGAATCCACAATACCCACAAGACAGACTGGGGGCAAGAAATTCTGAGGACAGGAACAAATCTTAGACTTATTTTGGATTTTTTGAGAGATGCCTACGTCCTCTCAGGATTCTGATTTAGGGATGTGAATAGGCTGAGTCATTATCTGAGGATTAAGAAGAAAAAAGAATATGTCTACCAATTCCAATGATTCTGAGCCTTGTGAGGACTTGCATGAATGTGAACAGAACCCGTAGTAATAGAAGTATAGATACTTTCAAAGTGCATTATTTGCACAGATGCAAGTATTTAAATGTTGTGAACTCTGGCAGCAGCTTAATGAAGGCTTTGAGAATTTTGATTTTGATCTGGACTTAAGTTCTTAGGTCCTTCGTGGCACTTACATGACCAGTCATGAGCAATTTGGTTTTGTGTTTAAGGAGTTGTGTTGCTCCTTTCTGTACAATGGTGAGTCTGAATGCGGAGGTGCTGATGGTCACTCACCCTACACAGCCAGAGGGCTCCCAGAGGATTTACCCTAATGAAACCCTACCTATAGCTGCTTGTTCCCTACTGTAATATGTGGACTACCTGCAGTTGTGCATACTTGTGTGTTTTGTCCCCTGCACTCTTCTTGCTTCTGCTTTTTGTGTTTTGGTTTACTTTTGTTTGGGGTGTATTTGGATGGACTTCCCCCCCTGTTCCTGCTTAGTATCTGATATTTTAACTTTTGGCCACTTTTTTCCAGTCATTTTATTTCAAAGAACTTGTTAGGAAACAACAAAAACGTCATCTTCCTGAAGACCACACTAACAGACCTCCTGGTTCTGTGATTGATGGAATAATGATCTGCTTTGTTGTAGTCACTCTAGAAAAAGTACTCAGTCCACCATTGTCTGCAAATCCAGTTGCACATCGGTCCGTACAGACAGACAGGCACCTCTGGCATATACTGAGTGCAACTCATTGCACAGGAACAGATTGTTGCTTGCTTGCATGGTTTTTGCAGAGCAGCAATAATTCAGCAGGACCTAGCAGAAGATTTTACCTTTTTCACTCATCAAAATGACTGCAAGTTTTCTGCATGTTTTTGTGAAAGAAAAAATTCTTGACAATGCTTATCTTCCTGTCATTTAAATTAGCTATGCTGTGGACATCCCAGTGCAGCTACAAATGATCACTACCCCATTTGTTGTTGATAAGGCTTTCTGGTTTTATTTTGATAAATGAGAACGGTCAAGACTAATTCATGAAAAGGCATTTCAGTTTTGCTATTTAATCTGTCAAACTCCAATCGATCAATAACATTATATTTAGAAACACTTATCTGATGCATTTTTACATGGTTTTCTATAGTTATCTTGCTATTAATTTACTTGTTTTAAAAGATGATAACTTTAGGTATGGAACATCTCACATTCTATGAAGTATGACAAAAGAAAACCTCTCTATACATCTTTAAAGTAAAATATAATGACTCAACATGAAACAAAACACTTCCCCAAAAGCCTGTTCCACAGGTATGGTGGGAAATGAGAACCTAATGGAAAAGATAGATAAAAATTCAGAGTGTCACTGCCAGAGCTAGACTTGGGGCTGAAGCTGGCAGAGCAGAACACTCTGCTCATAAGGGAACAAGCCACAAATGCAAAGGAACACAAAACCCCCCCAAAGGGATTATCTATGCCCTGTGACTATATATTCATTCTTTCTTCATATTCAGATGGCAAGAAAGAGCATTATGTGGTATCATGTTATCCATTAAAGATGCACATTCTTATCACAGAAATTCAGTGATTTCACCGTAACTCTCCCAGTCAGCGTAACATTAGACTTCCTCCTGCAGATTGCTGATTGCAGGCTCTTAGTGCATGACCAGATTAGTCCCATGATGGGGGCTGTGTGCTCAGACCTGCACAGTGCCCCATCTAGAAGCTGTTAAAAATATATGACTTTTACCTGCATTCTGCCATTGAGCTGACATGATGAGAGCAAGGATTTCCAGACTTAGCTATACATACACATTAGGAACTGGAGAATCCGCTATGCACTATGGGTCAGGAGAGCACAGCTAACTGAGAGAATGCCTGACAACAGTGAAAACCAATCCTGTGCAGCAGATACCCTCTCCTTTCTCACAAACACAGAGCAATAGTTTGTTATGCTGCCACAGGGAGTGCTTGCTATTAGTGGAAACCGTTTCCTCTCTACAGCTTTCAGTTTTGCAAAAGGCTGGGGGAGAGAGATGGATATTTCCCTTCCATACTAACTGCAGGCTCAGGATGAATTACCAGATAGGTAATGTGATTAATAATTAAAAGCTATGTTAGCAAGTGACACAGTATCTGCCTCTATATGCCCAATTCTTCCCCAGGGTTCAGTGGAAGATCTGCACTCTTTAGCTTGCTCAGCTCTAGTGTTAAAATTTTTAACTTCTCTGTTTTATTTGCCAGCAAGATTTGGGTTGAGCTCTTATTCATTTTCATATTGATTTTTTTTGTTTTGCTTTCTTTTCTTTTAAATTTTTCTTTTAAGAAACTGAGATAGCAGATATTTTTTCTTCAAAGCCATTTCAATTAACAAGGCTGTATTCGAACTTCAGAACAAGTCAACACATATTAACCATCAGGTGGTAGGTAAACTGAAAATCTCACTGCCAGAGGACAGCAGTTGAAACAGAAACAGGGAAGGAGAACATGGACAAAACCTGACATTATGGCCATTCTCAGCATTGTCAGGTCTGATCCTGTATTCTTCTGGTGCTGTTTTGCCATTGAGCACGGACTGGACAAAACAAAAGTCTTAAGGTTGGAAGAAATCTCTGACCAATGTATTTAAGCATCCTTCAGGACAATTAGAAGCTTTGAAAAGAGAGTTTATGGACATGTATTAGAAATATGACCATGTATCACTGAAATGTGAAGGTGGTACATGAAAAATACGGACTCTGTTGCCTTCTTGACTAGGCTCTCCAAAGATGACAGAACCCCATTTTTTATGTTAAACATCTTATGTTTTAATTCATTTAAACATCTTATGATTCATGTTAAACACATTATGTTTAAATGACCTGAGAAATGCCAGGAAGACGTTCTTTTTGAAGATGCAGACGCTCATAATTTTATTTGTGATGACAGTTTTGGGTTTCAACCAACCTGTAAACCGGGTACAAAAATTAGCGAAAATGACAAAAGGAAAAAAAGCTTTTAGCAAAAAAGCTTTTAGGTTTGTTGAATGAACCTTCCCACACTGGGTACTAAGGTTCTTATAGTCTGGTTTTTGCTGTGTATATTCAGGCTCTGTTAAGCTTAATTTTCACATGAGAAGTTTGTCTGACATTTATGTTTATTTTAGAACATTGTTTTCTTTGCTCAAATAAACAAAGAAGTTGTAAGGCACAATTATATATGAAATACTTAGGTTACCAATTTTAATTTTCATAATGTTTCAACTATCAAACACACCTTAAAATTACTTTTTATACAAATATCAAATTATATGACAAATGCTTCTTGCTGTATGCATCACTATAAGTTTGCATACATACTAGAAATTATGTTTTAGCTTTTAATGTTATAAGTTTTTGGGAATGTGCCTAAAACACATTGCATCTTTTTTTGAGTACCTGAAAAAAACACAGCTTGGAAATGGAAGTTGCACATTCCTCTGATTTTTTTTATTTAAACACTCTGAAGGGAAACATTCCAGTTGCAGGATCCTGTTCATGAGTTTCTTCATGAAGTGCTTTTGGTTAGACCTGAATATTGCTAGAATTCTCTTATTGTATGCTGATGCCATTTCACTATTTCATCTCGGTCACAGGTACTTCCCCCTTCCCCCCAGTATTGCTCTGTTTAGCTGTTTCAGGAAAACATCTCATCTTAATGAGCTGGTATGGCACTTCCAGTGGAATCTCTCCCACTTGGCCTCTCCCTGTGTCATGATACAAAATGATTTTTGTACCTCTGGGACTGTAGTACTACGATGTGGCAACTTTATTTGCCGACTAAATACTTGTTTCAGGTATGATTAAGAAGGCCATCAGTCATAGAGAGCTTTCTCTCCTCCTAATCTCAGCACAGTTCAGTGATGAATTTCAGGTTATGCCAAATCTTTATCTACCGTGCCCAGCCTCCAGAGCTCCTGGCAAAAGGCATTGTATGAGCTACATTCACATCCCATTCCCATCCCAGGGCAGCTAGTCAGCTTCTGAGAGATGGTGAACAGATTTGTTTTGTTAGATTTAAAACAGTAAATCTCACTTTCAGGAACTGTAGAAAGGACTTGGGAATCTTCATAACCCTCGGTCATTTTAATGTGTATTATGAACAAATTCCAAGACTTTTCACTCGTGTATATGAAAAGAAATTTCTGAAATTCATGTTTAAGAAGGTTTATAGGGGCTAGATTTCAAAGGGACATCAGCATTGTTAAAAATAGGCAAAGATTCAGTAGCTGCAGTAGGAGCCTACAGTCAGCTGGTAACCTTCAAAATTGTAGCCAAGGAAATTAAATTCCTATTTGGCCTACAGGGATTGAACTTGTGAGATCACCTACTATACTGTGAATATGTAAATAATTGTTTTCATTTCCATTTTCTTCTGCCAGTGCTGAAGAAAAAAATGAAGTTCTAAATTCTTCAGATTTTTTTCCACCATTCATAAGTGAGCATCTCCAGCCTAGAAGCTAGCACAGAGTCAAATTTCAGGCATCAAAAGAAGGCAGAGATGGACATTATGGGAATGACAGGATACATGTGGACTCCTGGGAAAAAAAAATAATTTCTCTTGTTAAGAAAAATTTCAGCAGGACAATATAAGCACAATTTTCATGTATCACAGGAGTGTGGAGCTAGCTTTTTGCCTCCTCTGCTGTGAAAAGTGTACATATCTAGTCTATACTGTATGCTTTTAAAAGCCAGTAACAAAAGAAATTATGATCCTAGTAAAAGTGGATAATTTACTTGCTGTACAGTAGTTCTCCACTTTCTTTAAGGAAAAAAAAGGTAAATTTTCACACGCTGGAAGTATGTTGTCTTATTGCAGGGTTATGCTTAAATTTTGAGAACAACTTACTCATTAGTGGTAAATGTGAACAACATCACGAAAACAGAAAGATATCTTACTCTTTTCACCAAAGTCAATCAATAAAAAGGCTTAATTTCAATATTTTTTTTTATTTCTGAAACGAGATGTCTGTTTTCTCACAGTAACCATGAGGACTTCAGAGTATATGCAAGACAAAGTTTATGCACACAGGTAATATTTACTGTTAGGCCAACAGATAGAGTTTTACAGAAATAAAAACAGACAAGCCAAATCTTGAAACATGTATTTTCCCAACCGTATTGGCTGACTTACTAGAAGATACTACTTGCAAACGTGATGTAATGAAATATTTTATCTGTGACAATGACTGGTAGTCACAGGTTTCCTATCTTGTACTTTGCAAGAGCGTTTTATAAGAAAAAACAGGGAACATATACTTGAGGGAATCCAATGCATCGTATAATAGACAATGTTAATTTAATCTAAACTTTGAAGTGAATGTCAGTTTCCCAACTACTATGTCAGCCTTTTAGATCAGAAACCAGAAAATCCTGAGGTTTTCCTCCTCCTATGTTATCATGCAAACCAATGACCTATTATTGGAATCTATTTGATTAGTAGCACAAACAAATTCACCTTGTACTTGAAGAACAAGTGCAACCTGTACTTGCCTTAAGGATTAAATAGTGAAACATTTATGAAACGTGTAAATTATCCTTAAAGGACTGCAAAAGTCTAGAACAGTTTCATATAGCATGTCTTATTAAAACTCTGCTAAGTGAGTACAAAGTTAGTTGGCTTAATGTGCATTTATATATTTTTAAGCAAGATACATATTGCATGAATCAAGGAACTCTGCAGTTTTTTGGTTTTTTTTTGTAGATATATCTTCACCCATCTTTTTCATAGCCCAGGTCTAAGTTGCTTATATTACTATTGCTATTCTCTATGGGTTGACTAGCTGCTGCTACAGCCTGATCTTTCACCAAGCCAAGAAAAGGGTGACCTTTTAGGGAATTTAAACCTAAACCAGGAAGAGCTTTAGGCTTCAGTGTCATTCATCCTCTATACCTGGAATTGCATTAGAAGGGTGATTGGAGATTTGTTTTTTTGGAGGTAGATGGAAAGGTAGATGGAAAGGAGAAAAGAATGGCTATGGAGGGGAGAGAAAAACCGTAATTCAGAGAAAAGAGCTTCATGCTGAGCCTTGATGTTGTGAACTCTCATGTCAGAGAAATGAAGATCTATCAAAATGAATATTAAATTAAGAAATATGGCTTTTGAGCAAATAACATGGTTTCAAGTCCTCTGACTGATGCATAACCATGCCACAGCTTTTACCACTAGTCAGGAAATAAACCAGCCAAGTTATTTAAACTTTCTCCTCTCGAGAGTTACATTTGGAAGAGAGCTGTGTATCCTCTCTCCTTCTACTTATAAAGTGACCCAACCACCTTCCCCAAAACGTCCCTGGCATTCCCAGCTGGGATGAACAGAACTTGGATGGCTGGTGTGAAAGAAGCAGAGACATGTCCAGGCTCCCCATGGCCTAGTGATATCAGATCTTCAAATAAAGAAAAGAGTCTGTTTTGTGTTTGTGTCCCATGAGGACAGTGTCCACTCCATCTTACAGGGCTGCTACGCCTCTCATCTCAGCCAAACTGGATTGTCAAGGGAAGGAGGGTGGGACAGCAGGTCTGTATTCATCTTTTATCAGTAATTTCCCATTCTTCCACTTCAAACAGAGTTCTCTCTAAATTACTGTCCAGCAGCTCACAGACCAAATCTACACTGTCCTTCTCCTCTTTTCTTCCATCAAGAGGCTGGGCATTGTCTGCCCACTTCTGATAGCACATTCTTTGTTCTGTGCTCATGCACAGTTGTGCTCGTGGAAGGCAGCCACCCGTTCTGTTAGTTGTATCAGAACAACTGGAAATACAGGCAAGAGATGTTTTCTAACATCATCCTCTAGCTGGGGGAGTGTAACAGCAAAAGCAAGTGTGCAAATTTGGGGAAAAGAAGACATACAGTGGAAAGCTGTGTATGTCTTTGAAAATTGATACTATGTTACGTAGAGAAAAATACATAACTTTGTGCTTCATCTTCCTTCACCTTTTTGGTCACTTAAGGGGTTTCACAAGCTGAAATTGCACTTACTTCCATGTTCTGTTTAGGCAAAGGGTTTCCCTGCCCTGTCTCAGGCATCCCAGAATGACTTTGCAGTACTGCATTACCTTTGTGTTGCCCTTCTATAAGGACTTGTGCATCTATGAGCTTTCTCAGTGATGATCCAGCTGCATGCTGACTAGAATACAAAGTTCAGTTTTTGCCTTGAAGGCAAACATGCACTTCTCTTTGGGAAATCTCCATGCTGGAATTTGTCTGTCACTGAGACATTAGATGTATAAGACTTAAAACTATCCCATCAGCTATTTGACGTGCACATACAAATCACAATAAAAGGGCATCTTGCTTGTATATGGGGCAGACGTTGCTCAGTAGCAATCAGCTCTATGAGAAATGGCTATTCTACTTAGAAACATCATGTCAATTTAATTTTATTGGTGGGAAAAAATTACCCACACAATAAATAAGGAAGGGAATTAAAACTGAGGCCAAACACACAGTTTTGTGATGTTCTTTTGTAAAGCTGCTTCTCTTAGACAGCAACAACCAACTTCACCAGTGTCACTGAAGTTGCTCTGTCTTACTGCAACTAAGGATTTGATCCTGTTATTTGAACAATTGTACAAGACTGCCTGATGTTTAGGAATTAGGGGAAGCTAGAGAGCCATGTGGTGTCACACAAGCCAGTGATTTGGCCTTAATTTTGTCTGACTAAACTATGTAAAGTAGTGGTCATGAAAACAGTAAGTAAAGACAAAGCAGTTTTGTCCTAAAATTGCTTAACGAAGGCAGCACTGGCTGAACAGTAGCACTGGTTTTTATTGACCTTTCATAAAGAAAAGGCAGTCTGTCTGTCATTATGCAAATTCAAGAACATCTGTTCCATGAAACCCTGTAATAATGCCTGAGGTTTGCATGGTATGAGAATAAAAACTGTTTTGACAAAGGCTACAGAGTACGCTTGTATTAGCCAGACAGCCCTTTTTTCTAGCCCAAGCCTACCTCGAGCATAGGGGGCCAGACCTTCAGCTGGATTAATTGTTGTGGCTCAGTGGAACTGGTTTCTCAGAACACTGTTTTATTTTGTGAATAATGAAATCTAAGAGGTAACCCCTTTATCAGAGCATTGCTATTTCATTAGTAACAATGGCAGCAACGGATGGGTGACACAATGTGAAGTGTTTGTTGCAGCCTTCCTATGCAAGCCACAAAAGAGGCACCGAGCACTGTTTTAAGAAGTCTGCCAACGACTAACTCACATCTGCTTTGGTTTAATGAAAAAAAAAAAAGAAAGCGATATTGACAGCAGATATAAACAGTAAGTGGATGTCTCGATTCTGTTTTATACTTAATAAACTGGAGGTAGATGGAATTAAAATCCTATTAAAATACCTATTAAAATTGATTTTTCCCAAGACCATCACCACCTCTGGATTTAAATGATGGAGGGGCTGAGGGTCGTGAGTGCTGAGGACTTCTGCACTCCAGTGGCGACCAATAGACATATTATGAAGATGGAGATCAGAGAGGAACAAAATGTAAAGCTGTTCACATAATCTTTTTAGGAAGAGCAACCACAGGCTGCTTTCACAGGCCTAACTAGAGCACGGGGGAATTAGAGCAGAATTTCATCTTGCTGACATACGTCACAGCTCCTTTTCAGCATCAGAAGCAGGAGCCTCCTCTGTGTATGAAGCCAAAAGATAGCTCTATCCTTGGCTGCAGGGGGAAAGAGGAGACTGTTTGACTTCTCTGCACGGGGGTAGTCACGGGCTAATGTCAGTTCTTGCTAGAGGACCTGCTGTAGAGCAACCATCAGCCTTTCGGAGCCTAGCTGAGCAACATGGGACTCAAAAAATATTTCCACCATACTTATTTTTAAAAGGAGTTAATAACTTTCACATTACAGACATTCACAGATATATACACAAATATTTGCAAGGGCTCACAATCCGCTGGGAAGTTTTCTTCTAATACTGGGTTTTGTTTGACTGTTTTCAAAATCCAGCCCGGTTTTTAAGGGTGGGAATTTAGCCACCTTATCTATATGAATGCAAACATTAGACATTAGGTCTAAGTTGAGAAGGTTCCACTGGCTGATCACAGATGTTTAATATACGTGGGACAGTTCAGTGTCTGCCTCTGCCCGTGTCTGTTCACTGAGCAGAGGGTGGAAGCCAGGACTTAGCTCACACCACCCTCATGGCCTCCACACAGCTAAACAGGGCTGAAACAAATCCTACCCAGAGCTCGTAACTCAGAAAAGGCTGTCATGAGTGATTGGGCTGAATTTGCATCAAGCAACTAAAACCAGGCAAAAGTCTGGCATTTGTTAAAAAAATTCGCAGTTATTTTGGGGGTGATGGTGAAAATAGTGCAATCTACACTATCTCTGGTCTCCTTTCAGGAAGTCACCACCACAGCCAGCAATTATTAATGTGGATGTTTGCAGGAGGTGAGCTCTGAGTCCCCTTTTCTCACTGCAGTCCCTTTCCTGCCCGTTGAAAGTGACAGCAGTGTAGGACCATCTGCCTTACCACCATAGTGCTGAAATGTTTGTCTTGGTCTGGAGTGACTTTCTTGGGCAGGATTACCATCCATCAATGATTCCTGCAGTGAGTGGCCTTAGCAGAGCTCTCAGGAAATGGTTGTGTTTCAAGCACAGGTTTACTTGTGTTCCTGAGGGAAGCACATGAGCAATGGGCTATTTCTGGCAGATTTCATCATGGACTGGTACACATCCCATGGATATTTTTTCCTGCACCTTGCAGGTTTGGGGATAGCATCCTGGGGAGTGCTTCTGGTTTCTGTTCATGTTCTTTTCTGATAACACTCATGTATTCCCTCACAAATAAAATTTATCTTTGGCAGTGATCCCAGCACCATATCAACTTTATGTTTTTTTCCCCAGTAAATACCTGGGACTAAAATATTGGGAATAAACTACACAGCAGACTAAAGAAATAGATGACAATTTATTTTTTTTCCAACAAAGAATAGGTCACTTGTTTTTAAACAGAATAAGTGAATGAAAATAGCAGATGAATGATTTACAGCCTCAACTTGTTTACTGCTAAAATTGAAATGTTTTCCACTCCTTAAAATTCACACAGATGTTTTACCCTCAAAATCGGCATTACTAATTCTTAGGCTGAGTAAGCTGAAATATGACAAGAAAGAAAACAGAATTTTTTCTTACAAGATATAACCAAAAGGTCAGAATTATATAAAGTGTGCTGACGCTTTTGTGAAAAATGACATTTTTAATCTGAAATTACCTTCTTGCATTTCTAAATGCAGTTATCGATCAAATATAGAAAAGTCTATACTGTTTTCCTTCTCTGTGTAAATCATCTTGCTTTCCAAGGTGGAATTAAGAAAAGGAAAAATGTAAGTCAAAGCAACAAAAGCCAAAAATCTCCTAAATCAACTAACACCTTCATATAGTTCTAAAATTCTAGAAAGATAAAATTCCCTAAAGCATTCCTAAAAAAAATATTAGTGAACTTTTCAAGATATTTTATATTAGAGTTATCTTCTTCCACCAGCTCTACAATTGCAATGGTCAAGCAAACTTTTTAAAAATAATGCATTACTTCTACATTTCCTGTATTTTGTTCTTGCTTTCATTGCTAGTGTTTGTGAAATGTTAATAGACAGTCACATCAACCAATATATGCCTGCAGCTTCAGCTTCATCTCAACATGCTATTATTATTGTGATTACTATATAATGCTTCAGAAATTTCTTCTCATTATTGTTTTTAATCATGATGATTAACTCGGATGCCTTCCTCAAAAGATGCAATTCTGCATCTTTATTTGAAATCATAAGAGAACTTCCTTAGAACCTGAGACGTGCCAGAACCAGACAGACAAATTATGTCGCCAACCCTTATTTATTACTGGTTACATGGCAAGTTTGTACCTTTGGTGAATCTGTCTGTGAAGGAAACAACCTTGTTTGCTCACGTTGTGTATGGATAGTGAATAACACATTCAGTTAACTAGCTTTCCAGAGAGGCAGAATGTGAGGAAGCAGAGATCATTTATTTATGGTGTGATTCATATTTTAAAGCCATCATTTATTTATAGTGTTGATGCAGTTTTCTTACTACCGTCATATCAGTTGCCTGTGCTTTCAAATAACACAAGACCCCATACATTCCACAAACCAACACCCAGTCACCATGGGCCGTGAGTGCAGCTTTCTAGTGTGCACTGCGCAGAAGAACATCAGAGCAAAATAATCCTTCATGCATAATTCACAAATCCAGTCTCTACACGCTTTATGCACTGATGAATTACTTGGTTGTGCTGAGGTAATTCAGAATGAGATAAAAAGCAAATTATGGCAGGCATGTACGGTAACATTATTATTCTGCAGGCCTGGATTTTGAAATTGCTGTTTTTGAGACCTGATTCTGAAATATAATGTATTCAGCCTCCATTATATTTCAGCCCAGTGTGTTATGTCTGAGGACATCCGTGGACTTGTTTCAAAAGATTACACTGTCCAGAAACTCCATTTGATTTCTTTCTTTTTGCCAGAAATGGGCCTTGACATTTTAAAATCATTAAATGCAATCTGTTTCAAATGCTCACAAAAGGTCACAAAGACTATGGGACTGCCCCTGCTATGCTACACCACCACAGCTCTGATCCACTTTAGCAGGGGGACTAAGTGCTCAAGGCATTCAAAATCGAGCTCCTAATGTATTAAGTGCATTAGTAATAGTCACAGCTTTGCTAGAATTTCCATTTCAAGGTCTAGATTACCAAGAGGAACAGGCTATTTGGGATGCAGTTGACTTTAAAAGGGTTTTAGTATTGTGTTGGATCAGATCCTGAGCACACACTTGATCTTTTCAGGATTTATTTTTTCTTTTTCCTGCAAAACATGGTTTGCACTGTTTTGTTTTGTTTTGTTTT
>WAAE01007403.1:0-32462 GCA_013400495.1 Nicator chloris | reverse complement strand
AGAGAAGAGAAGAGAAGAGAAGAGAAGAGAAGAGAAGAGAAGAGAAGAGAAGAGAAGAGAAGAGAAGAGAAGAGAAGAGAAGAGAAGAGAAGAGACTGACATTATTGCATTTAGGTTATGTTTTGGTGTCTGCACAATTAATTCAGAAAGTTATCTACAGCAAGATAGCAAGATATTTTTAGCATATGATGGTTCAATCCTGCTAAGCTTCTGTAATCCTTAAGTAGTTCTTTTACAGTGCACTTTAAAATTATATTTTACACGTATGTATGGCAGTTTGTAGTCTACTTAAAATAAATATTTCCCATATATCCATATGCATGATCCACACTTATTTTGTAGTACAAGATGTGCTGACAGAGATTAAAAGATTGCAACACAGCAGAAGGCGTTGTGCTATCTTGCAAGTGCAAAGTAGGTACCTTTATCTGACTCAGTTTTTAGCATCTGTCTCCCAATTCATAACAGCTCTTGTTCCACATAAAACCATAATCATCTCTCAAGCCTCATTTCTTCAGGCATGACCTTGTAGGCTCTTTGGGGTTGTAGCAAATAAAAGCTTAAATGGAAGTTTAAGTCCCAAGTGTGAAAGTGCTTAAACTGCAAAGTTTTCTTATTGCAGTCTTCAGTACATCCTTTGCACTGGAGCAAATCACCACAGCCTTTCAAGTGGGTTTGACAGTAGCTAATAATACCTGTTTTTGTTAAAAGGATGTAACACCTTGCCTTTTAGGGTGGGGTTAGGAAAAAACCCTCCTTCCTTTAAACCCCGCGTTTCCTTCCAAAATTGAATTTCCTTCCAAAACTCCTTGCAAAGCTCTAGAAGCAGGGGTCATCTGCTTGCTTGTGCCTCGTCATAAAGTTAATCTGATGGACCTAAAGCTGTGCCCAGGCTCAGTCAGGAGTGAGGCACGCTGAGTGCTGCAGTGAGCAAGGAGGTGGCATGAAGCTTGCTGTGTTTGTGCCCATTTGAAGCGGGTATCAGTACCCATTCTTGCTGGAGAGGCTGAGGGATCAGGGCACAAGGATGCTCCTTGGCATTGTGCTGCAGCCCAGTGTGCCCTTGGCAGCAGCACAGCTCCTCTCCTCCCATCCCACTGCTGGGGCACTGGTGTCAGACCTCCTCGCTTGCTTCACTCACCAGCACCATGGATGGGGCATAGTGCTGCAGGTCTCCCCTCAACAAGTCATAGGACGTGTTTTATTCTGCTTTTTTGGCCTGGTGGACCAGGAGGCCAGTAAAATCCAGGCATCCCATGGGAAGGGGAATGGTGTTGCCCCACTGCTAACAAAGTGATGGCAGTGGAACTATGAATTACACTAGCAAGTTTTAATCCTCTATTTTGTCTCTCTCCACCTTTGCCTCTCCCACTGTTTCTAGCACGTCCTTTTTGCACACTTGGAAGGGATTTTTTGATGTTTCTACCGGCAAATAGCTTTGGACTTGTATAACAGACTTTCTTGTAAGGAGAGCAAGATCAAACAAAGAAATACAATTTAGACAAAAGTAGCATCAAAACTTGCAAGTAAATGAGTGAGACACTGAACTGTGGTATTTCTGTTTGCCTTCCTAACACAGGCTAACAAGTAGGTCCCTCACCTCTCAGCTCATCACCTCATGTGCTTGACAAGGGGAAACCCCTGGAAGCTTGTCGCTATTTCAGACATACATGCTGACAAAGGAATTTGGCACGCAGCAGATGGACAGGACCTTTAGGTGTCTGACCTTCCCTCAGGACTGTGGTGGGGGAGGCACACTTCTCTGGGTTTGTCTGAGCTGAGCACACCAAGGAGAGACTGCAAAATCTTACTTGTTTACCCCATGCTAGTTCTCAAGCAGAAAGTGAAAATGAGGTATCACTACCAAAGCATGAACTACACGAACCAAAGGTATATCAACTGTGGAAAGGACCACTTAGGAACATTTAAATATTTTAATTAATGAATTATATAAAAAATAAAAAAACAACAATATAATTGTAAAGAATCTTTTTAGGCTACCAACGTGCTAAAAGAATTTGTTAGAGGAGAAAAAACGATCCTAGATTCTCTCCTGAAGCAAACAAACTCTCTTAAATCGTTGCTCATGACATTTATATTTCCTAAATACATCACCAGCAATGGAAACAAAAGAACCTCAGGTATGGAAGCCTCTTACTTTTCATAATTTTCAGATTTTTTATAAACTCACACTATCTATGAAGGTATTTCAGAAGACAGGATATGATCAGCTGCTGACTCTGTGGTTCAGCCAATATTTTAAAAGACTAATACTGAAGTAGAAAATTGAGTTTATATTAGTAACCTTGTAAAGAGAATAAAACCTACCCAAAAGAGGAAAATAATCTATGACAGGACACTTATCTAGGAGGAAGATACAATCTATTTTCTGACATTTTTATATTTTAAACAACATTGTGAGAAGACCAGTGAAAAACAATTTGCATTTGATTCAAGTCCCACAATATGAATATGAAAAACATTCTTCTGAAAAAGAACTTGACAATTTCTAATGCTTTTGAAATTCCTTTCTCCAGAACAAATGACCTTTCTAAATCATTGGTGGAGAAAGAGAAAGAAATTATGAAAAACTAAAGGTTACAAGGTCAAGCACTGTTAGGTGAAAAAGTGACAACTAGGGTTTCTAGTAATTTAATGTTTAATGTATTACTAAATTTTACCTATGGCAATCATTGCTGAACATTATTTTTTCAAAAAATTCCTGCCCTTGAGTACAGAAAGTCCTCCCCTATCAGCAGATATTCTTCAGCCTGCTTTTGCAATTATTTGAACCTAGAGCTCATCCTCTGTACTATTCAAATGACACTCTTAGTGTTTTCCAATCACAACCCAGAGATGCCAAAAGAAATTTTTATAGTTGCTGCATAAAAACATAAAAGAACAGCTGTTGATTCTTTCTTCTGATAAATTCATGTTGTTTACTGAACTAGTCCTGCAGGAGCTAGACGGCAAACGCTGCACAGTTGTGTTAGTTCCCTTTCTTGGATCAATGTGGGACAAGCCAGGGACAGAACGAGCAAACGTCACAGTTGTACAATACTCTTGAACCCATAAAGGGAATACCAGAATCATAACATCCATATGCTTCTAATAAAGATACAGTAATAAACCTTACTTTATACCTTGCCTCTTTGAGGAAATGATACTTTATTCACAAGAGCAGCTCTTTTGAAAGGAGTTTATAATTGCTGCTCTTTCAGATAGCGAGGAAAATATTGTGAGCCTAAAGCAACCAGGCAGAAGGGTGTCGTGGTTGAGCACTAGGAAAATTTCTCAGTCCTCCATTCAGTCTTTCCAGGTGCAGCAATCCTCCTCTGAAGGAGCAAATCCTTTGGTTTTCATCCCCTTCTGATCCTTTTACTTAAGAAGCTGTGATGAGATATGCCTATAGGGATAGCTGAGCTATTTGTGTTAGATCAGCTACATGTTTATGTTACCAGCAGAGTAAACCAAGAAAAAAATATGGCAAAGGAGATAAAAATATTTGCATGTAAGATAATAACATCAGTAACACAGCAGCATTTCTAAGCCACAGGCTGCTTACAGGGGTTTGTTTGTTGTTGTTATTGCTTTTTTGAAAGAGAGATATTAAGTTCTGAGTCTTACCCATGCAATATTAGCAAGCTCTCACAGGTAGAGCTGGTAATTATAAGGCTTCATTCATCGGGAAGAATGCTGAAAGCCTGAGGGGCATGGTTTCTTTGTATGGTGTAATTGTACTTCCTTCTCATAAAAGGATGGTGCCTATTTCTCATAACAGCCAGGTAAGCATAAACACTTACCTTTAGCAGAAAACCGCTGTCCACTTGTGACAGGGGAGACTTTCATGGTCCTCACCAAGTGCTGCTAGATTGGGTTCACAAACCCTGTCAAATAAAGTAAACACATTTATTGCTCTGAACAGGAATATTCATGTGCTTTGCTATGCCAACTGAGCAGACCAAGCAATATCTGTATATCTATATCAACAGCAAGTCAGGCACAAGAACAGAATAACAAATATTTCATTTGGAACTAGAAGATAGAAATCTCCAGCTAGAAAATACTGAATTGAGGTCCCCACTACATGGGACCCATGCACCTTCAAACCATTATTCAACTTGAGTAGGCTGCTGCTCTCTACATGTCTCTGGCTTTTCTTTTGTTTTGAACTTCCTTAGTTGCTTTTGTTTGTTTCTGGGGTTCTTTTAAGCCTTTTAATAAGGTGCTTGTGGCTCTCAGAAGCTGATCTAACACTCCTCACAAAATTCTCAACTTCAGAGCACTCTTTCCCAAAGCTCTTTTATGATGAATATTCCAGTTCCAGGGTTACAACCTTACAGCTGAAGCAGACTGCAGACTTTATCAAGGATCCTGTACATAACTTTGAAGAAAAATGCTAAAGCCTTAGTCTTTTCTGTACCCTTAGTTTTCCAACAGTCTTTTATTCCTTGTGATTAAGTCTGTAAGAAAATAAGCATTCTCTCTCTAGCACAAACATTATTTTCTGGAAGTCTGGGGATTTTTTCATTTCTTGATCCAATCTGGTACATTTTTTTCATATCTTCCCACCTGCTCTGCGAAAAGAGTAGTTTGACAACTTCTCTCTCCTTTTTAGAAGTTTTCTAATTAGTCTAATTAAGAGATGATAGTCTGTCCCCAAATTGCTCATCTCCCCCCTCTGCTTTCTCTCCAAGGCTCAGTCGTTTGCAGGTACAGTCTCCAGGCGTGGTTTGTGTGACTGGACGATCATTAGATTTAATAACTATCATCATTCTCCTAATGACTGCTTTAAAGATTTCTCCTGTCAGCTCCTGTGGTTTCAGCTCAAGACGAAGGAAGTAGATAATGGTAAACCCCTTCCTCTTGTTTACTGTTCCACACAACAGCAGAAACATTGCAGCACACACCTGGGGAAAGACCTCTGTGTCAGGAAAAAATGATCAATAACGTGCTTATTTCTCACATCCTTGCTTTAGACATTAATGACCAAAAAACAAACCAAGAAAAAAACCACATTTAATTCTGCTTTATTTGGAATTCTGGATAGGAAAAAGCACAGCCAAATGGCAGGAACTTACCAGTTCATCGACACTACAGGGTTTGAAACTGTAGGGAAGGGACTTCACCAGCTCAGGCATGATCTGGAGCAGTACAGAGAAGGCCACAGTCACAATTTTAAGCCTGAAGCTAAATGTCACAATCTGACTCTTAATCAGGTTCTTGCATGTAAACCCTTTTTTCCATGGGACTGTATATTTAATAACAACTGAGGGTGGTGTCTCCAAAAACGCAGGGTGTGAGCAGAACCTAAGGGCTCTTTCCTGGTATTCCAGCTGGCTGACACATCTGAAAGCAAACCTCAGCCTGCTCTAGAAAGATGTAGTCGATGGATTTCATCACCTCCTCCTTTATTCATTCACGTACCAGTGGCCTGTGCCCCATGACTCAGAGCCTGTTGAACTCCACAGTACTTGTTCTCATGAACCTCCATGGGTATTTTATTTAGCCTCCCCCAAAGCAATTTGTTTTGGAGAGTTTTCCTTTCTAAACATTCCTCCTTTACAAATGTTTGAATAGAAATTTTCAAAACTCACAATGTGTCTTGAAGCATATTTGGGTAGGGACAGTTGCAGTATACAATATATAAAAGTCATCAATTTTAATCTGGAGGAGGTGAGTGTTGTGTTTTTCTGGCTACAGCTGCGAAGGTGGAGATGCAAAAGAAGAAGCTATTTCAAAATCGGAAGGGAATCTGGCTTTGGAAGAGTCATGGGCAGAAGACAGGATGGCGTAGTTCACATGGAGCTCTGCGAGAACTTTTCACAAGGCCTGTGTCAAAATGAAAACTTTGGTAAACCATGCACCCTTGGGCTGTTGCATTCCCAGAGGACTGGGTTGGAGCAGCTCGTGTGAAACACACACCATTTTCTCCACATGGCCAGTGCACAGCTCCCAGTCTAGAGCTTCAATGTATCCACCCCTCTTGGTCTGTGGAGGGGCTCCAGGGCAGGCTGGCACAGAGGCCACTTGTTCACCTCTGGAGTTCTGCTGTTGGTGCCAGACCAGCAGGACCTCTGCCAGGCTGCTCCGGTGACTCACATCCCCCTCACCCAGAGCTGCCCCTGCCAGTGGCAGGGTTGCCCACCAGTTGACCAGCCTAACAGGAAAAGAGCAAAACTGGATGCAAGCCTGACATGGTTGGTTGCATGCCAAGGCAGGCTTCAGTCCTGCTTGAAGGCAAGTCTGTGCAGACACAACAAAGGGCAGCTGTCTCCCATTCAGTCACAGTCCTGCCATGGAGCTTACCTCTGTCTGAAAGACATGAGATTGTTCCTGCTGTCTGGTAATGCAATTGAAAATATTTTATTTTCCTCTTGAGTCCTTGAAGATATGTGCGTGTGTGTATGAGAGACTAAGCACAGGCAAATGTGACTTCTAAATACCTTAGCACAGACTAAGCGTTTTATACTCTGTAAACTGTTCTGTTTTCTAATTCAAAGGACTGGGCTTTAGTTCATTGTAATATTATCTTAGAAGATAAAAAAGAGCAGTAAACTTAGGAAAGTTAAACACACTATAGTCTCAGTGTTCTTGTGCAGACAAAGCAAAACTACGTCTTTGCTTAGATTCACAGTATGAACCTTGTTTAGGCCAGACTGCAGCAGCAGTGTGAGTGGGAGCAAGTTAGTCCTATACCTATCCTTCTAGCATACCTATGTCATAAAACTTGAGTGGCTCACCTTCCGTCCCCCTCAAGAGAGCAAAAAGAAAAACACAAATATCCTGGGAAAAATGTAACAAGCAATGTGTAAAATGTAAAGAATTTTTACAGACTATAGTTCGACTGTTTTCCACTACAGTTTGACTGTTTTCTGAGTGCCAGGAATTTTATGAATGAACTCTTTATAATGTCCAACCAATAAACCTCCAACATTTAGAGACTTTACTTATTGCTGTGGTTTTTTTTCTTATTTTGGATTTTTTTTTAGTGTTTCATTTCAAATACCTCCAGCAGAACAGTGTAAATCAGAGAGCTCTGATGTTTGTGAAAATTATTACTCTTACATGTGGCTCATCTCTATTACACAACCATAAAATTGAGTGACAATATTTCTGAGACAATGCGTACTTAACTTCTTCCTTTTTTTTTTGGTCAGGTGATAATCTATTATTTGTAATGATGAATAATAGTACTATTTTAGACCACACAGCAGGAAGAAGTGCAAATGCAAATCATTCTCCCCACCACCAGTCTTTTGGGAAGAACAAAGAGCTTACTTTAATAGTGATGCAGAGAATACTAGTATTTTGTTGAGGCAACCTGAAGAAGAAACATAGTTTATTCTCAGGAACATACAATACTTCAAATAGACTGCTAAGTGGTATTTCTTCTGGTTAGCTAACCAGGCTGCTTTCCTAGGAATAAAAGAAGTGCCCTTCATTCTTGGGCCACTCCTAGGGCAGTGGTTATTGTAGCTGGATAGGTCTGTTTCTAGGGCTCATCTCCTTGTTTTCATTCATTCATTCGTACTTTAATTAATCTTCAATAACGTGGTAAGTTCTTCTACCAAGGCACCAAAACTTTGTCCAAGGGACACGAGAAAGTTTTGTTGGAAAAGCCAGGAGGAACAAAACTTTTCCTAAACCCACCCACAGTGATGACTTGCCTAACCAGAGTGCTGCACTAAAGGCACACAATCTTGGGCAAACAGCTCTCTGGCTTAGACCTCTCTTGGAGCACCCTGGGAATAAATCCAGAAATACTCTCCAGCACTCTAACTTCAAATTTTTCAAATTTAAGTAAACGAGAGCAAACCTGCCGCTCTCCTCTGCGTCTGAATGTAGTGGCATAGGAAAAACTCAGCTGCAGCATGTTGAGCATGAGGTGCCGTTGCATGTCAGGGTACAGTCTGGGCCTTGGAGCTCATTTCCAGAGCTCATCTGCTTGGGAAAGAAGAGAACCAAGATGATAGCTTCCAGCAAGTAGTGGTTTAGGGATGTCTCACGTTGGAGGCTGCATCCAGACTTCTGTGTTTAATCTGTCCTCCGTGGGTTTGTCTATGGCGCACCCTTATCTCCCTCAAACATTTCTGCAGGAAGCTCTCATTTCTCTTTAAATGGTAGCTGTCCAATAGACCTCATCATGCTGGACAACCTTCCATGCACCTAAATAGTGCCATCAAAGATGACATAAGCAGAACTGTGGGTAGTTTTCAAGCTATGGGAACCTCAGATATTTATACAGTGGCTTGACAATGTTTTCTGTCCTGTCCTTTGCTCCTTTTTCAATAGTTCATCAAATTTTACTTGCCTTTCTGACTGCTGCTGAACTGGCACTTTCAGAGAACTATTCACCATGACTGTAACATCCTCTTCATGAATGTAATAAAATAAAATTTAGAGCTGTCAAAACCTTCTCCTGGACTATTTTGGTTTGATTATATTTCCCACTATTATCACGGGAGGCTGGAGAGCATTTTTGGCACATAGTAGATTTTTGTTTCATAGATACTTTATTACCATGCCTTCAAGTGGCTTGTGCAGCTGGCATGGACTGGGTATTCTTATTTCTCGGGACATTCTGAAACAATATATTGTGAGTTTGTGTCCTGTGGAAGCACCCACTAGCTGTGGTTTATTCAAGAGACAGTTTGTTCTGCCTTTTGTTGCACTATTAACCTGCCCTGCCTCTCTAGAATATCTCCTCCTCTCAGCAGAACACCTACATTCTTAACTCATGGAGAGTAAAATGTGCCTGTCAGCTGGGAGCCCACTTCATAAATCTGTGTGTGAATATTGCCAGTACATCAGACCTGATATTTTACAAAAATATGCATATTCACAGCCATATTTTATGCAAATATGTACATACTATTAATACACAAATTTCATTAGTATCTCTTGATTGAGTCTAGACAAAACAAGGATGTCTTCAAGGGATACAATGAGAAGAGTTCATTATGCATATGCAGTTAAGTGGGATGAGATCTGTAAGCAGAACTAATATCATTCATTAGACAACTGGCATAGTTTGAAAAATTCCCCAAGCTCTTGGACTCCTTGGACATTTAGATCTGAAATAAAAACCTGAGCTTTAAAAGCTAAAGACAAGCAGAGACCAATTGCTCAGAATTTAGTTAAATATGTATCAATTAGATAATCATCTAAAAAATGACAGCTGGTATCAGTGAAGTAGAGGTAGAGTACCACGAGAAAATGTAGAGTTAGGGTTATTTTTTCCTCAGCACTTGGCTTTTATCAACATTGAATTTCATTTGCAATTTTATCACCCTGTCTCTCCAGTAATGTGAAAGCTTTCTGCAGCTCTTCACAGTTCGCTGTAGATCTGATTATTCTGAATAACTTTGCCATCAGCAACCTTTATCACCGCACTATGCCTTGCATTCACAAGATGATTTACATTAAGTATCCATACACCCTTCTTTTCTAAACAATAATGGCATACTGGCACTGTATGGTACTACAGCCATAGTCTGTGCCGTACTCATCATCAAGGTTTTCCAAATTTTGAAGTAAAAGCAATTTTGATGAAGATGGCCATCACAAAATCAGATAGTTTTTTGAGTACTTGAGAATGTTTGAGGAAGGATTCACTTGACAGCTCCACTTAAAAATAAAATGAAAGCCAGAAACCTTGGGAATGCAGTACAGCTCCTCCGGAAAATGCTTGTTTACGTCTGGTGAAGATCCATCCACCTGTGAATTTTCTGCTTTAATTCTGCATCACATTCTGTAGTTTGTCAAAGACTATTACAAAGTACTTTCTATTTCACCCTGAGCTGTAAATTTATTGACCTGTACCTCCTGAACTTGTGAGCCAGCCACTATACCTGCTGATTTAGAGCCTTGTAGCAGGGTCAGCTTTAGTGAAATTGCATCTGCTGTGCTTTTAGATCTAACTTTGATTTGAACACTGGCCAAACAGAGGTATGGAGGTTTTGTTCACAGTAATTTCCTATATCTCAGGATGGAACAAAAACCAAAAAATCTATTCGTCAGTAAATAAGTGATTTGCAGCATGGATTGACTTTCCTGGCAGGAAATGCAATTTCATGATTGGTCATATTATACCCACGTGAGATTTGTCTGGATTTCTGCCAAATATTTAAGGTAGTCTACATGTATCTTCGGAATTGGAAAAGCTATTATTTAAACTCTGTAATCTGTACTTCAGATAGAATAATGTGCCTGACAAGCACAGTAGATAGCTGGAAAATACTAATTAGCATTATTTTCGAGTTCTTTAAGATTCGATAGCTCTTTTTCTGGAATTTCTTTGCCCTTCAAATTCTGCATTAAAAGTTTGGTAAATATGAGAACTATTATTTTTCACTCTTACCATGGAAATATGAATTCTTACAGACAGAATAAATACGACATCAGTGACAGTACACTGGAGACCCTGAATCTCTGTCCCTGGGCCCTACACTTTCCATGCTTGTCTCCTGTAAGGGGAACAATAGATGGGCACCTTTCCAAAACATTCCCTACTTGGCAGCAAAATACGACTTCACCCACTGTGCAGATCGATGCCATGCCCTCTGGGTTACAACAGCTGGAAATGTTAATCCTTGATTACCATCTGTGGGCAGATGAATTAAGACCTCACTGAAATAAGTGAGGAAACTGATGTTGCTCAGTACCATAGTGCTATGCCCTCTGTTAATCCATACTGTGTCAGTCTAAAGTGCAGAGATCCTGAATAGTTTCCCCACTATGGTCATTCCAATACTGAAGGCCAACACATGAAGTCAGTGTAATGTTCACTTAAAGCTCATATAATGTAATGTGAGACTGAACTGAATTATGATGCAGCACGTAGGTTTGCTCCTAAGCATTTCTGCATGTAATTTACCCATTTACCCTTGAGCACTTCCACATTGGTTACTCCCTGTTCAGCTCCTACGGGTTTTTTCAGAACCATATCACACAGGAAATTATTTTATAATAAAAACAGAGCGGGCAGCAGGTCAAGGGAGATGATTCTGCCTCTCTGCTCCACTCTGCTGTCACCCCCCTTTGGAGTGCTGCATCAGGCTCGGGGATCCTGGGTGCAAGCAAGACATATTGCAGCATGTCCAGAGGAGGACCACAAAGATGATCAGAGGATGGAACAAACCTTCTATGAAGACAGGTTGAGACAGCTGGGGCTGTTCAGCCTGGAAAAAAATATAAAAGGCGCCAGAGAGAGCATGTAACACCTTCTAGTACATACCAGGGACCTAAAAGAGAACCAGAGAGGGACTTTTTACAAGGACATGTAGTGACAGGACAAGGGGGCATGGCTTTAAACTGAAAGAGGGCAAACTCTGAGTAGATAAAAGGAATAAAATTTTTTACAGTGAGGGAGCTGAGACACTGGAGAGAGAGGTGGTAGATGCCCCATCCCTGAAAACATTCACTGTCGGTTTGGATGAAACTCTGAGCAACCTGGCCTAGTTGAAGACGTCCCTGCTTATTGCAGGAGGTAGAACTACGTGACGTCTAAAGATCTGTTTCAACCCACACCCTTTATGTGATTTTGTGGTTCTGTGATTTCAATTTCATTTAAAACAATTAGATGGAAAATGCTGAAGAACAAATGTATCTTTTGAGGTATTTTTCATGGAAGGTAGAAGGCAATATCTTGTCACTGGAAAACCTAAATCTCATTGCTTTAACTTACATAATAAATAAGTAGCCTGTCAGAACTTTACCACTTTGTAGGGAGGGTTTAGGAGTCATAAGATAAAAGCAAAGAAATAGTGTCCATAGTGTGAAAAAATTATTGGCTTCCAGATTTCTATTTTTCTTACAAGTTAAACCTATTTTTTTTGAGATATATTTTCAAAAGGCAAGATAGAAACGTGCATGGTAATAACTAAGAAAATGTTGTCAAATTCTGCTGACCATATTTAGACAGTGTTTCATTTTGGATTCAGTTCCAGTCAAAAAAGGGGCTATGTGTCTAAATCTAGGAGTGTGAGAAAAGACCTTGTTCATCTTTTGTGAAAACGGGAGTCTCATAAATATCACAAATGCCTTGCCTTTCTATTTGTCAAGAATGGAAGAAATGAGACTCCTCTAAACCTGGGAAAAGGGTGGATTTTATAAAGTGGAGTTGTATTTTATTTTATTTAGATATCAAGGAAATAGACTGCAATTTTTTATGTCTTTCCCAAGATAAGATGATGGAAACTTTAAAGAACAGATGGAAATTTGTTTTGAAAGGATATAATTAAGAATCAGGAAAAAACTAATCTGGATTTAAATAGCTTGAGGATGTTGTTGAATGTATTAATACAAGACAGCATTAAACTGCAATGCAAGTCAGAGGCTTTTTGAAAGAAGCCCAAGAACTCCAATCTGTGAGCAGTCATAGTGAAATTTGGTGCATTAGGGGGATAATCCATATAAATTGGTGCCAAAATTATTTAAAGAATTTTGTTTGCAAGATTTGACCCTGGAAAATTCAACACTCAAGTCTTTCTGGTTCAGCTTCTTCTCCATCATCTCTCAGGTCTTGATTCAGTGAAATTAGAATAGAAAAACCTCATGACTTAAAAAGTCAAAAATCTTTTTATATTTTTATATCTATATATTTGCATATCTGTATATCTGTCTCTGTGTGTTATATAGGTTTATAATATACATGCATATGTTAAATATGTATATTTTATATATGTATATATTAAATATGTATAAAGGTGAGTGTGTGCTTAAGTAGTTTGCTGAGCACAACTGGCTCGTTGAGTTGTGGGACATAAGGACCATCTTGTTTCAGAGCTTCCCAAGATCATTAGCATATTCTGAAAATTAGTACAAGGCTGATATTTCCAGCTGCCTGCGAGATTCTGTTGTGTGAGATATATCCTGAAGAAGTGGTCAGTGTGCCATCATGTGCACTGCTCACTCTATAGGTAGGAATATATCACCTTTCTGCTGAAAATTTTCAGTAAAACCGTGGTGAATATGACATTGAACTTTTGGTAGATTTGTTTTCTTCTAAGGGGTGGATGTGTGGGTAGATGAGGGCAAAGAGCTTGATTCCTTTTACTTTTGCCATGGTGAGGTGTTTGAGGACTAAAGGTATAAAATTTAAGGGTAGTTTGTAATGGGTGTTTCTAGGGTTGATTGGGGGTGTTTTTGTGTTTGCTATTTTTTACAAGTGCTTCAGGTTTTTTACCTAATTGAATTTTAAGAGAAAAACCCCTCTAACACCCTATCCCTTGCCTTAATGAAATGTTAATTTAATAATTCTAAGCATATGGCAGTTTTAAATTATGGATCTGACATAATAGTGCCAAGTGCAATAAACTGTCATGTAAACTGTGATTAAGCACCATAAGAATACGAACACCCACCTATTGTGTTAGAAAACCACTTTGACAGCTTGTGTCAGCGAGGCAATCTCTCAAAAGATTGGTACTAACCAGACCCAGCCCTCTCCCCCGCACTAAAACATGACACAGGCAGGATTTGGATGAGCGCAGGAGACAATCCACTACACCGCTGCCCTTGGTGACTCACAGAGAGCAGGAGATCTTGGTGGAGAACCAGCCCTGGGCTTTCCCTGCCCTGTGTCCTGGAGCTGGGCTTTGGAGTGGTGCTGCTGTTCCTGCTGCTTTGCCTCAGGCAGTCGGCCTCACCAGCTGCTTCCCACGGGGAGCCTTCCTTGCGGTCTGCACATCCCAAACAGTCAGCAGTACTGCTTGCTTCTGGGATTCCTCTCTGCACATCATGGTGTCCTCTTTGCTCACCCAAGCCGTTACCGCTCTTGCTCTACTGAGAATCGCAGCAGGGAACTGAACTCTCCCTCTGAGAGAAAAACAAAATTAAATTTTGCGTTCCTTACCCCAAAATCATACATTAATTTCTTCCCCCTCACCCTCTTCAACATGTAATTCTCACTTGTGCTGTGGCCCCTGCCACTCTCACTAGGCTCAGTCCTGGTTAAAGGAGGTCCCACATTCCCTAAGACACCTTCTCTTAATCCCTTAGCTTCCTTAACTCCCTTGTCCCTTCTGCTGAGCGTGAACAGGTCTCTGCAGGGCTGCGCAGCTCCTTGATCCCTCATACAACTTTGTGACATGGCTTCACAAATAACTTAACAGGACTGAGAGGCAGAAAGACTCAGGAGGGTGGTGGTGGGAACCTAACTCTCAGGATGGGAACCTCTCAAACCAGCTTTGCCAGCAGAGATATTGCAGTATGGAACTACACCCCTAGGCACGAGATGCAGTATGCCAAATTTCAGTCTAAAGCCAGAACTTCAATTTTCGAGCACTGTAAAATAGAGTATAATAACCACAAAAAACCTTTTCTTTCTTTCTTTTTTTTATTTTTTTATTTTTTTTTTATTTAATAATACCTAAATGGCTTGTACTAACAAATCTACTATGTCTTAGACTATATCTTAAAATGCATCAGTCATGTTGAAACAGTTTAATGGAATTATGGCATAACATCTTAGCTCTTTCTTTGCTTTTTAAAGAGTCATTTGGTATTGGTTTGTTAACTATAGACAGATGTTGAGCCTGCTGATCAGAAACAAAGAAGCAACCTATGCCCAGAGGTACATTCTCAATTAACAAAGATGGGACTTCAGGGAAGTCTGCACTAGCATATTTCCAACATGTATGGCAGTATCTTAACCATTAGATCGTTCTAGATTTTCCCTCATTCTAAACAAGTATTCTATTACAGCTTAATTTAGATGTATTGTAGAAAAGTTCACTGATCATTTTTTATGACTGACATCAGGCAAAACTGGAAGGCCTGTGATGACATTTATGCTCAGTAATTTTTTTTTCAGTCTTATTTTAAATTAAATAACCAAACAAAATAGTTTCTTAATTCAAACATTAAAGTCTGGTCTATCTTACCAGGCTTCTTTTGACTATACCAGTGCTTGCTTAATGAAGCATGAATTACTGATTGTGAAACATGGAGAGATAAAATAAAATCTAAAATGAATAGCACACACCCTCTTACAGTCAAGCAGGAACTAAAGTCTGATTGTATTCATAAATGACAAGATCCTTTTATGAATGAGAGGAATAATTAATTGAAATTAACCTAATTTTTAAAGTGTATTTTTAATTAAGTATATGGCTTGCCATTTTGTTAATTAAGTGCAAAATGTTGTCACGGCCTGTACCTTGTGTTTGTATACATATTCACAGATTCAGATAGGGGGTGCAAATGCAAACCTCTTTTCCAGAAATCAGCTGTTCCCAGGGATGGAGGACATAATCATGTGTTCTTGAATGGTCAGTTTGTCACTGCTGCAGGGGATGCCAGCCACCCTCCTCTTGTAAAGAGCCACTTTGGCATTTTGAGGAGGAATGGGAGGGTATACCATGGCACTGACCCTTTTGGGATCAATTGTTGTTGCAGGAAAGCAAAGTCTCCTTGCAGCCTCTGTGTAGTTTGTTAAAAATTTGAATTAACCTTGAAAATAATTTACCACTCCCTTAAATGACAGATCCATCTCTGGTAGTCCAGGAGTCCAGCCTGGGCTGTCCATAAGCTCTGTCATGCATGTTCAGGAGGTTCAACATAAAAGTCTCTTGTTTTGCTGCTTCCTGACCTCCTAGTTTTGGCCCAACTGCATTTTACAAATCCCAGCTAACTATGAAAAAGGTTTCCACATCAGGCCAGGTTTTAGGGTTGCTTCTCCATTGAATTTGACCCATTATTCTTTTAACAGTAGCTACTACAGCTTATTTTTTCTTACTGTTTTTATTATACTTGGTAAATCAAGTCTTTTCATAGGTTGGATCTGAAAAGTTCCCACATGTATTTCCTAGCTTCATTCTCAGACTTTGCTGAAGGTAACTCGAAGAGGGGTGAGCAGGTTAAAGTGACTGCAGACCTGTCATGTGTTTCATGTGGCTCCAGGAAGGCTGTGACCACTCAGTGAGCAGCAGGATAAGGTTCAGCTTCCAGGCCCAGACAATCTTCTGGCAGACCTCTGCCCCACATGGGTGTTGCACCTTGCCTCCTTCTCCTTCTTCTATCCTCCAACAGTTTCTCTGAGTATTGGTTGGGTCTCCGTGAACTGAAACCCATGTCCACACCTCCTTTTCCCTGTTTGAAACGAAGCCCAGGTCCAGGAGGAAATTTACTTTATCCGCAATACTTTGACAGTCTAATCTCCTCCAAATCAATGGAAAATAAAAAGCTCTGAGGCCTTTCTTGTCACAGATCCACATGATCTGAAAAAACAACCTTAGGAAAGCTGCAAAACAGAAAACAAATTGTATTTCACTGCTTCATTGTCATTTTTCTATCTTCTCCTTTTGTACATTGTTTAATTCCCTGTATTGCCTGTGATACTCAGCATTTGTTGACAGGAAGCCTCACCTATTTACCTGAAAATCCTCAGGGCCATGATCACTCATAAGCTCAGCCTCTCTGAGTGTTTAGGCCTCTCCAGTTTCAAACTTTACAGAAATATCAGCATATTTAAATTAAGGCTATTAAAACACTTATCAGCAGTAAAAATACTGAATTCATTCAACGTGCAGAGTTGCCATAATTTTTCACTTTAGCTTTATCTAGTCAGACTCTGAAATTGCTATAATTTCTGAAAAGGAGATGTCTATGTGTAGATCACTGGTAAAATTTTCATTTCTTGTTTTTTACTTTTTTTTTTTTTTTTAACTGAAATTTGTCTTTCTGAAGAAAGCCAAGATAGGGATTAAATCTGCTTAAATCTTGCCTGAACTTGAGTCCAGGCACTTAGAATCCAAGTAATCCTCAGCCTGTGAACCACATGTGCCTCTTTACCTAGGACTGCCTAGCCCTGGAGCTCTTTATATTCACTAGACAACTCCCTGACTGGTTTGGGAATTCTCCTGGCATGTATCCTGGTTTGTACATATGATCTAGAAAGAAGCAACAGAGACTTATATGCAATTGTCTAAATTCCCCTTGCAAAAATACAGTGAAGTGATGCCTAAATTAGCCAGATACAGGGAAATAAAAGGAAGAATAAGGTAAAAGAAGATTGAGTTCACTTCTAATTTAGGAGTTTTCAAATCAGTTGGACCAGATCAATTTCATATAAGGTATTTGAAGCACTGTCTGAAGAAACCAAAAAGCTACAGTCCTTGCAAAATGTTGGAGAATGATGAGGTATTGAAAGATTAATAAGGACAAATACACCATATAACTTTTAAAAGGAGTCAAGAAATTAAAGACCAGTCAGCTTGATTTCATTTCCCAGGTAAGATCCTGGAACAATCAAAAGTCAGTTGTTTTAAATTCTCCATTCTCCAGAAAAAGCCAGGAACTCAGTCTTGAAGAAACTAATGTAAGGAAGGTGCAAACCTATCTGCATATGCATATCTGGGGATCAGTTATGTATGGAAATATTCAAGGGCATAAGAGGAAATGAGTATTCTATAGAAAAACTTAGTAAACAGATATAATGACATTCATTGCTTTTATTACTTTACAGATAATAATTGCTTCTTTGCAGCTTAGAGGAGAGAAGACTGGAACAAGTCAGGGAACAGGGAGGAAGACCAGACTAAGCATGTGAATATTTTTCACCAAGAAGTCAAGAATAATCATTTATCTGTGTACAGGACTGGTAAAAAATAGGAAGGAATGGGTTCAAATTGTAATAAGAAATGCTAGTTAGATGTTAGAAAACCTTATATGGAAAGTTTATGAAATAATGGAAGTGATGACCAAGGAGGCACTGGATATGCCACCGGTAGAAATTTTTAACTTGTTAGATCAGTGTATGTCAGACTATGCATAGCTGATTCTGTCTTCTAATAGAGGAGTGCAACAGATCCCTCTTGGGAACCTACTATCCCATGATTCCATTATTGTATAAAAATGGCAGAAACACGAGTTCACACAGAAAAGATAGCTATTTGCAAATAATTCGTAAGTTGTTGAAACAACACAACAGTGTTTATCACAAAAGCTGAACCTGCTGGCCTCCCTCTGACATTACCTTTCTGTTAGTCTAAAATACACTGATGTTAACAAAAAGCTCCCTTTTGGCCCAAGCTGGAGAGGCTTTCTGTAGCATGCTCCAAGAGAGCAGGAATTGCAGAAAAGCCAAGACTCCACACAGGTCAGAGCAGGTTCTCAGCAGAGGTGGACGGTTTGCTACAGAAAATAGAGTCTTAGATTACAGCTAAACAAGTGGTGAATAGTTTTGGGGGAAGTGTGTGTGATGTATGCAGAGCACAGGTTGCTAAGTTGGTGTCCGTGTGAACGGGCACTGTAAGCTGGGATGGGTGGTCTGAACCCCTGAGGAAGCTCTCTAGAATCTATCTGGCTGCACCACAAAAGACAGAGTCCAAAGTAAAAAAAAGGGGAAAATGTTAAGCATGGGAATTTAAAGAAGTCTCTTTAAGTAGAATACATCTGCTTTTTCATCACATTAGTCTTTTGGAAATCCATCATCAAATCACCAACATGGAGAACATCTGAAAATAGATGCTTCAGGGAAGAAAAACTTTTTTTGTCAAAGGAAAACATGGAAATTTCTTTTTTTTTTTCTTTTTCCCTGGAAGACTTAGAGGACCATCGAGCTCTTCTGTTGTTTTATATGTACCAGGGTTGTTGTTTTATATTTACCATGGTAAATGCAGGACAGCAGTTTGTCAGCACTACTGCACACTCCTTTGCATTAATCTCATGATAAGCAGGAAAAAGAATAGATTTACTTATTGTCTTTTGCCCAGACAAAGTTTACCACATCAGTATTGTTGTTGCCAGTGGAAACATTATTCAGGTGCATAAACTTGCAGTAACATCTCTGTGCTATCTTTAGCACAGACAAATAATTCTGGTCACTATGGTTTGCTCGACATTTGCTGAATTTCTGCTGATGTGTTTGGCATTTGGTTGTAATTACCTATTCATCTGAATTAAAAGATTGATCACTGCAGTCAATGACTGATACATAACAACATGAAGGGGAGACATTAATACTGAAATTTTATGTAAGCGTTGTTCCAGAGGGAAAAGAACATATGCAACAGGAAAATTGAGAAGACATCTGCCATGGTAGTCAAGCCTCTATCAAGCTTGATAATGATTATGAATCCATTACCGTTGATATATTGCATAAAGCTGTGGGAATGGGAAGCTTTTCACATGACAAGGAGAGTAATCAACATCTAACAGAAGTAGTCCCATCACACACACACCTGCTGTGTGCCTCACATCAGAATATGTCATTCGGAAATCTAAATGGTATTGGCATGGCAGAAGGAGACAGACAAATAATGAGATTCACTGGTGAGCTATTTTATTCCTCTGCTTGTGAGGTTTTCTAGTAACTAAACAAGCATTTGGTAACTTGCATATATTCCTCAGAATGTGTTGACAATACATAATTTAATCAATACATTTGAAATGCAGCTGAATAATATTTCCAAACTGTTCTTTATGAGGAAAGTCCAACTGTTTCTAATGGAGAAACGTATTTCTTTCCTAAATATTTATTTATTCATTCCTATATATGTTTTTATGGGCATTTATATTACTATTAAAAAAAAATAAAACCACTAAGAAAAAAACCCTTGTATTATGCGGACATGAGTGTATACCCTAAAAGTGGCTGCAAAAATCTTATTTAAAATTAAGCAGAAAATGCTTTTATTTCAATGTTTTATTCTTTTTTCTCAGAGTTGGGCTGAATTCGAGTGTGTATAACAAGAATAGAAGCCTGTGGTTTGAAGACAAGAAAATACTGGAAACTTCCATCCAAGAAAAAAACCATGCAGCTCAGAATCTGCTAAAATCAGATAAAACACGAATCTTGTGTGGTGGGTTTACGTATTTGAACTGCAGTTCATGTTCTTAAAACAATTTCAAAATTTCCCAAAATATGCTTACCCAGCATGACAGTTTATATACACACATTTACATATGCACATACACAGGATGTTTCAGCATATACATACATATAAATATATATAAACAAAGCATAGACCCATGAACATCTTATATAATATACATTAAATGTTTCAGCAAGTATTTAGGTATTTTTTTCCTACTAAGTGTTTTGAATTATTGTGAAAGTCACAAAAGTTGTGTCATGTTTTAACTTTTTGGTTGAGGCATTTTGAACCCTTGAATAAGCAAATTGCTACTTTTTCCATTTGATTTAATTACATCACTAAAAAAAGGAAGCATCTCTATATAAACTAAAATGAAAAAAAAAACTTCTAGCTTTTTAAATTATGAAAGATGTATTAAGATGACTACATAAAATATGCTTTTTGTGTGTATCTTTTACACAGAAACACTCTGGTAAAACAGGCCATCAGAGATGAAATCCTGTGCTGTTGGGGGGACAAAAGTTTTAAGAAAAATAAACCACTAAACTGGTGAGATGATGAAACAATACCACAAATAGCAAACCAAAAGCCGTTTAAACTTTTCTCTTGGACATAGCATCAGTCTAGTCTCTGGGTGAAAAAAATACATAAACATCGCTTTTGTTCCAAATCACCATAGTCTAGCCAGGATGAATCAAAGGAAAATCCATATTGTCACTGTTCCACAAAAAGAGACAGATGTTATGTGACACAGAAAAAGAATGCTGATTTGGTAAATACAAGGAAAGTTAGGGTAGCTTTACTTCTATTTTAATTTTTTTTTTTTCCCTTAGCACATTCCAGGAAAAATTGTGACTTAGCATAGGATCTGTTCCACTAGATGTGCTCTGAAATGGGCTACTGGACTGCATCCTCTGGGTGAAAGTACACACGGCCACAGCGTCCTTATCTCAGGGCTGCTCAGCACTGCCGTGGCTAGGAAAGCACCAGATCTCCAGAAAACACATGTATGGATACCCAGAAAAATATTTGCCAGCATAGGCCTCATGCAAGATGAGAAGAGTGATTCAGACCAGCAGCTGTTGGGAAAGATCATTGGTTCTTGGGCTAATAGGTGGGACAGGAGTTTTTATTATTTTTCTGCTCAATTCCTTTTCGATACCATAGAGTCATGTTGACTGTTGGTCCTAGCTTAAATATCTCCTAAATTCTGCCTGAGAGCAAGGCACACAATCAGCTGGCTGTTGTTAAGATCAGTAAGTACAAGCAGGTGTAGAAGTGGAGGAATAAAAACTGGGAAGAAATGAGGATGGTGAGAGAAAGTAAATGAATGAAAAACTGAAGGTTTTGGGTTTTTTTCCCTGAAAAAGATGCTCGGCCAGGAAAATTTTCTGCTTGTGTTAATGAGTTCATGAAAATCAAACACCCCTTTAAAAATGTTGTTTTGCATAGTATTAGCCGTGTGTAAAAAAAAAAAAAATGTATTTCGGAAACCTCTGTAATCTGTTATAGAAATCTTTAATTTCAGATCTTGGTTTGTAACTTGAGATCTAAATCTTGGAAAAAATGATTCTTTAGAGACTCATTTTAACTTAGAAGAAAAAACAGCAGTTGGGAGTCTACACCACAGAACCAGAGAAGAACAAAAGCTCTGGAGATAAGACAATTCTATCATAGTCTTTATTGCCTCAACCACAAACTTACAGAAACACGCAGTAGCAAGAATGTGCTGAAGATATTAAGAGAAAATCTGAGAAGCACAATGGGACTGAGGTGGCAAGAAGCAGAATGTGCTTGGGGTGGAAGATAGGCCAGCACATACTCTGTGGACAGAGCTGCTGCATCTGCAATAAGCTGGTGCAAACGGCCACAGGCAAGGTTGATTACCCCTTAAAGGAAGCAGAGTAAGCACACATGCATTTTTTTTCACTATGATGAAGGTTTCTGCAGCACACCCTGCAGTAACACCTAGCTCCATTGAAGTGATATTAGACTTTTCCTCAGCGGTCACCAGCATTTATTTGTGGGAACTGCTCAAAGGAGATTGAGTGGATGGAATACTGGCTGGAATAAGAATGGGAAACTTACAAAATACAGAACATAGACTTCATTTGGAAAGGGTAGATCTATATAGGTAGATGGGCTGATAATAGGCTGGGACATTATGCTTCAAATCAGCTATTTACATAAAATCCATTAGCATTTGCACATACTAATGTGGGATACAGAGAGCACTTTTGCTCTGCCTTGCTCATGTGCACATTAATTTTTGTCTTGTGTCCCGAGGAAGACTTTCTATGTGTTCTGGTATAGATCCTTCACAACCACCGCAGAAATGTCACTTAGTGCAGTCTACCCCATTCAGTGTGATGTCTCCAGGCTGGCATACACGGCCAAGAGCAGTGTGACCGTGGCTGTGCTGCCTGTGCCTGAACTACCAAACCCTGCTGAGGGCAGGGCTGTGCCTTGGCAGTGCTCCCAACCCTGTGGTGCCTCTTCACAGCACAGCACTGGTCTGAGCCAATGGACAAGCTCTGAAAGGGCCAGCTTACGGCTCCCTAAAATCCCCTCCAGACTCTGTACACATCCTCTCAGAAGCACACATTTGTAAGCAAGCTTCAGCGGCAGGGGCCGGTGTTCGTGAGCCAAATTTTGAAAGCAGCACTAAGTTTCTTAAATCCTATCTAGTCCTCGGGGTTTCTAGCACAAAGTGCTTTCAAATCAGTTGTGCAAAAAAAGAAGCAGTAAAATTCCTTGGCTGCATTTTTCTTTTTGTTGTATTTTAGTGAGATAGAGGTGGATTGGGTTTTACAACTTGCTTCAGCCAGAAAATACCTTAGTTTTTGGATATTTTTTAATTAGTAAATATGCTTAGATGAAATGGAAATAAAATGTTAAATTTTAAAATTCAAAAGAATACTTAGTTTTGAAATTCAATTCACTAAAAATTTATATCCCAAAAGGACAGCATTTGCCTCACTAACAAATACGTATTTTAATTTTTGTGTTGAATGAAATTTGATGAAAGAAAGGTCTAGTAAATGAGCTTTGAATGGACTCTTTCATCCTTGAAAGAAGTACTGTTAAATAAAAATTGATGGGTTTATGTTCACACATTCATTCATGTAGTGCAAAATTTGCCTATGTAAAATTGTTGCAGGGTACTCGATCTAAAAGATTATTCCTCCCATTCTGTTTTTCTGCCAGCATCCCTGAAAACAATATAATGTTCATATCAATGTTTATGGAAACTTAATTTGATAAAAGTAAAATGAAGGTTCTTTTCTCTGGGCTAATTTTATTTGGAGATTTTGCTGCCTTCGTTGCTGTGGAGTACCGTAAACAGTTTGAATAGTCTTGAAGAAATGAATGTGTCTATGCAACAATAAGGTTCTAATTAGGTTGAGTAACTGGAAGAGTATCTGGACCTTACAAATTTGTCTTTTCAGTCTATATCCATTTTGTTTCATCATTTTATTCATGGCCAGTATTTTTTTTACATTTACATGGATTATGTTAAACCACAAACTTAGTCCAAATTGTTTGAAGTTAGTGAAATCTCTTCCATTTATTTTCACAGGATTCCATTTCATCCTAGTGAGATATATGAAAGTATATCAAAAACTAAATCTTTGAAATCTTTGAATTGGATGGAAAAGATGGCATCTTTTCTTCCATGAATTCGTTGCACTTTACAACAAAAGTAATCCAAATCGATATGACTTTGACCATTTCTAACTGAATCTTGTATTTACTGGCACACAATTTTGGCAGGAACATAACTGAATTTATAGTGAATTTCACCAGTGCTTCCAAGAAGGCTAGGAATATAAGGACTACAGAGGAGCTTTTGGTCATGATGTTTGTAGGGATATCCTTTCATCTGATTGGAGTTCTATAAAACAGATTTAGAGCTCTGTTTCTTTGTCTTCTCTTCAGCTCAGGTGTACAGTAATTATTATGATGTATTTTCCTTGAGAGGTTCAATTATTGACATGCATTATTTGCAGTAATTGGTCTTTTTCTTTACAATAATATTGACTAAAATTTTTAAAAAAAGTTAATGAGCCCTGGAGATTATGTTATGAAGTATGGCCAAACACTGATGTTTGTCTTCTCATAGAGGGGAATGGACATGCATGCATTCACTGAGTTTGATAATTATACTTGGGACAAAATTACCAACAGAACATGCTGCACCTAATTGCTGAATTCTTCTGTAACTTTTAATGATGACTCACTTCCTAAAGAAATATCAGATGGAACTTGTCCACTCAAAACTTCAAATGATTCAACAGGTCAAGTGTTTACGCAGGCTGCTTTCTTACAAAACACTTAAGTAACATATACAAGAGGCAGATACTAATTTTCAGTGCTTTTGTTTTCACTGGGCCATGCGATGTGAGATGGGTTTTTTTCTGAGAAAGAAAATTAATGTGTGGTCTGCTATTTGAAAATAGTAAAATAATCCACAGCAGAAAAGCACAACGGGTTTCAATTTAAAAGAAGGAAGGGCTTTCCTACGTACTCTTGGCCTCCCTTATTAAGCTTACTAGAGAATGATAAACTTCTTTAGAATTCTAAAGATGAATATAACAGTCCAGCATGGGCACTGATGCCCTCCGCCTGTTGCCAAAAAAGCAATTCCTACAGACCATTGTTGATTTCCTTATTTTTAAAAAGCATGCTAAGATTCTTAGGTTGCATGCAAATTAATGCTGACTATATTTATATGGTTAGTCAAAAATTATAAAGAAAAGAGAAAGACTGTGACTACTCACATTATCAAGTTCTATTCTATTCAAAGGCAGAAAGGTATTTTAGATAATATATGCTGATATGTAGGTCAATTCAATGCAAATGTAAGGTAATATACACATAATTTTGGTTTAAAAATCTGCTTTGGCTTGAAACACAGCATGAAACAGTCTTCATATTTTTTGTACTGCAGCTGAAAATCAATTCTTGAAGGACTATCAATGTCTTTGATGTTATTGCCCTGAATTCAGAGATTGGCACTTTGCTAAAGCTGCAGAGATTCCGCTTTCTGAAAGTCTGCCCAGCGACTTACATTCAGCTGGTCAGCATTTTCCTCCTGCTTTTCTCTCCCATGGAATCTGGAGACTCATCAAAAAGACAGATGTGCTTTTTTCCTATAAAATTATACGAATTTCATCACTTTTATTGCTTTACCCATTTCCCTGCCCCTTTTAGCATACAGGTGTCAAGAACACGGGTTTGAGGAGTGAAGAGCTGACCAGTGCTCCCAGGCACCCCAAAGTGCCTCTGCCAGCTGTGACCAGACCTCAGGCAGCAGCCACAGGGACAGGTGACTCAGTATAGCTGCTCTCTCGTACTTGCAGCGTTAAACTTGTTTGTCACCAGTTTCCCTTTAGTCTTGGGAAATAAATTGCTTTACAGATTTGAGGTAATGTAGACCTTGTGAACTCTTCATCGAGTTCACTATTCTATCTCTTATAATAACCATCTCTGATGAAATAAGACAGGATAAGCTCTCCCTGCAACTTGATGGTTCTTCATGAGCCTTCTTGAACTCTTGTGTTTCCCCTGGCACAATAAAAGTCCCTTGGGGGAATAAAAGAGTAACCCTGAACAGATGATCTCCTAGAGAAGACTAAGAGTTAGTCTTACATGATATTTCTTCTCAACAGTTTTCCCACCTCCAGACACTTTGAGCTAAGGTTTCCTGAGCCTACTACAATTTATGCTTGGTAACTCCCAAAAAATCTCTTGCTTCCAAGCCTTGCCTCCTGTTGAACTGTGCTGAAATTTTTGCACCCACAAAACCCTTTGGTGAGGAAGTTGACTGAATGGCTATGTGTTGCCTGAAGAACCACACCAATCTGTTTGCTTTGAACCTGGTTTCTTCTAGATCCATTTGACCATCAGTTTTTCTTGATTGGGAGTGATCACGAAGTCAGCCTGCCTCCATCCTCTCAGTGCCACACATGGTTTGTGTGCCTCCATCCTCTCAGTGCCACACTCCATCACTTCTCCTCTAAGCCAGCTGTGAAAGCTGTTCCCTCTGTGGAAGCAGCCCTAGATCTCCCTTTCAAGTACTTCTCTGTTTCTCCCTTGAACAGGGTCATGTCCTTCTAGTGCTGCCCAGTAAGATATACGCTTTTAGCTGTTCCTTTTTCCTTTAAACAAACTCCCTCATCATCCATCAGGTTGTCTTTGCAGCTAAGCATGCCTCTGGGGGATCTGTAGAGAAGACCACTGGGATAGTGACCTGTGACCTTATGCCCATGGTTACAGAGCAGCACTTTTAATAGCAGATTTTTGAACATCACCCTGGATATAGTTTGGCATCAAGCTAAGGATACTATTTCCTCTCAAGTACTCAATCAGCAGCCACAGAGAGAAACTAAACACTTCAACTCTTCTTCATGCTCTCCTGTGCCTTTTGCCCAGTTAGGATGGGGGTAATTGAAGTAATCCAATAAAGCTGTTTTTTCTGCCCTTGCTGCCTGTTTGACCTGATCTGTCTCTGCACATTGCAGCCAGTGCTACTGTCCTGATTATGATATAGATATAGGCTGTCAATGATACAGACCCAGCACTGTTCTTCTCCCTGCTGAGGCGCTGGATGTTGGTCCGTACAGATTCTGTGTTCCACACAGATGAACCCGTACAGACCCCATCAAAGCAGCCCAGGCAGTAATTGGATTTCTCTTTAAGCTCTCCTTAGCAGAGAGTGTTAAGCTGCCCCTGGCACAGTTCCTTCTAACTTTCATAACATACTGTCCTGTTGGTTGCACCCCTTCCCCAACGTTTTTCCAACCAGTGCTTTCACTGGAAGCCATATGCCGTCCTTTGTTTGTTCCTTCTACAATCTGTAGAACATCATAATGCTGTTTGGGGTTCTTTCTTGGCATTGTATTAAAATAACAATCTGTTTGTTTTTCGTCTCCCATTTCACGAGTTTCTGAGTTGCCAATGGCCTGAGTGGGACAGGACTAGGCCAAACACCAACGTATTTTGGCAATCAGTGAATTCTGGTGTGAGAATATACCCTGCCAAGACCTGAACCTAAGCATACACAACTGTACAGATAGCTGATCCAGGCTTCCTGCCACAAATCTCAGAGTTTGTGAAACCTGGTAAACCAGGGAGTGAGCAAGGCACCCGATTTAATTTAGAATGGCTGACTGCACAATCACAATTAAGAGATGCAATTTAGCATAAAATAAGGCAAACTAGCATAAAACAACTGATTTGAATTTGTAATGGGATCATAGGAACTAATTCCCCCTAAGAAAAAATTATACTCGAAGAATAACTAAGCAAAAAATTTTAAAGAGAAAGCAGTGAAAAGCTAACCAGGGAAACCTGGGGTGACAGAAAAACTTCAGTGGAAGTTAAAAAGTAAGTATGAATAGTTCAAGCTGTAGGATTTATTAGTGACCAGGTTTTATTTTCTTCTTTATAAGCACAGATCTGTACTGCCAATTGCTGACAATCCTCTATTAGGGGGCGTCTTCACTTTCTGCCATAAATTCTATATATGAGGAACATATCATTCAAACAAAAGGACGGGAAAGAAGTATGTCTTTTTCCTTCTTCTGCCAAAACCATGAGTAGATTTTTTTTTGTTAGGGATACCAGACCAAAGGCAAAAGATATTGTCAGGCAAATAGGCCAAGTGCTGTCCTTAACAATCTCCAGCAGAAAACAAACAAGTTGAAAACACTTTGGCAAGGGAACCAAGTTAGAGAAATTTTTAAGCGAGGAGGTGCAAAAGTATCGGTGCAATAGACTTCATACAAAATATTAGCTCTTTTGGAGAATATTGTTTTGTCCAGGTTCTATGTGCAATACTGGTCAAAGTAAAGGCACCCATGGAAACATGCAGGTGAAATTGAGTGCATCAGAGAGAAGAATATTTGCCTTTCTGCTTGGCAATCAAACTTCCCAGCAGTGCAGCTCTGTGTACAACCTAAACAAGCTAATCAGGATCAACAGGTAGAATCCTGAAGCTCATAATCAGTTTGTAATGAATCAGATCTCATCTGAACTCAGATAGCCTTCTGTCGGAATATGCACTTGGGTATTTTCCTTACAGGGAAGATTCTATTGCTAGAGATGCAAAGAAATTTTTTGTTTTGGTGGAAAGGGAGGCCTCAGTTGTGGCTTCCAGTCTTCAAAGTGTCCTCCTTTCCAATGGGTTGTTCTGTGATTGATTTCTATCCATTACTGTTCCAGGGTGCAAAATGTTGCAAAAAGGCAATTCTAGGAGCAGTAAGAGTTTGCTTAGCTTTGTCTCACTGTGGTTAATGTGACCTTTAGTGCTGATTTCAGCACAAAAAAATTAAGAAAATGACAATTTCTTGAAAAGTTAAGATTTTTGAAAATTTAAGTTTACAATAGGGGAGTTTTGCCAGAATCTGGCTTCCTAGATATTGTAGGTCAGTCTTTGGGAGTAAAATAATCAAATATTTTTTTATATATACCTTAGATATAGATGATCTTGCCGCAGTTCAAGTAGGTGGAATAGAGAACTTCAATGTCTGTTGATTTTATGCTATTTGGTTTTTTTTCTTTGTTGAAATTTCTCCTTTATGCCTGCTTTTGTCTCCAGATTTGCCTTTTGGCAGGACAACGGTCATGTGTCACATTTCTCAGTGTTATATTAAGGAAAAAAAGGGATAACTTCATGGGGTGATGGCAGATTATTGCAGGGTTTCCTTTTCCAGATTTAAGGAGATTGTGTTCCTACAGACTAGTTAACCAAAACAGAAAGACAAAATAAAATAAGGCAGAAGATGATACAGGAGTGAAGCAGTTGCCATCTGTTGATTTCAAACTCTCTCTGGCTGCTTCATCTGACTGGATAGAAAATACCACATTTTGCCCCCATTCTGATGAATTTTTGAGGGCTATGTACACTAGACCTTCGTCTGTCTAAGACAAAAGCAATACATTCAATTCATTTTTTTCACAGAAAGAAGGAAGCCACTGTTATACAAAGTATCCTGCCTTATATGAAAAAGCCTGAATTTTGAGTTTTCCCTAATCCTCAGCATATCAGATAGTGACAGGCTGTGAGTGGCCTAACATTATTCTGTGATCCTCCCTGGGAACTTAAAACTTTAATTCTTTACTAATGTTTTGACTGATATAAGAGTCATAGCCTAATTTCTACTAGAATGTATATGTTAGACTTTAGATGTTAGATGAGGACCAGCACACGCATAATGAGCCACTGGAGTGGACAAGAACTTGAATCTGAACATTGCTACCATGTTTAAAGTGAAATATAATCATGAAAGGAGAAAAAAAAAAAAACTAAAAAGCCAACCAAAACCCCTCAAATTATTTGGCAGCTAGGAAAAACCTGACCCAGATCCCACAAAGATGGAGACAGGTCAGATGATTCACCAATTTGTTGCTTTTGACCTCAGTCTCTAACCAGTAGTGTTTCATTCGGTGCAAATAGGTTCTCATCTGAGGGAAAAGGCCTTTTGGTTTGAGCAGGCTCCAGTTATTAGTGTGGCAGCTGCAGAAAGCTGATTGCTGTGCCTGAGAAATGGGACAGCTAGATATAGTATCTATTGAAACAAACAGCTTCTATTCCCAATCCCAGCAGAAGGTGGGGTTTAGCAAAATGTGGTATCTCACACCTCCAATAGTCCAGTGTGCCAACTGACCATCATTCGCATGTCCTCTTCCCCTTCTTTTATACCAGTCATACAAGGAGACCTCAGCCCCCAGGACATTTCTGTTCCAAATCCTTCACAAATATAAGCTGCTTTTGTGCAAATATAAACACTGTAGCTCAACAGGTTAGATGGACCACCATAAACCGTTTTTTCCTGTCATTCAAATACGGTCTTGCTAAAGTAACAGTACATTTTCACATCTGCTGATGGATACCTTTGAGACCTTGGTCCCAGAAACTGTCTGTTACATTTTGTTGTAGAAGGGTTTTGTGCAAACACTGTTATACAATGTCTACCAGGAAGTTACAGTCATTAAAGAGATGAAAACATTTACATTTTGATAGTGCTGAAGATAAGGGGAGGAAAGCAACAGAGAGGGTGTGCTGCGTATAGAGTGTCACTCTGTTCCATGTGGTTGCCAGGAAGTATTTCTTCACTGACTTCACTCAGGCCAGGGTTTCATCTCAAGTTCATCTATGACAAGAAGGGACACTTAACTAAATAAATGTGAAACACTGGGGTTGTGTTTCTGTATAAGCCTCCTGAGAATGGAGGAGGATTCAAAACAGATCTGAGAGTTTTGCAACCTCTCACCTCTGGAACTGCATTGCCTAAGAGACTATTCTTAACTTTCTTCATCTCTCTGAGAGCAGACAGTGTCTGTGCTGTTTCTTTTCTTCTTTACAATTATTGTTTCTGAGCTCTGGCTTTCCGTCCTCCCATCTGCCACAATCTTTACACAACTATAGAACTAGGGAAATGAGAGGGCAATAGTTATTATATTTTTATATACTGCAGTTACTGTACTTAACTGACTTTACAAATGCTAGGTATCTTATTTCACTGGCTTCAATTTGTATGGAAGATGAAATGTGCTCAGCCACTGGCTCTGAAGTAGTGCTTAAAACCAAGACTACTCACGGAGGTTGAAATTAAACTGAGTCTCTTTTTTTTTAGATTTAGTAGCATTGAATCATTAATGTAAAAAGGGTAGGAATAATAAAATGAAATGAATAGGATGTGAAATGTAGCCCTGAAAAGTGTATTCATCCACAACATGCATCATCAGGTTGCTTTGGAAATGGTGATGTGAATTAGGTGAAGGAGTCACTAGCTATATTTCATGCAATTTAAATTAATGATTTTCAAAAAACTGAAATTAATTTACGGAAAACAGACTCACAGAGCATCAGTGATGTGGAAGACAGTTTTAGTCACTGTTGACATTGAACAACATCACTCATACTGATTCCAGTCTATTCTTACTATTGTTTCATTTCTCACCGAAATTCAAAATCTATTATCCTGGCATCCCAGAACTTGGAAACTGTTAATGCAATTGGAAGAGGAAAAATAAACAGAAAGAAATAAAAAAAAAAAAACCAAACCCAAACCCCAACCCTCTAAATATCTGGTTTATTCATTTTAATGACAAAATTGCAAGTGTCTAAAAATTTAAGCATTTTGTAAAAGAATATATCGCCAACTATTGCTATACATTTTTAATAAAAGGTAACAGCTGCAAGATTCTTTTTCAACATGCTTCTATGATAATAACTTTTAAAAAAGGAAACCAATGTTTACTCAATATGTACATTTCTGAAGAAAGAGAAGCTTTGAAAGGTTTTCATAAATGCTCATCATACATAATGTGAAATATTAAGCATCACTTCATGAAAATGTTTTACAGATCTATAAGACAATTTTGAGAAATAGCCTTTCACTCTTCTTTCAACACTTCTCTTATTGTTGACACAGGCAGACAATAATTTTTTAACAACAGATGAAGGACTGTGGAGGTTTTTTTTTAATGACTGAAGATGTTTATATGTTTGGGGGATAGAAAACATGATAAAACTTTTAAATCTTGCTTTGCATTCCAGCTTCAACTTGAGATTAGACAGCAGCAGAAGCAGACAAACCTTGAGTAACTGTTTGGGGCTGCAAGGCTCAGCACCAAGACAAAACATCCCATCCCCACTTATCTCCATATAAAACACAAAATATAAATAGGGGAATATGTAGCTTTAGAATATATACCATGATTTGGGTACTCAGGGTGGAGGGGAGGAAATGCATGTTTACTGAGAATATTGCAAGATTAAAAATCATAGCATTTGCAGATTTTATGTGCAATTAGCAAAGAAAAGATAATATAGATACTGGGTAAAAAATACACTTGTGAAATCTTTTTTCTCCTCAAATTATATTATCCTTAAACAGAACATGCTGGGAGTATTTTAAACCATACAAGGAAAAATAAGCTGAGATTTCATAAGATCCTAGATTTCATGGCTTTGGTAAATCACATGAATACATTTCCCAGAATGATGTATTTATAGCAGTAGATGAAAACTACAATAATACTGGTTATTTTAAAGTTATTTTAGGAGCCAACACAGTTTACAGCAGTGGAGGGAACAGGGAGACACTTTCACAGAGGAAGGAAAATGTCTGAGAACACAAACCATAAATTCAGATGCCAGCACTTGTCCCATTCATTATGTTCTTTTCACTGATGTACAAGAACATGTGCCAATTGCCTAAGACCATGAGTGCTGTAACATGAAAGATAAATTGTTTCTCAAGAAAAAAAGCTACGTAAGGATTCCCTTCCTAGCAACTCTCTTTCAAGTACTGCTGCAAATTCAAAACATTGAGGCAAAGTCTCCACTCTCAGATGTACATTTCATTGTAGAACCCCTTGAAGTCATTAATCATGGAAGAGAACAATCAATCAATCAATCAATCAATCAATCAATCAATCAAAGAATGATTTGGTTAGAAGGATCCTTAGAACTCATCTCGTTCCAAACGCTCTGCCATGGGCAGGGCACATCCCACCAGACCAGGTTGCTCAAAACCCCATCCAACCTGGCCTTGAATACTTTCAAGGCATGGGCCATCCACAACTTCAAGGTTATTGAGCAGCTGCTTTTTTCTAGTGTGTGTAGAA
>WAAE01007395.1:2840-15245 GCA_013400495.1 Nicator chloris | reverse complement strand
TTTTTTAATTATTATTATTTAAGGAGAAATCAGTCCTGGAAGAAATTGATGTGATTGTAAACAGTCTGCTAGATATTCTGTTAAGGACCATACTAGAGATCACCAGCCGACCACAACCATCAGGCTCTGCTATGCGCCTCCAGTTTCAAGATGTGACTGTAAGTTTCTTGCAATGAAAGAGCTCACAATTGTCACTGGTTGGACTACTAGATTTGGGAATGTATTGTCTTTATGTTGTAGTTCACAGTGTTAGACTTTGTGTATAAAAGAATGAGGAGGACATTGAAAACCTTTCTTGCGTTCTACTCATTTTTAGTGGAAATAGTAATTGTTTAATCATTAAGTTTATTTTTCTATTTTGACCAAAAAAACCTGAAGCAAACCAAAAAAACAAGTCCAAAAGATAACATTTCTTTTGAGACTTTCAGGTTAGTAATGATTTCGGTATGTTCCTTTTGTTGGCAATATAATAGCTTTCTGAAACTCTCCTTCAGTTTGAGTTCCTGAAAATAGAAGAGTAGCAGTCAATAATAGTTCCTAAAATGCATAAATTTTTTCATTATGAAACAACTCTAAAGATGCCTGCAGAATCTCTGATAACTTGTACTAATCTAAATTTATTACTTGAGAGGCATTTTGTTGTTCTCTGGGCTGAGCATTTCAGCTTTGTTTTTGTCACATGAAGCTGAGCATACAGGATAGATTTAGAAGATTAGCAAATGATGTTTTGGTGAACTTGCTATAACAACACATGGAAATTAGAAGGTTGAAATACAGGCATTTACAGAAAAGTCTGTGTTGAGTATTGATCAAATAAAATGAAGCGTTACTTTGCTTTGTTTGCAGCGAGGTTTTCACTTGGCTTTTCAAGGGCAAATTGGTTCTAATATAGCCAGGGATGTGACTCCAAGATGTGAGGGGTTAGCATTTTGTGCAGAAAACATACTGTGATGAGTGATTTACCATCTCATTATCCATTTATTAATTAATTGCTCAGTGTTTACACTGTAACAGTTTTTGTTAATGAATAGGGGGTTGCTTTCAAACTAGTATGTCCTCTGAGATCAAACATTTCAAATGCAGTTAATGGCTGCAGAAAAAAACGTGTTGTCGGGGTTTTTTTGCTTGTTTTCTTTTTCACTTTAAACCCACTGAGAGCAAACTGTATATGGGGTATTTTATGGAGCTGACCAAGCTCTGTAATAAGTTAACATCATGCTTTAATCCCTGTGATTCAACAACAATATACATCTAAGAGTTTGGGAGACTTTTTTCTTCAAATTACAAAATTGCAAATGTATGCCATGTGGCATATCAGGCCACCACAAGAAAATGTAAGCCAAAGAAAGGGTGGTAGTGTTAGACTGTTAGTGTAGCAAAGCTCTGATCTTACTGGTTTCTTATGAGATATCCCTTTGCTTTGCATTTAAGTTTTCATTAAACACCATGACAGCCTAATTCTTTTGCACCATCAAAAAATTAGACTCCGAAAGCACTTTCAAGTTGCAAAATGTTCTTTTATGCATCAGAAAAGCCATGTTATTGTCACTGCAGGCTCTCAAAGAATACTTAATGTGGAAGTGACTCACAGCACAGCATAAGGCAATTATATACATTTATGTAGAAATATCATGCAGTATGGACTTCTGGCAGCACATGGAGCCAGATTCTTGGAACTATTTGTAGAGCATGTATGATAAAGTACTCACTGTGAGTACAGCAGTAGAGTCTGTTCCAGTATGTTACCATTATTTCAAACTGTGTGTGTCATAAAAAATGCTTTGTGAGATGTACCATGGGAGCACACTTGATAAAATTCTGTCACAGTTTCGAATGAGACATGGTCTTCCTTGTGGAAGTAGTCCCAAACCCAGCTGAGGGTGCTCTCCTAGGCCCACGTGTCGCTGTTTTTCTTCACAAAGAAACAGCATCAAATCAGGCAGCACCGGGCTTTGTGCTGCCGTGACTCCACCATTTCTTTCAAGCAGTTTTGATATCTGGATACCATTTAATTTTCAGTGATTAGTCTTGTTCAATGCAACCTGCAAGATGGGTGTGATGCTTTAAACTGAGCACGAAGCAGACCCAGCTTCAGGGTGTCAGTGTTACAGATGTTGCATTGACAAACATGGAATAAAATGCAATGGTGAAAGTGAAATTTCTGCTTTGGTTTGTCACTGAATTAGGCTTTTGGACTTCCTTAAGAAAAAAATGCATTTGCATATAAAGAATTGGCAGAAAGCAGTGCAATTAAAGTAAATTTTAATTGATTTCAGATCTTGAAAGTTCAGTCTCTTAGAAGAACCTAAATGAGCTGTGATTTAATTGAAAGCTCTATGGTTTTTAATAATTGTGCTCCTTAAATAAAACACAAAGAATTATTTAAGGAATCTACCTAAAAGTGATTTTAGTATACTGCTTGGCTTGACTTTTGACACTGGAATTGGATCGTAAACATTTTTTATCAAGGTTGTTATTTGTGTGTAATTTGTTTTTGTGCATGATTTGAAAGTAAATCTGTGGCCAACACTGGCAGAAATCCTACAACATACACTTTTATGTTGAGTTCAACAAATGAAGCTGAAATTGCATTGCTATTTTAAAAACCAGCCTGTATAGCTACCTACATTCAAATTAAAAGCTCAGATTTAGAAGTCAGCTACAACAATTAGCTAAAGTTGATACTTTTATAACACTAATCTGTCTGTCAACTATAATAGTCCAACTCTCTATAATAGGTTGTGATTTTTAATGTACTACTATATAAGTTGAAACAAATCTGGGAACATAGAAGAAAGGTGACTAAAAAGGGCTGCTTAAAGTGCCTAGACAGGGAAGGAATTTTGTCACTCAAGCTAGCAATTTGGTAGACAGATATTTACAAGACAGCAGCTGTAACCATTATGTTTATGCCCAGAGCGTGAATATTAAGAGATTTTGTAGCCTTAGGATATTGTTTTGAGATTGTGGTTCTGTGTTTCTATGAATGCTATGTTTATTGTAAAACAAAGGGAAGTAAGAAAGTGTGAATTTAGAATCATTACTTCAGTGAAGAAGTATCACCATGTTGCCAATGAAAGCCATCACCTCACACGTGATCAAGTGTATCAGGTATAATCATAAATGAATTAGGCTTTCCAATGTGAAATCCAGAACAGTCATTCCTGTGAAAACATACTTTATTTAAATCTTATTTTCTGCTTTTAATGAAAGATGGAGGAAAATCTTCCTAAAATTTGGCTTGGTGAACTAATGAAAGACACCATTTTAAAGTACTGTTATCACCTGTCTGTTCTCTCAGTCTCATTCTCCATTCCTGGTACAGGCAGAAATACATTTCCCATTTTTTAGAGAGCTTGTAGGATTTCAGAATTGTTCTTTCTAAGCATTGTGATGCAAACCAGATCTTTGACTCTTTCCTGTCCTCATCCATTTTGCAGTTAGACCTGACTGAGAGCATTCAGTGTTTCTTCCCAGTCCAAAAGTGAATAAGTAGACAGCAAAGGGTGAAAGGGAGAACCTGTTCCTTCCTATAATATCTTGGTGTTTGACTGCTCACTGCAGATACCCAGTGCAGGTCTCTGCTCCTTCAATGAGAAATTCTTCTGTAAGCCCAAAGAAATTTCTGATCAAAACATTTTTGAAGTTTGTTCAGTCTTACAAATGAGTTTTCTTTTTGACAAATCTTGGTTTTTAGAGATGACAGAATGTTTTTGAAAACTCCCAGCTAATTCCAGTCATTTCTTCCCTAATGGAAAACAACAGCATTCTTCCCAGAATTCCTGAAAAATGTTTGTCTATATTTGTTTCAAAGCTGAGTTGACTGAAGAGGTTGTAATTTTATCAATCTAAGTAATTTGTTTAAAAACAGATACAAGGAAAACAAATCACAAATAAAAAATTTTACTGGTTTAGCCCTGCTGGCACTATTTAAAATAGATTTTTCTAAGCAAGTAAACTCCATTTAGGGAAAATAATGTTTCCTTAAATGGGAAGGAAGTGCAATCAATGTATTTTCACAAAATGTGGAGTTGAAGCCTAATTGTAGATTAATTTGCCTTGCATTTGTTAATTATTTTGAAGTGCTTGTAATGTAAGAGTTGAAGCTCAAGTGCAGAAAACATTACAATATTTCTCTTCTTGGCTTATCTGAACAGGGGGAATTTGTCTCCTGTTTATTGTCACTCTTGCGACAAATGACTGATAGACATTATCAACAGCTTCTTGATAGCTTCAACACAAAGGAAGATCTGAGGGTGAGTAACAGAATTGTGTTTCCACTTGCTTGGGCCTTTTTATCTCTTTTTTTTGATTTATCTCTCTTTAAGATATCCCTGTGCTTTGATGAATCACTTCAGTGTTTAAGTGCAATGTGTTTTACAGATTAGCTAACTATTGCACAGCTTTTCTTGGGAACTTGAACCCACTCTTAGAGTGGGGCAAGGCTGTTATTGCTTCTACAGTGACAGCAGAGAGAATATGGATGGAGGGAACTATAAAATTGCTTTAAACCCATGAACTTAGCCTCCAAACCTGTTTTAAAGATGGTGTCAGTCTAACGTTACACTACTCTTGTTTGATTCTTCCTGTCAGGCAATTGGGGAATTTTATGTTTGGCTTATGATACTTGCTTATTTTTTTTCATTAATTAAATTATGTATGGCAATAACAAACATGCAGTTTGAGAAATGCATAATCAACTAACTCTTCATTTTTCTTAGCTGTCCATTGGCAGGAGGATGTGTCAGACTTACAGTGTCTGTCTGCTCATTCCAGTCATAGGAAAGAGTAGCTGTGGCAGTCTTTTAAGGCAGCTTCTACCAGTTTCATTAATTGAGTTACTGGGTTTGTAGAGATACAACATTTTTAATTCCTTTATGGAGGAGGGGTGGGATTAAAAATTTTTTTTCTTGTAGTTAAGATTTCCTGCATAAATGTATACACTAAGACTGCCACTCTACTGGACCCTGGAAAGTTAAATAGTACCAAATTTGATCCACACAAAAAAAACTTGAGTAATCATTTATGCACATTATCCAGCCAGTAATCATGCCCTAATGTGATAATATATTTTAGCTGTTACTCCTTAATTACCATTTTTTATACTTAAGTGCTGCCCTGAAAAGTCTAGTTATGGTCCAATTTCAGATTTACTTAAATTCCTGATACCATTAGTGAGTGCCTTTTCTTTCAGTGAGGTGGTCATATAGAGCTTGACAGATAGAAAATGCTGCTAAGAAGTTATCATAAATCAAGAGCAGTACCTAGGAGTTGTATAGGGTGAACAATTTTTATATAAGCAATACAACAGCTGTTTTCACCTAGCATAGTTGCTATCCTTAGGCAATTTTTACTGAATATTGTGGAACCTAGGCATCTTTTAGTGGAAATATTTTACCTTTTGTGTGAGTTCTGAACAGGTATTCATAGAGGTTTCAGGCTTTATTTCTGTTTGATATATCTGTGAAATACAGTGTTGAGTTTATTCAGACTTTTCTTCCTTCTAGAATATGAAAAATCTCTGGGATTAATGCTTGAATGGTGTTTGATTTGACACATTTAAATTCCCCCCACGCACATACCCTGCTATTACGCAGAGACATATGGAAAGCAGCTGTAGCTGGTGCCATCAGCTATCACAACAGAGGTCTTAAGAACCCCAGTCCAGAGTTTGTTATTTCCGTTTAGATCTCATTGAATCAGCAGCAGCTCAACCAGTGATTCAGTGATCATCATCAATGCAGCATTCCTTCTGTTCTGAATCTTAAATAATATATTGTTTTTTCCCCTCACTTGGAAATATCAAATATCGCTGAGGGCAAGAGGGAAAGATGAGAGCTAATGTGTGAGACTGACACTGCTGTTAATCATGAGGTGATTACATATGACTAGGCTATCTAAACCTCCTTGCTACTTCCCTTTTTACTTTTCTGCTTTGATTGCCAAGTGTGGGATTTTCTTTGCTTTAAGGTCTCTTAGGAAATGATATCAGTAGTGGATAAATGAAAATTCAAAAGGTGTAAATATCGGTGATAAGGCTTTTTTCCCCTGAGGTGCTTTAGAAGCTGAAATAGTAGCCTTAATCTAGTAGCTAGTTGGGATTTAAACTTCAGTGGTAACTACCATCAGCTTGCTGTATTTCTGACTCCTCATTTTGTTCCTAGTCCGTGGTATCAAAGTGAGTTAGGTCTTCCTGAAGCCACATTATGAGTTAGAGATCTGATAGAAGGTTTACAAGGGACTTATCTTACAAGGGAGTGTAACCTAGGCCTTTGAATTACTTTGTGCTCTGCTTTTTTGCTTTAGCTACCTCTGGTTACAATAACCATCTATACTGAATGATTAGGCACTGATACCACACGACATTTTGTCTTTCTTCCAGACTAATTCTCAAGGTGACTATGTCAGTACTTTCATAAGTGTGTTTGCACAGCATTTGTGATACAGTTAATAAAAGTACCCCTACCAAATGACTTCTCCAAACAAAAATTCACTCATGAAAATACTTGCAAAGATGGAAAGAAGGTTTTGCAGGTTTTTTGTTTGGTTGGTTGTTTGTTTTTTTGTTTTTGTTTTTGTAGCTGTCTATACCAAACTTACTGAAAGCTGTTTCTGGCTTTTTAAACAAAGAAAAGCAAAATGGAGACTTTGAAGAAATGACATGAACACATATTTATATGACATGCATCTGAGTGAAGCCTTAAACAAGTGGTTGCTTATGGAAATATTCCCTCTATTTTGTAAATATATTTATCTTAAGTAATTGACATGATGGCTTTTTGTGAGTTATTTAAGAGAGGTTTTTTCCACTCAAAGCAGAAGATAGGAAAAACATTTTATATTTGAAAACATGCAAATGAAGTATAAAAGAGCTGACAGGGGTTTCATGGCTGAGTGGTAGAACCAGGCACCATACTTCATTCACTTTTTGAAACCCTGGCTTCAACAGGACAGTAATTTTAAATGCTTCCTTTCATCTTTCAATATTATTTTAAAGGTATGCTCCTTTTGCTTACCACAAAATGCTTCCTACTTCTAGTAATTATATTTTACAGTAATTTATAGAACAGAGGCACCCTTGTAGGCAGATATTTGCTGCTGTGGAAAAGGTCAAATATAATTTATGACAGAGGTAACTGTGGAAGCTATAAATAGGAGGAGATCAGTGGGAAAGTGAATGCAAAAAACAGTATACGTTAGCACAATGCAGCTTTGACCACAGCAAGGTGGCTTTGATCAATATGTTTGGGGTTTTTATGTAATAGATTAAAAGAAGACAAAACAAGTGAGGACCTAGCAGAAGGCCTAATTTTTGTTCGTTGGCAGTGTACCCTACGTGATGTGACAGAATAGAGATTTGATGAAGGAAAAGATAATATTTCACAGGGATGGGTGTAAATCTTTCTAGTTCTGTCATCCCTCTCTTCCAGCTCTAGGAGCCTGAGCAGGGTAAGGTGAGTGCCAAGCCGTAATACCAAGTGGATTTTATTCCACTGTTCTCTAGTGGCCCGTGGGACACAGGCCATGTGAGGCCTGGAGGCGTGGGGAGTGTGTCTGGTGGAGAAGCTCAGTTCTAGCCACCATCCTTCCCCTGCTATGCACGGACATCCACTCACATATGGGACTTCTGAAAGGAGGAATTTTGGGGCAGAGGGGTAGTTCTAAAGCCACTCATTTAGGTGGCTTCTAATGTAGATTAAGAAAGCAGTGAAGAAAAGAAGATCTGGGAAAGGAACGGGCCAAGAGATGAGGTGCCCAGGAAGTGACAGCTCACTGTGAAACCATCCTCTTTTTTATTGGCATTTGGCACTGTGGATGCTCTACAAAACCTTGATACCATGTAGCCTGATAATCCTACGGCGTGAATCGAAGCAATGGGACATCATGCAGTTAGCTTCAAAGTGGACTGTTGACCCAAATGAAAAGGCTTTACAGATATACCCCAAGAGATCCAATGAAGAGTCTCATCTGCTTTGCAGAGGATTTTACGTGCACAGTGAGAAATGTGCAAAGAAGTTCCAAGGCAGTTTTTGGTTAAATGAATAGATGGTCCTCCTTCGGTCCTTCAGGAGGCTGTGCTTCTCACTTAGTCACAGTTTGAAAATTTCATTGAGCAAATGTTGCTGCTTGAAGAAAAACTGTGATATTATATTTTTTAATCATAGAACCATAGAATGGTTTGGGTTGGAAGGAAGCTTAAAGATCAGGCAGGAACACTTTCCACCAGACCAGGTTTCTCAGAGCTTCATCCAGACTAGCCTTGAGCACTTTCAGGGATGGGGCTTCTACAACTTCTGTGGGAAATCTGTCCCAGTGCCCCACTATCCTCACAGTAAAGACTCTTTTCCTAACATCTAATCTAAACCTAGTCTCTTTCAGTTGGAAGCCGTTCCCCCTTGTCCTGTCACTACATCCCTTTTTAAATAGTCTCTCCCCATCTTTCTTGCAGGCTCCCTTCAGATACTGGAGGGGCTTCAATTAGGTCACTCTGCAGCTTCCTCTCTTCCAGGCTGAACAATCCCTATTCTTCCAGCCTTTCCTCACAGGAAGGGTACTCCATTCCTCTAACCATCTTGGTAGTCTCATTTGGACTCCAGCAGGTCCCTGTCCTTCCTGGGATGGGGCCCCAGAGCTGGGTGCAGCACTCCAGGTGGGGTCTCACCAGAGTGGAGCAGTGGGGCAGAATCCTCTCCTGTGACCAGCTGGCCACACTGCTCTTGATGCAGCCCAGGATACAATTGGCTTTCTGGGCTGGCAGGGCACTTTACCTGCTCATGTCCAGCCTCTCCTGCACCCCAAGTCCTTCTTGGCAGGGCTGCTCTGCATCTGTTCCTCCCCAGCCTTCTGTTCATACAGGGGGTTGCCCTGACCCAGCTGCAGCACCTTGCACTTGGTCCTGTTAAAACTCATGGCATTTCCACCAGCCCAGGTCTTGAGCTTGTCCAGTCCCTCTGGATGGCATCCCATCCTTCAGGTGGGAAGTGGTGTGAATTAGTATTAAACCTTACAGTATTATCTAGTATTATTTTACAAATAGGACTAGATCTTATGTATGCTAAACAGGAATATTAAGAGATGATATTTAGAGTATGTAAAAGGACATAAATTGCTTCCTTTTTGTCTTTTAAGATAGAAGACATATGAGACATTAATTTCATCTGTACTCAACCAACCAAATGTTAGCTCACTTATACTGCCGGCAAAAATGTTTTTTAAATGTTAAAATCTGTTACTAAATCTATGTTTTGCACCTAATATTGCTACACTGATGACACAATTTTCTATTTTTTCAGAGAAAATTAGAAATAATTAGCCTGGTATTAATGATTCAAAATTTAATGCCAGTGTCTACATTTGCTTTGTTTTAAAGTTTGCTTGGAATAAAAGACGTATTCTGATTCTAGCCTAGTTACACAAAGAAATTAAGTATGTGTGATCTTCCTTTCTGAGTGTTATTCTTAATGACTTTTGAACAAGCTATCTCAAAGGTACTAAGTTTACACCTCACACAGCCCTTGGGTTTTCAATCTTCAAACCACTGCCTGGTTTTATGATTTCCATAACAGCCATTTGGACCCTTCAGTTCAGCAGTCCACTGGTGAGATCTCTAATGGCAGCCACATGTATTGTGTCTGGACAACAGATAAAAAGGGAATATGGAAGAATCTAGGTTGTTATTGTGAGCTGATATGCAGCAACATTCAAGATATTGCCATATTGTTGGGATTATGGCACAGAGCTGTGGAATTACTCACAGGGGAGGGAGGTAACCTCTGCAAAATAAAAAGGCACTTAAGTACAAGGTGCAAAGCTATAGAAGAATTGCCTGGAATAAATGTGTTTTTCATAGAGGTAGGTACTTGTTTATCTGTAAAGCTGGTCACATGCATTCAAACAGTACGTTATCTGCAGTGAGTATCATTTATACTCTTTACAGATAATTTTTTGGCATCTTGCTCAGAAAACAGGTTGCTTCTTTTATGTAATCTTCTCTGGTGGGTGGGTGTGGGGATCTCATCTGCCTTACCCAGTGCCTGCATTTGTCCCCCTTTACAGTGATTCTCTAATGAAAGACATCTGTTGTGCAATGCCTGTCATCTACACTTTGATAAATGCACTTGAGAATATATTTTGGTGTTCAAAATTATTTGTATCTTCATGTCCTCTGTGTTTTGGAGTAACTCTCTACAAGTGATGTGGGCAGAATGAATAGCAAACATTTCAAGGTCAGGTACTGCACTGATTCTGTTAGATGTGTTTATATCACTTGCCTCATGCTCTTCGTGTTGTCAAAAGCTCAGTTTTCATACTAAAAGAATACTGGCAGTACCATACATAATCAAGATGGGCCTTTGTACTTAGTTTCATTCGTGAAAAGAAAAACTGAAAAAAACCCATGTGCTGAGAGGAATAGTTTTGTTATTTATTAGTGAGTTAGCACTATCATCTCCTATGCCAGGTAAAAGCTTTCAGGCAGTGCTTTCTACATTCAAAGTAGCTCACAGGTGTTTGTTTTTTTAGATCCAGCAAATGAGGCAGAAAGGTTAAGTGACCTGCACACAGCCAGCCAGATGCACTACCAGTAATGGGGCCTGGGTATCTCTGTTGGAGTCACTGGTGTTTGTCAAGTCGGTGACAAAAGTGTCCTTACACTCTCTGTGCCGCTTTTAGAATGAATCTGGAAAGTGATGAAAACGTGTCATGATTAAGGAGATATTCTGAACTCTCTGGTGTTTGTAAAGTGCTTTTTTGATTTGCAAATTGTTCTCAGCATCACATTTGTGGAAGTGTATGGGTGGAAACCAAATGCATCTTTGACATTTCTTTTATGCATTGCTGTCAATCAAATGGCACATTATATTATTTTCGTCATTTTAAGAAGAAAGGATTAAATCACTATTTGAAAATTCTTGGGAAGTAATAAAAAAAAAAAGCATTCAGAGGTTTATCTATGGTGAAAATAAGTGCAATTCTGCTATTTCCATAATGATCTTTTTCTCTCTGGTTAAAATATTTTCGAAGCTCACTGCTCTTTTTAAAGCAGCAAAGACGTATGACTACTTCTTTTCCTTCCAAAGGATTTCCTGCTGCAGATTTTCACAGTATTTCGGATACTAATACGACCAGAGATGTTTCCAAAAGACTGGACAGTGATGCGTTTGGTTGCAAACAAGTAAGGCATTTTTAATGTTATTAAAAAGTACAGGTAGTATGCAGAGATCATGATCAAAATGAAGTTGTATGATGTATGTAGTAAAAATTAAATGTATTTTTTATAATGCTGGCTGCAGTTTTTCTCCTTTTAATTTAAGATTTCAAATCTCTGGACTTCTTTTATACCACAAATTTATGATGTAATCTGTACCTCTTTCTGTTCCGAATTTTAGTAAGCACATATAACTGGAAACTCAGAAACACTTTGGCAGAATAAAGCTGCAAAACATCAACAGCTTTGTTTTCCAAGTAACAAATGACAAGTCTCTAAGGAACTTATTTTCAAATCTTTTTCTTGAAATTCGGAGTTGGTAAAGATCTGTTTGCTCTCAATAAGAAATTATCAACTGTAATATTGTTGACGATGCTTTTGCATGTTTGTTCATTTAGTGTTTGTCAGAAAAATCACAAATCAGGAAATGAGCTACAACACAAAGCAACAGTCACATAAGGCTCTAAAGCACTGCTTAGTGAGATTTTCAGATGAAACCTGCCCGTCAGCCATTCTTTCTCTGCTCAGGCCTTATTTTTAAAGAAACAGGTTCTCAGCATTTCTAAGAGGTAATTATGACAGGTCTGAAACAATATATTAAGTTTCATTTCACCTCTATCACCACCTAGCCTTTTTGTAGTCTTAGCTTTAGATCAGATAGACCAGCTGAACAGTCAGCACAGTTATACAAACATCAATGCCAGCAGAGGAGGGGCGTTGTGGTGGGCAGACCTAGGAATCCAGAATGAAGGATTGACTTAAACTTTCATGATATGCATTGCAATGCCTGATTAAAATTTGGTTTTAGTCTGCATTGTGCCTGCTGGCTTCAAGGAGAAATTAAACTTGTGGTGCTGTACATACTACTAGTAGCAATATTATTGGTACAATTAAATTTAACAACACTTGTGTTTATGATCTGTGTTTGTTGTGTGTGTGGATATGCAAGTATAATAGTATTTGTTCAAACTTTGTCATGACTTGAAACAATTTTTTTTAAATTTTTATTACCTCAATGCTGCTAATCTTTTCAAGTTTGAATTCCAGAAAAAGAAGAAGTTATTAATTAAAGAATGGACATGTTCATTTGTTTCTGTGCATGATATTAAATAAGGTATGACTGATACCAGCCTGCATCTGGTAATCATGCTTAAGAAATAGTGAAAAACAAGAAAGAAGCAAAAAAAAAAAAAAAAAAA
>WAAE01007383.1:0-16148 GCA_013400495.1 Nicator chloris | reverse complement strand
ACAAAACATGGCACACTGCTGCCCTTTCTCCTCACCTGCATTTCACATTAAAGGATCCAGGGTGAATACTACTGACTACCAGCTGTAAAAGAAAACCTATCAGACTCATCCATTGCAAAACCCTTGAGAAAGGTTTTTCCTGTTCCTGATACGCAAATGAACTGATCACAGTAAGTCAGTGGGCTGGAAGACAAAAAACTCCTTTACTTTCTACTAAAAAAATTCTTTAAAATCCTTAACAAAAACTCACCAACTTTCAAGTGATAATTCTTTATGACAAAATGTGTTATATGTAGAATATAATCAAATATATCGCAAAATATTCTTTCCAAGAAGTATTCTTACTGTCAGGATGGGTTTATTCACCATTCATTAAAAACAAAAACAAAAACAACAAAAAAACAACAACAACAACAACAACAAAAAAAACAAAAACAAACCAACAACAAAAAGAAAGAAAGAAAGAAAGAAACAAAAAAAACCAACCACCCCAAAACCCACAAATCTCTTAAATACTTAATTATGAAGCCTCCACATCGCACCATTCCCCTTGGCANCAAAACCCACAAATCTCTTAAATACTTAATTATGAAGCCTCCACATCGCACCATCATATATAGATAAAAACCTGTAAAAAACAATGTAGAATAACATGAAGTTTATAAAAGCAAATCACTGAAGTTTTGAGGTGTCAGTATTAAAGTTGACAGTAAAATTTTAGTTCAGGGCTCTTGTGATGTCTTAAAATGGTGTGCAGTTAATTAATCACATGTCATTCTCCACAGAAATTTACCACTTCATTCAGCATGCAGAATGACTGACACTGGGGTCCTGAGATAATGTTTAATACTGGGCTGTCTTCAGTCTGTGCCTCTCACAGCTTTTACTTTAGCTCACATTAGCTCAAATCCCAATTTGAACACGGACTCTTTGCTTTTCCTATGGGTGGTTTTCCACATCAGTGTAATAAAAGAATTGATTTTCAAAATAACAATGTGATGTAGAGATATGTAGCTATCTTCACTTTACAAAGTGCTGAACCACACAGACACTGAAGTCAGAAGTTTCCAATTATTTTAAGTATCCAGCCTGAAATATCTTACCCAACTGGTTTTCAAAAACATACCGGAGGTATTTTCTAAAATGCAGCTTCAATTGGCTTTGCTCATCACTACAGTTTCTCCCAGTACCATTGCATGGGGTGAGCCCAGGTAGACAAAAAAATTAGGTACATACAGTTAGGGATCCCTTGGTGAAAATCCGATGTAAGGACATTGCTAAACATCATGACAGAGCAGGAAAGAATTTGGTTCTCCAGGGTGAAACAACAGCAAGACAGTATTACCACTCATCAGCTGTAATTAGAAGATTTATTCACTCATACCTTCTTGTTCCTACACTAAAATGGGAAGGAAGGAAGGAAGGAAGGAAGGAAGGAAGGAAGGAAGGAAGGAAGGAAGGAAGGAAGGAAGGAAGGAAGGAAGGAAGGAAGGAAGGAAGGAAGGAAGGAAGGAAGGAAGGAAGGAAGGAGACAACAACTTTATTAATGACAACATTGGTTCATCCCTGGTTTGTGTCACAAATAAAGGTCTTCACTTGAGAACAGCAAACAGTCACATAACGAAAGAATGTACCTAAATGTGCCACACTAACCCTGCACTGATTTCCACATGACTAGTTTGGGGTTCTGCCTCCAAAACTGCAAATTATGGGAATACACTGTCAGATGCCAGCTGATCTTAGTGGTACTTAAGTTTTCATTACCTTCTCTTTCACAATTTTTAACTTCAGAGCTCCACAGGCACTAAAGCATGACAAGCATTTACAGTGTGGGCAACTCAGCAACCAGTTTGTGCCAAGGCTCTTGTCTGGTATCTAGAAGCCATGCATTTTTCTGCTTTCATCCTCCAGGGCTCTGCCTCAGCCAGGGCTCTCAAAACACATTTAATATGCTCCAGAACTATCACTTCTCACAAAAAGCAATGCTACAATCAGAAGGAGCTCATTCTCTGGCTGGTTTTAGAAAGTATTGACTCCTTTTAACTTTGGAGATAATATATAGTTACCTGTCTCCATGAGGTGGGTCTGAGTTGTGCTATCTAAATATATAAAAACACCCCATTTTGCTCATAACAATGCAGTTAAATTGCAAGAATTAGGATACACCCCTTTTCCAACCCATTCCTGCTTCTTAGCTTCAGGCAACAAGATGCTAATTGGGCTGTTCAGCAAGAAAACATTTTGAATTTCATTCCAAAGTACATGATGTTCCTATTGGGTGATTAATGAGAGGCCAGTGTCTCCACTTCTGAGATTAATTCTTTATGTACATTCTCACTACCAGTGTAACATTCTTTTAATTCCTGTAGCTCTGTCTGATAATTGGCTTCTTCTTGATCATTTTAATGGAAGACTTTTCAGCAAATCTAATGTCATTGGTTTAATAAGAATAATAAGAGAAAAATCCCATTTTCCTCAGTTTTCTCTGTAGCTCCATTTACTTTCATAAAAAGTTCAAATTCTTTAATTATATCTTTCAGATGGGTTCTGCATGTTTAGAGAGTTCAATGAGGTCCTATGCAGTTTCTGTAATTTTTTTTATCAACTGTATATATCTCTTTAGAGATCTTCCTTCCCATGCCTTGCACTTCTATCATTGGGTAAGCTTTACAAGTGGTGGTGAAGAATTGTTTCTCATAATTAAGTCTTTTGTACATTCAAATAAGCTGTAAATATTTACAAAATCTTAAAAAGTAGAGCAAGAAGATTGTATTAATTGGTTCCCTAAAGTCAGAATATCTCCAAGAACAAGTTAACCCAAGGCTAGTACCATCACATGACAATCTGTACATAACCAGTTTCCCCTGTGCACTCACTACACATTGATGCCTCGCTGCTAGATGCCAATGCAGAGTTCAAGTGCTAAAATATGATGCCACCCTAACTTTTTAGTTGCATAACTGCTCTGTTAATTCTGTGTCGTAAGGTATATGGATAAGAACTGAATAAAGATTGCTCGAGCAGCTACAAGTGTGGCAGCATCTAACCTCAGTGTTTGACTTCACAGCCTTAATAACATTTTTCAGTGTAGTTTTGACTGTACTTTTTTAGTTTTTCAAAATGTGTGGTGGTATCCTCCCCCTCCCTTGTTATTTCATGGCATTATTTTGAGGCTTGTATTTCATCCCCACATTGTTGATGAGCTGCCCTAGACTGTGTATGGAACACTGCCAAGGGAGCCCACAGATATGCATGGAGATTCTTTTTCCTTCTCCTTGAATAAGAATGAGATGCTTTTCACAGATATTTGCTAATAGCATGGAATAGAAAATTTTAATTTTAAAGGAAGCTTAAAAACATGGTCAAATCTGAGTAGATTTTTGTGGGATCAGCAAAGAATATGTCTACACAAATATATTCTCTTGCCAAATTTCAAGTCTTTCATCCAAAGAAAATGGACTCCAGATGAAGAAATGACCACAAAGAAGGTCATCACATTCATTTTTAGCACTTAAAAAAACCCCAAACCTTTAACAAGGGAAAAACATAGCTTCACTTTCAGGGATGGCTGAATTCTCACTCCCATATCCACCCTTAATCCACCTTCCTCTCTCACCTCCCTTTTGTCCTGCTTCATACCAAAACATCAGACAAATTTGGGAACTTTGAATGTAAAAGTGTCAGACCAGGGGTTAAAGCTGTGTTATTATAAAACCTGGAAACCAAGACCTTAAAGTGCCAAAAAATCTTTATAATTATAAAAAATCCCATTAGAGAATGGTAAGATCTCCTGCCTTTTAACCTTGGCACTAAAAAGAATAAGAACTTTCCTAATATTTTATTCTTGATTTTTTGATACCTCAATCTGCAACAAATACCTGGAGTTCAGATAGGGCTGAATATGCAAGACCTATGAAGTTAACAATTAACACAGTAAGCAATGTGTAGCATTTTTTCCTATATAGTAGCTCAAACCTGACTTTAAATGGTTATGGAAATTTTCAGTTATCATAGATTATTTCTCCTTGTATTTGAATATATTTTTTTGATCAAGAAAATATTTGTGTGTATTAATATATTTGTACATATATAAAATTTATAAATCTGATGACATACAGAATTTTAAAATCAGATGACTTTAATATATTATTAACACAGAGGGTTAACCAAATAGTATAAGATGGATTTCAGTCTTTTCCATTAGGTCCTTTGCAATTCAATACTTTTTGTCACATTTTCAAAACTGAAACAACATTCTCTCTGGAGATCCATGTGCATAGTAACATGGGAATATTCTCCAGAAAAGATATTATTTGGGAGTGTCATTATAACTAATATCTAGTTTACTACTTTGACCTAAGAATTTCTTTTTTGCACCATAGAGCAACACCGCATATACGAGGCCAAACACTTTTTTGATTGCTCTTTCATCTTGACAGATTCAGTGCAGAGACACATAAGTGACACCTGCTGAGAACAGTAATGGACTTCTTTCCTGAATTTTAAAACTCAACAGAGCATTTGGAATCTGGATTCAGATGAAAACCATGAAAAATTCACAAATCCAGACATCTCACTCAGTAAGGTAATAATAATAAAGAAATCACTTTCCAAGTATCTTTTGAATCATTTACTTGCATTTCTCACTCTAAAGAACTAAGAAACATATTTTAATAATTCTAACTGACTGGAAAACTAGCTGTATCATTATTGTAGGCTATACTTGTTAGACCAATGTCTTGAAACTGGTTTTGGCTGGTGTGTAACCATGAAATATATTGAAACTCGCCAATATATAAACACAAAGGCAATGATCTGTAGTTGTTCTGTTTTTGTATATGCACAGTGATAAACTAGAAAATGGTTTTGCAATGCAGGTTTTTGTCTATATGGATAGCTTTAATGAAAGAAAATTCACCCTCAAGTGAATTGGCTTGGTAGCAAAGTTCCCAATGAAAAACATTCTGCTCTGTTCTGGAGAAAGATTGCCTGGATGTGTTCTAGCATCTGATGAGGTGGAGGCTGACAGTGAGAAGGACTCCCTCATTCGCAGACATTTTCTCAATTCCAAGCTTGAGAGGTTTTGTTTTGGCAAAAGATGATAATCACTATGAGAATGAGAGGTTCACAGGCTGAGCTGGGTAGTGTGAGATAAATATGTGACATGAAATGCGATAAGGGGAGGATGACGTCTGGCATCAGCGATGGTGGAAAACCTTTTTAAAGATGGCTCTGAGGACAATCTTGGAGGCCTCTGTACTGATGTTTTAATGTAGCCTTTTCGCAGCTTCCTCAGGATGAGTGACAGGAGTGAAAACAGTTTGTGCAGAGGTAGGAGCAGGTCAAGAGCTCATCCTGGATGCAGTCATGAGCAATGGACACACCAATATGGAGGATCACATCACAAATCCAGGTCTACAACTGGGAGAAGACTTTTAGATCACACATTAATATTTTCCCCTATTTCTCCACTGCTGGATCTGCTATTCGGGTTTCTAAGCTAGCCCTCCAAGGACACCAGACCTGCTGCATTACGTAAGGGAGTCAGAAAAGCACCGTGATGTGATTAGGAACACAATTACGGAGGGTACTGTAACAGAAGGTCAAGAGACTGGGAGCCAAAGCCCTGGAGGTCTCCCAGAAAGATTCTTCACAACCATCACAAAGATAGCAGAGTAGAATCATGTACCTGGAATATATTGTCTGGGTCTTGAGGGTATCTTCTCTACAGTTCCTCAGTGCTCTGGTAGATGCCAATCAGAAATAAAATCAAGGCCAGATCATTTAATTTGATTCCATTTCACTTCATTAAGGTGTGCCCACCTGTAATTAATTTTTAGCGTGACAGATGTCATGATCTTTTTCCTATGTTAAATTTGACCAAGAAAGAAGTTTTAGGTGTGTGCAGATCTATCATTCATAATCTAATTTATATCTTGTGCATAAGTAGGAATGCATCAATAAATCCAGGGTTATGCAAAATGGTCAGGACTTTTTTGGTGCTCTACTGAAATACTGGATGAAATTTTCCTTCTTGTGAAATTCCAGATGATATATCAGGCTGAACAACCTCAAATGTTCCCATTTCTAACTTTAGTGATTTTATTAAAAACCAAACAACAAATAAAACAAAAAAGCATATAAATAATGGATGCTCAGAGCACTAGTGACTTATGTAGAGTTGGGTGAATTATACACAGTAAATAAATCATAAGATAAATTTTTCCTTTTTCTATTGGCAAATTGTCTTTGAACAGCTGATAGATTTTAAATTAATCAATTAATAATTCACATAATTAATTAATGGCTTTATCTAATTTCAAAAGTACTATTTGGAAATCTGCAATAATAAGGAATTATAGGGCCATGATTGCACAATATTTCACTTAATTTATTTTTGCTGTAGGTCAGTGGTGCAAAATTTCAGCTTCAGCTTCCCAATATTCATGTATGTGAATTTTAAAATCCTTTTACATTAATTCTCTTCAATATTTTTCTTGTAAGTTTTATATACCAGTGAACATTTCTATAATAAATCTCTCTACTTAAACTGTTTGTAGAAATCAAGCAAAACATCAGAAATAAAAAGACTAAGTATTGGAAGAATATTTTCCAGGAAATAGTTTCGAGCTGGACTTTTAGTGACAGTGAATTTTTTACTAAGCTTTGCTTATTCCTGATACCCACACAAGCATGCACTCACTAAATGGTATTAACATTTGGCAAGGCAGCAAATGTGCAGGTTATGCTGTGACCCCTGATGGGAAGAGGAATATTACAGAGCTAAGGGATCAACAGAATGAGGCTTCAATTCATTAGTTCTTCAGCAATCATTTCAGATGCTTAGTACCAGAACTCCCTGATCGACATTCAGCATTCATTGAAAGACAAGTTGAAGTCAGAAAAGGTGCAATAAAATGCAACAGAAATAGCTAGAGGAATAAAGCAGTTGCCTTGAGAGGAAAAATAAAAAAGTCTTTTGGAGAGAAGGCTAATGGGAAATAAAAATGAGATTTATATAATCATGATGATGATGGCGTAAGATCAGTGAGAATTGTTATGTAGAAAATTCCTAAAATCTGGAATTTCAGAGCTCAGAATCTCATAAAAGATCATATAAAACAGATGGAAAAAAACCTATTTTTTATTAAATAGGTAATGAACTTTTAAAATGTGTTGTCACAGGAGACTGTGCAGACAGATAATATCAGTGTTTCAAAATAGATCAGACTAAGATATTAGAGAGTATATGCAGGGGTATATACTCTACCCCATATCCATATGTATCAATGGCTGTGAATCCCAGGAGAGGAAAAAGGCAGGCGGCCAAATTCACATGTTCTGACTGAAAACCATCCCCCACTGCCAGTGTTAGAGGCGAGGTGTGGTGTAGGAAACTGGCCTCGCTCAGTAGGATGTTTATCACAGTCTTGTAGAATCTGAAACTTTTCTAGTATATACACTTTCTGTTTGTTTATTTCTGCTCAAAATAAACATTGGTTTCCTATGCACTATCAATCATTTTCTTGTGACCAAGTAGCATGAGGCAGAGGCTATAAAAATTTCAGCACCTTCACAGAGCAGAGCAGACCTTTATGTCTGTATGGGGTCCTTAATGATCCTGTAGGGATTTACTGGGGCATATTCATTCCACTTCCCCCTCCCCATATGAACTCTGTAGAGTTTCAGAGTCTCACTAGACTGGATCTCTAGATGTTAAGCTTGTTGTTTATGAAAGATGAAGTTTTAGTTTTGTTCCGTGAGAAATTTCTGTTTTAAGGGATTATCTCGTCTTGTGCTTTGTTTGCTGGACACGGGAAGTGCACATGAACAAGTCATAACCAGTGCTGGTGCACTGATGTAGCTCTGCCCGCATTAGCAACAAATATGATATTGAAATATACCTTAAATCATGGTCAGCTCACCTGAAAGTTCTTCAGGAAAAAAAAACGTGGTCAAAAGCAATGTACAAATATTTTTAAGACCAAAAGGGTGAGAGCAAGGTTGCTCTTACATGGATGCTTAAAGAAAAAAGTCCTTCCAGACTCCATAGCTGACAGTCTCTGCCATGGCTGACAGAAAGAAAAGAGACAGTTTTTCTTTCATGCCCTATACTTTCTTCTTCATGGTATAAACAGGAAAAACAGAGAATGATGGACAATTTTCTGCTACCCAATTCTCTTACAACAGCAGAGGAATATAAAAGGGATTCTTAAAGTGCCACCCATTCACAAATCAATTTATAAAAGCAACACACATTTCACAAAATCACATACTTCTGAACTGAACAGATAAAACATTTTCCATTTTACACAACAGTAAGGAACTGATTACACTGTTTTGGTTTTTTGTCTGTTAAGTACCAATGACTAAGTATTCAGGGTGCAAGAAAAACAAAGTTCTCTACCCTCCTTAGCTGTATATGCTACCATCATGTCTTTGTTGGTGAAGCCCTGAATGCAAACTTGCAGCAGCAACTCTTCAACACAATTCCTGCAGTTACATAAATTCAGTTTCTTGTCAGTGATGTTTTCAGTTTAAGGCATGCATTTGGGCTATGAAGCAACTGAGACGATCTCTCTGTGTTTATATTTCTTCAGAGCGACATAACAAACTTTCAATACAGAGGTCAAGCATCAAAGGCAGTTACAGGTTGTTGGCATTCATTTGTCTTCTGGGTACAAAAGAGAACACTTATTCACTTTGAACACTGAAGAGCTGAAAGAAGACTTTAAATCACCGTGTGTTAGAGGCGAGTTCAAAGAGCATGGATTATAACACCATACTTCTGGTCTAGAAATGGAGGGAAGTACATAGGGACAGAAAAAACTTTAATAAAAACCAGTGAAAAACCCCACAGTGTGTGCAGAGCTGCTGTTACAAGTGTGAGAAAAGAAATTTAACAGGATAAGAACTCACACTGAAATTTTAAGAAAGCATATAAAATACAGATTAAGCTGTGACTTTATGTAAAATATTAGCTGATTTACCCCAAATCTTTCTATAATCATACTAACAGCATGAAGAAGAATGAAGTAATTCTTTGCAATGCCACTCCCTCTCTGGGCAGTCTCCTTACTTGTCAACATCAAGAAGCCTCCGGGCAGAACTAGAGAAGCAGTACTGTAGCTATGTGGGAAAGTAGTACTGAAATCCGAATGCCTTCTAGAACCTGGGTGATTTTAGAGTTCTGTGAATATGGAAGAGGCTTTTCATCATGGCTGAACTGAAATTTAGAATTAGAATTTTAAATTCTGATTTAGTTCTTTCCTAATTAGATGCCTAAATTTCATTTTGGGTCTAGGCGAAAAGGTTTTCAGATGCTTCCTTTTTGTCTCTACTGTTCTCTGTTCTTCATAATCTGGCATACAAAGTAGCTCTAGAACTAGAAGTTATGGGGTTTTTTGGAGGTAAATAAAGTGCTTGAATCTTTATCTCAATGAAATTTAGAAAAATATATTCTGCTGTCCCCAAAGTCTAGTACTACCTCCATATTCATGACTATAGTTGTGCCTGTACCTAGCTATTTTTGGGGCCATAATCAAGTTCTTCTTTCAGAAATATTGTCATATTCTCCAGAAGTGTTAAAGTCTGAGCTTTGCCAAGAAAAACTTAATATTAAAAGTTTATTCATTGACTCAGAATAAACCCCATGTATGTTCTTGTGTAGTACTTGCATTTTGATTATACCTATTTTGAGAACTAAAGTGTTACTTTGAAGCAATGCATCATGAATATGTGAATATACCCTTTGCTCATGGCTGAATTCACCTTTGAAGAATGTAAAAACTTCTGTTATTATACCAAATAGAATCATAGAATATTCTATGGATTGGAAGGGACCTTTAAGATTTGAACTCTCAGTCTCAGACCACCCAGTTGAACTCTTTGAAATGAGCAGGGACATCTTCAACAAGATGCAAATCTCGTTTCCTAGTATATTCATACCTGTATATTGATTGTTAAAATATGTATGCATTGTTAACATATTGCTAACAACACATATAGATTCAGAGCATCCTTATGTGGGATTTCCACATAATAAAACAGTCATTTTTTTGTGTCTGGAAGACAAAAAATGCACTATATGAATGCCCTCTGTTCTTCTTCCTCCTTCCCTTAGCTTTTATATCTGAGCTGATGCCATGTGGTACGGAATATCCATTTGGTTAATTTGGGTCAGCTGGCCCAGCTGTGTTCCCTCCCAGGACCAGCCTTCTGATGGAGGGGGGAGGTTGCAGAGCCGTTGCTGTGCCAGCCCTGCTCAGCAGGACCCAAAGCACAGGTGAGTTATCAGCACCTTCCCAGCCACCAGCACAGAGCAGGGAGTGAGGGCTGCTGTGGGGAGATGGACTCAGCTTAGCCAGACCCAATACACCAATGGACCAAAATAGGAAACAAAAGGTGTCTAAGCCAGAAAGTTACCAAAACCTCAAAGGTGAAGGTCTGAAATCATAAAAGCAAAGTCTTTTGCATAGTTCAGCTCTACAGCTTTTGAAGGTTGGCACCCAGCTCTTGGACTGGAATTTACAAGGCCAAATACCATGGTTGAAACTACTAAACATATAAATTTAATTAGGCAAACTGAAGTTAATGGATTTGGATTCATAGTAAACAGCATGTTGAGCACAAATGTATTTAAACTATTTAATAAGAAATAACAAAAGAAGGATTTGTCTAAAACTCACCCTCCTCCATGGAAGCCAAAACATCACTGTTTTGTCACCCAGCCAATTATTTTGCATAGCAGTTTACTGAGTCAAACTCTTGCCTATGAAATGGAAAACTTCCTCCACTGAGTGATTTTTACGTATTTACCTACATTATGCATGTATATAAGTATACCATCACTAATCTCATGTTATGGATAAAATTTTTTGCATTTAGAGAAATACTCTGCAATTTTTAATGCAAAATTCATAAAGGAAGAAAAAATGTGAGACAAAACAAGTATGACCTGGCTTAATAAGCAATAAATTGGTTTGAAAAGAAAATTTTGAAGTTCTATGAAACATATGACAAAATCAATTGCCTGTATTTAAAAATGTTAAGTGCTGAAATGCACTTGGACATTGGTTCTTTTGGTTCTGTAGTCATATGTGGTAGGACAGTCCCTTCACAAGGATGCCATCTGAATTTTGCCTCAAAGCAACTGGAGCACTTCTCAGTGTTAAAATGGACAGTTCAGCAGCCAACACAGCAGAAACCACAATACAGACACTAAAGAAAAGCCACAAGCAGGAATACATATGTATATGTCACAAAGCACCTTTGGTGGAAAACCTGTTTGCACAAAGAGAATAAGTAAAATGTTTGGGTGAATAAAATTGATCACAGTTTGACAGGGTGCCAAGGGAAGAATATCAGTTTGTGAAACATCTCAAGTCCTATAGAGCTAGATCATATCAACCGAAGGAGATTTTAATCTCATGCTTCAAGGAATACAGAAGTCAGACCACTTGTCCCAAGATACAATCATCTCACAGGAAAAACCGTCCCATCCTATGTTAGAGGATGCAAATCAAGTTTAATAGGCTCACAGCTCTGAAATTTTCTGCATGAGAAGAGAAACACAAGGAATAACTATATAACCGATCACTGTAGGTGAAAAAAAAAACCCAAACAGATCTCATATTTATACACAGACTTGAATTAAAGAAAAGAAATTCATGTATTGTTCTAATGCAGGAAGGGAAAGGAAAATCTTGGGAGAAATGGTTGACACCACTTTTCTAAGTTTGAGCAACCAGGGAGATTCAAGTGGAGTGCTTAAAAAATGGGGCATCTGTTCAACACTGCTGTGAAAACCACCATTTCTTTAAATTGATTTATATACAACATCAATGACATTTCACAGGAAAATACAACATTTGCTGCTCTAGAACTTATATTAAGGTCTAAGGAAATGACATCTTGATTTGAGAAAAGTGATAGAAGGCTGTGACTGGTGGCTTAAGACAGATTTGCAAAGAGCAACAGCAGTCAAGAAGTGTGAGTAATAGAAGTAACATTTCAGAAAGAGACGTGAATAAACTGTATATGCAGCTAGCAACATAATCTGAGCCAACCCCCAAATCTGTCCTCCAGCAATTATGAAAGGGTCATGTAGACTCATTGGAATGATGAAATACATAGAAAAATATATGTTTAACCTCTTTGAACCAGCAGCCAGAAAAATACAGTACATGATGCTGGACAGCTTAAAATTCTTAATGAAGTGTTAAAGGACCTGGAGGGATAATGAAATACCCTAACACAGAGGTAATATAATAGTAAATGAAAATCAAAACAGCACATATTTAAGGAGAATAGAGACAAAGCACAAGCAAGTTTTCACTATCTTACAACTGGATACTAGATCTAAAGAAGAAACCCACAGACCCCTAGATTAGCAGAGGACATCTATAGTCCTAATATTTAATTTATTTGTTTAACAGACTGGTTATATATATTCAAAACATTCCAGAACCTTAATATGGCACATAAACTGCTTTTGTTTTTGTACTTGATTACTAAGAGAAGATGTGAAATACCGGATTTAAAAGAGATTTTAGCAAGAATTTGGAGCTATTATCTCATGCTGGGGCTCCTGCTACATAACATTGATTGGTTAGAAAAAAAGACCCTGTTAGCCTCTTTTGCTAAGAATGATTTCTGAACAAACATAGCTTTCCCATATGAGGTGATAGCTTAAAAATAGGAATGTATCTTACCACATACCGTTTTCTACAAATGAAGTAGTGACATCAAACACAGTAGTTGTTGGCTTATTTAAAGTTGACTTCTTAGCATAGTATTTCCACTCAGTATGACAGGACAAAGTTAAGAGCTCAGCAGTAAAATTCAAAAATTTGCCATTTATACAGGAAAAAAAAGTAATGGTAGGTTGAATCATTCCCAAAATGAAACTCATAATAATTCTGAGCAAATGACTGCTTTTAACAGTTATTTACTCTATTTTATAGCACAATGTTAACCTAAGCCATAAAACATAATGACTTGGACTGCAGAAGTGGCAGCACTTTTTAATTTTCATTCCAAAAATACTAATACATACTGTTTGTAACTTTTGCTTTAGTGCTTTGTATTTAATGTGCAGGAATTTGTTGTAAATTGCTATAAAAATTGGAATTAATTTCTAAAGCAAAATAAAAGAAAATTATTTCCTTCTGAACCCCTCAACCATCTCCTGGACCCATAAAATAGTTTCTTTTATTGAACTGCTCATGAAAAATGTAATGTTTTTCCAAAGCAAAAACTCTGCAGTGATGTGCCAAGTGATCTGATCATAATGAGGGCGCTGGGTAACCATGGAGTTTGTTTTCATCTACTTCATAATTACATTGCTTATAGTTCATGTTTCTAGCCTGCAGCTACCACAAAAACTTTTTCAGCATGTCTGACTGCCAAATCAGTTTTTCTGTCCTTGGTCTCTGCAGCAGCCATAGCTGGTTGTAGCCTTTCTGATGGGTATCTAAGTGGTCTCAGGCATAACACCTTGTGCCTAATTGAAGCTAAAGTACTGTACAAGGTGAAAATCAACGTGTGGAGGGGAGAGAGAGTGATAGAAGCTGTCAAATGCCATTTCTGACAAGCACTTTTGGTTGTAAAGGAGACACGGGCCTCTCATAAGATGGAAAACTGTGCTTCCAAGTCTTTGTTTACTAGGTGTTCTCATTCTGAACCCCCTAAGAAAATTAACTAATAGAACCACTTTGTTTATTTTTTAAAATTAGCAGAATCACACAAAAATTTGAGAGTGACAGAAGCCTTTACTCAGAGAACTGCTGAGAAAGAAAGCAAAAACTAAATTCCTCAGAGATTATTTGAATACAAATAGTGAATAGATAAAGAAACAGGGAAAGATGACTTTCTAGATTCACTTCTGACAAACGGGAGACAACAGGATGAAAATCCAAAAGATGAAAGGCGACTCTGACGGACTGCCAACTATATGACAGCATTCATTAGTAAAGACGAAAGAGAGTGAAAACAGAATATTAAGACCAAAAAAATGTGTGAAAAGTGGACTCCAATAAACTCAGAGCTTTGTAAGTACACTTTTGTGGAAAATAAACTGAGATAAAAAACTGGGTTCTGAAAAATTAGCTATTGTTTTAAAAATTATATAAAGGGCACAAGTGTAAATTACAGTGGCTGATGAAAGCTAGAAAGTGAAATTGGTCATAATGAGCTTTTCAATCACTTAAAATTTAAGAACAAAGAATAGAAGTGTAGAAATCAGGATCTTAGAAGAATTTTTGGAGCATGAGGAAAAGAATAGAAGAGCCAAAGCTCAAAGCAATCACTGCTGGCAAGAGATGTGAATAGAAAGAATACCAGCAAAAGGGCTGGACACCTCCCAAGGGATCAGGAAGCTATCAACACATGATAGCAACAAACTGAAAGTAAATCTAATGTCTTTTTTGCTTGAGTCTTCACTAAAAGGTCAAGTTCAGTCAAAGAGGCAATACAGTAAATGCTCATGACAAAAGAATGAGTCAAGCTATAGAAGGATAAAAACAAGCCTGAGATTGCTAAAAATATTTATATACTTGTAAGTCAGCTGCACATGCCCATCTCCACTCCAAGGCATGTAAAAAAATAATTTCACTAATGTCAGAGGCATTAGAAGTCCTTCTGGGAAATTTGTGACAATAAGTGAAATTCCAGAAGACTAATACAGTGAAAATAACATCCACTTTTAAAAGTGCAGGAGAAAAATAGGAATTACAAGTTTAACTTCATTGATACAAATTAATTACAAAATTTGTAGAAAGAGGGAAGATAACATGGGCACAAACAAAAGCCAATATAGCAGTCAAACATGTCTAATTTTCTTCCACAAGATGAGGAACCTTTGTGTCTGGAAATACAATGTTTTCATGTCAATAAAATGCAAACACTTTTAAGACAACAAACCAGAGGACAGAGTGTGCTGAAATATTTTGGGCACTTGTACTTTTGCTAGTGAATCAGAGGTTAGAAATTGTCAATTTCCAATAGGCAAGCAGCACTCTGGGAGAGGTAAATACGTGTCCTATCCCAGAATATGCAAGGCCCCAGCCAGCATGGGGTCTTGCTTCTAATGAGGGGCATTGACCACACAAAGTTCATAAGAAGAAGGCAGTGAAGAACAGTAAGAGGTCTGAGAGAGGGTATTTACAAAGAACATTTGAAACATAAGGGTAGTCTAGTTTGGAGAAGATAAACAGAGTGGAAAGTATCTGGTGTGCAAATGTGATACAAAAGAGCAAATATGTTTTTTCCCCACAGTGAGTGTGGGTAGGGAAGAAATGAAGGATTTAAATGGGAGATGAAATTAGGCTCCAGACTAGGAATATAACTTCCTAGTGGGAAGATTAGACAAGAGCAGGAATGGATTTCCCAGAGAGACATTAGAAATCTTGGTTTTTAAAAGCAGGTGGGACAGATATTTTCAACACCAACATGAGATCAAGGAAATGGACTGGATTACCTCATTTTCCATATATATCTACCTGCCTTACTGCTGAGGCCCAGGCAAGAGGGAAAGACAAAACCTAATCAAGGTAGAAGAACTTACTGAGAGGACTGGATAAAATTCACCACTCTGCAAAAAGTAAATACCAGATCTGTGTAACATGAAAGTTTTCCCAAAGTTCCCCAGGTTAACTGGTGCTTAGGTGCTCTAATGGAATTATTCTGTAATCACTGATCTTCTGAACAGGAACCTTCCTGTCTCTTCCAAAACAAAGTGAACCAAAACCTCTGAATTGTTCTTGTTATTTCCATTTAATCTTGTTTACCATATTATTGCTAGGAACTAACCAAAACCAAAGCCCCACTGTGTTAAATATTACATTAGAACAGAAGAAGGGATAGTTCTTTCACCAGAGGGCTCACAGTTCGAAGGTAGATGCAATTTACTCTTCCTGGTTTCGTTTTTTATCTTTGAGATCTCTGAAGAAATGTAAATATGTGTTTTCAGTATACCTATATTATATTTGAAATTTCAAGGAAAATTACTTTTTATCACCCTAATTTTAGTGCTTCCACAATAAGCATTCTAAAAGTTGAACTGTTTGAGGGCTATTTTAAAGAGGTCAGGATTTGAGTGTTTTGAGGTTTGGGAGTATTATTATTTTAAATAAATAATAATAATTTTA
>WAAE01007380.1:0-13670 GCA_013400495.1 Nicator chloris | reverse complement strand
AGTGGCACAATGCAAAGAGATTTTTTCCTCTATTGCTTGAATTACACACCTACAATGTTTCTGTAGGTGTCTTGAAACAGCAGCACCAATATCAGAAGTACATCCAGACATTCACCAGTAAATACTGAACAATGTTGAAAAGCTTCCATTCAAAGCTTAAAAGAGGTACCTGTCTTAAAATTTTGACTCAGAGTTACCACTTTCCATATGCTTCTTGTGACATCCTTGTGGAAATAAATAACATCAAAGTGAATAGCACTTCGTGACTACAAACACCAACATATGTCACAATACCTAAAATGGAAACTGTTCTGAGGATTCTCTTATATCAAAGTCCAGAAAAGGATTACAGAATAATGTAAAAGGGTGTCTGGGCAGCTGAGAGCTGGCAGAGTTCATCAACTTTTGAGTGTGATGAATACGTGTTAGAGTTCTGACATTTTGCAGCTCTGAATCCGTGTCAGAAACTTCCACAGATCATCTTCTATCTGCTTGCTTCAGGGTCAGCTTGTTATGAGAAAATATCCAAAAACTTGTTTATTGTTTTACCCTCAACAACTGTAAGAACCATTTGCCAAACTTCAGAGGAACCTGCAGGAAGCAGCAGCACTGTATATCAGCTTTCACAGCAGCTGGCAGCAGCCAGGATATTCATCTGCTGCAGAAGTGGTTTTCTTGAAATTCTAAAGCTGCTACAAACAAGTTTGATGACAATATGAAGTCAATGTGAGGTCAGTCATAATCAACAGCAAACCCTGCCTGTAACTAAGTCAAGGTAAATAGCAATAAACTGTGTCTGTAGGTTTAATTTGAGGTTTAGCTAGTTAATCTTTCTTTAACCTCACCCCAGAGTCCTAAAATAGACTAACACCAAAACTCTTTCGAACATTTTTTAGGATTGGGACATACGTGCCAGTAATTTCACCTTGCTAGTATTCACATGCATGTTGTTTGCTTCACACCAATTACTTATATTTTAAAATGAAAGAAACAAAAATTTTAAAAATCTTTGTTTCTTTTATAATGCCTTGCATCTATCTTATAGTCAAATTTCATGGATTACAAAAATTACTTCAGAGAGATATTTCAAGATGCTCTAATACAGGAAAAGATTGCGACTGTATGGAATTCCTTACCTGCCTCCCTCAGTTTTCAAGTTTTCCAAGCCCTCAGTTTCTAGACTTGACTTAATAACCCTAAATATTTCAGGGCTGTCAACACTGCACCGGGGATTTATCTTGTCCATCTTGAAGATCATGAAATTCCTTAAGGGTTACAGAAGTGCCATGCCAAGACTCTTTCTGCTACTACCCTGTTGTGGCAAAACAGCCTTCACAGTCTGACAACAAGTAGTTTTAACATTTTGGGGAGTACGTGTTGCCAACACTGAAGCTATTGAAAAGGGAAATTAAACTGAAAACCCCTAGGAATCAAGTAATGATTAATATCCAAAAGCTTTTGCAAAGTTTAAAAGTTTATTGAAGAAAAGACCATATGTGAAAGCAATGTATTTACTTAAGATAGATCTGCCTTATCAGCACATTCTGATAGGAATTACTATTTTTTTTAAAAAAGTAGAGCAATAAAATACCAGTGAAAATGTCAAGCAATAAAGTATCATTGTTATTGACAATGTGCTATTTGCATATCTCTGGAAAGTTAAGTTGTTTCTTCAAAGATAGGAATGAAAATATACTACAAAAAGATCCCTGCAGCAAAAAAACCCTATATTTTTTCCATCCGCACTTTGTACCTCTCTACTGCTTTCATTGTTTAAAATTATCAAAAAGCCTGGAGTCATGAGACAAAATTCCTTGTCCTTCATTGGCAAACCAAACTGAGAATAAGTGATCGATCCCATTTTGAGGATCTGTTGATCTAAGCGGACAATACATACATGGACAAGGGAGAAAAGAGGGATTATTATTGACAAGTTAAAGTCTATCAAAATATTTTAAGCCCTAAACATAATGAAAAGCATGCTTCTTGGATTTGTAAATGTACCTGTCCACAAAAGCTGACTTGGTCAAAGTGTCTTGCAGAACCAGTTGTGTCATCCTGATTTTTAAAGCGGCAGTCAGCCTGAGTCATTTCATTATCTTACTCGGTTTTGACATCCTTATCCAGAAACCATATATTGTATATTTATAAGAGAGCAATATGATTACATACCACCTAGACCATGTGTTCAGCAGATCTTGCCACTTTCCCTGTGCCCCAGCCCCAGTCAGGGTTGCAGCTCCACAACAACACAGTTCCTCTTTTTACAAAAAGGCTGAAAACTTTGTGGGTTGATTGATTGATCTCCTGAAAATTTGTGTCTAGTTGTGCTTGTGAGACACACCAAAAATCTAGTCTTTCACACATAGGACTACTGCCCTATCTAATGAGGGACTTTAGGAGAGGTGTATTCACAGAGGAGCTAGGTGGCCAGAAGAAAGTTGTGGGGTCTAAAGAGGAATGATGAAGGAGGCAAGCTAGGAATATGATAGTTCATGGGCATTTCTTTTGTACTTAGAACTGATTGTAGACAGGACAGTAAGCTAACTCCACCCTGAAAGCCAGGGGATGGGCAAGTAATTCAGCATGTTGGGTTATGAAATATTCTGAAAACTAATTCAAATTATGTTTGAAATGCTCATTTTCCAAGGAAGGTATGAAAGAGTTTTTTATTTAATAAGCTGGGATGATATTTTGCTTAATCTAAACCAATTTGTATTTCTACATGGTATTTTACATGGTATGTGCATAATAAGAAAAATAACAAAATATCAGAACATTTTCTAGGAATATTCCTAATCTCTTTCTGGTTTACAGCTTTTCAAGAGATACTCTGAACTTAAAAATGAGCCTCTCAAAGAAGGAAAACTATCTGAACTGATTGGCTTTGCCGTTGTGTTTATCTGGTAACACTAACTTCAGGACTCCCCTAATCTGCATAATATCATCTCCTGTGCCCTCAAGCAATGAGGCCTGCTATTCTGGTTTCTGAAGGTCAAACTGAAGGATTTTGTGCATTGCTTAAATATAGGTCTTTGAAATTCCAGGCATTTTGGGAATGATGCTCAGAGGTCTTCCGGCAAACTTTGCACACTTTGGGAAACGTTAGAGATACAAAATAATGCTAATGAGATTTATACGTATGCTCTAGGTATCAAAGCCCACAGGTATTGTGTACAAAATCATCAAGGAACAAAATGTCAGTGTGACAGAGGCAGAATTTATACACCTACACTGTATTGCAGATACAATAAAGCCCCCAAAACAAGAGCGTAAATTCATCTGAAACAACACCATGAGTTGGTGCATGTAGCATATGCAGCCATGCACAGGTTTCCAGGAGCAGCAAACCCCTGGTGGAACTCTCCCATGCCAAGGAAGGTAAGTAGGGACTGCGCAGGAATGTGGTGATCCTGCAGAGGGAAGATGAGTGGTAACAGCCTGACACTATTCATAGCAACATGTAGGCTGCAGCTGCTCTTCTGAATGACTTTCCAGACAAGTCATGAAGCAGGAGGAACCACCATCATTTTGCTAGCTGTTGGAGCTACCTTTCTCTGCCTGTGCCAAAGGGGGACCAGGTGTCATCCTTTGAACTCATGGTTTCCCACTCAGACCCAGAAAACTAGAAGCCAGACCTTGAAGCTCATTCATTTTGATCACTGCAATCTCTTCCAGGATCAAACCTTACAAACCAAAAGGGCGAGATCTGACCTACCTGCAACTGCCCAAGTATCCCTTTAGGCAGTATTTGTGCACACAGTTCCAAGAAAGCATCCAGCCATGTCCTTCACAACACTGACTGGAAGCATTTCTAGCTCACTAGGCAGCAAAATGAAGTAAGAATGGATGGTAAGGAGCACTCTCTTTCTTTGGGCTAGATACTTAACTCTCTCCTAAACTCTGTCATTAGCAATGATCCAGAAAGGGAAGTGCCAAAATGTGGGCTTTATTGAGTCTTGTAACTGGAGCAAAAGCCATATATTAACAGTCTTCAAATTAATAAAACAACCTTCATGCTCAAGATCCTGAGTAGACGGGAGGGTCTCAAAATCAGTTCTGGTTTATGGTACTATAGCTCCTAAGAGAAGTTGAAGTGCAGAAATATTCTTGACCCTGTGTTTGCATTGGTGGCTGTCAGAGGTCAGTGTCTATGGATCACCTTTCCAAGGCATCCAAGAGAAGCACCCATCTGCAAAACCTTCCTTCCAAACATTGTCTACACTTTCAGTCTTGCAGTGCTTGTCTAAGCATCATAAGGAGGAAGTGGTCTCCAAACATCTTGTTACCAGTTTCTGCATCCTGCTCCCAAGGTCACTTTTTGCCCTGATAGTTATGAAGCTTGACAATGGACCCACTGCAAACAGTTAGACGTGACATACACCAGCCACAACAATTGCTTGTAAATTCTGAAATGTGTTGTTCTCAGAAAGCTCTGGTGCAACCTCTTGCTACCATCCCATAAGAGGACTCTGCAGAAGAAGAGAACTACAGCCAGATTTCAGAGAACATAGATTCACTGGAAAATGGGACTTTTGCATAAGGTCATTGTAGGATGTCTGAAGAAAGAGACATTGAGCCATCCCAGGCCTCTCAAGTTTAAGAACTATTCAGGAAATATTTTGCCATATAGATAAGACTAGAGCACAGAGGAGAACTCCACAGTGTTGCAATGCAGCCTTCATTTCTGCAGTCCATGCAGAAAAGCCATCACAAGCCCTGAAAGCTATTTTGCCATGTTGCCAAATGGCCCTTTTTCCAGTAAAGTTAATTAGTTTGAATTAAGCATGATGCAAACTTTGCTATCCTCCCCATTTGTTGGACTGGCTCCTTTATCAGTTGTCTTATAAGTTTGTAAACTGAGTTGTATTGTAGGGTTCACACAGTCAAAGAATCCTCTTTAATGCAAGGCCTCTGCTACAATAATATTCATGCCCTCGGAGAGTCTGCCAACAGATAAGTAAGGATGACACTATGGTGTGATTCATGGGTGAACCTTTCCACAATCACCTTATAAAGCAAGAGGACTAAGAAGAGGAACCCTGTGACTCCATCCAGTTCAGGTATGCACTCCCTATATCCTTGTTTGCCAGGTTGCTAGGTGTTCTACCTGCATACCACATCCATCCCACACAGCTGTCAGGAGCTTTAAAAAAATTATCAAAAATTAAATGCTAATAATGGCCTGAGCCAGGCACAGTGTCAATATCTATTATGCTCCCTTGACATACTTCTGCCAATGTACATGCACATGTCTGTAAGTGGCATGTCATTCTAGGGTGTGGGCTGGTATTAAAGATGGTGTCAAGATGGAAGACTGATACTCAGGAAACTGAAACAAAGAAAAAACCAAAAAGTTTGAATCACCAGCTAACACCTTCATGCAGAGATCTCCCTTATTCTGAGCTCTTAAGAAAAATAGAGTATTTCCTTCCAAAAAAATTTAAATTATTCATATTCATGACCCTAATTATTCATAACATTATTTTCCTATTATTATTGTACTATCCACAAGGTTTTTCTTTTAAATAAAGGATACTATCCAAGTAGTTACAACTCATTTAAGCTCAATATGTGAGATGCATAATAGGCCATGTACAAATAGGGCAGTACAATGTACAATTTGACAAAAGGGGAAGAGCACCATAATTAACTACAAAATTACAATCTAGACACCCCCAACTAACCACTCAGAGCATGTCCTCATGCTTAACCCTTCTTTTGGCTCTCTCTCAACAGCTTATGTGTTTGAGGATACCATTCTCGGGCACTTGGCTGTTCCCACACACCGTAGGAAGCTTGCCTATACAAATACCTTTCCATCCAAGACATCACTGTGGGAGTCAGATAGAGCTAGCTGCTTTGGCACCAAACCCATTGGTATCACAATTTCATACTGGATCTAACCCAAAATGCTCAGCACAGTTAAAGCCAGATGAGTTGAGGTGATTAACACTACCTATAGAGCTGGTCCTAATAGTACAATACATCATCTAGAGGTTTTGGATGACAAAGTCTTTTCACCCAATTCAATAGATCTTGAATCTCCAATTCTGGGAAAAGAACACTTCCAGGTGTATTTATAGTAAGGCTTTTCCTCTCTATTACTTAACACTACCATTAAAATCCGCACAATGACTGTGATTTTTACGTTTTACGCAGTGATAAGTATAGTCCACACTTGCCAAATCAATTCTGGCTTTGCTGTAATGTCTCCCAGGAGTTATAGCTAGCATGAGAGTCTGTCACCTTCTCTTCACTGCCAAAACAAAAAAATAATCAAAATATTGTCACTTTTCCAACATGGTGAAGAATTTAGCAGCACAAGAAAAAGGGATTTGGGGAGAAATAATGAGAAAAATAAAATTCTCTGTAGATAGATGTCTGCTTTAGTGAGAGGTCCAGTTTTTCTTCTGTCAGTGTAAAATGATCACACTGCATCTAGTCATGCACTCGGTCTTATGTGTGTGCTACTTTAAGAAGTGAATGTCATTGTTTCTGCTGAAACACTTGTCTTCCAGGGCAGTGGGGGAAGTCCCCAGACTTGTGTTGATGACTCTGCTCTCTGTCCGCTGGCTTTCTGGGACACCAGGGACTCAGAATTCTTAGATTCCATCTGAATTCTCAGACTTCATTTTATTCCTCTTTGAGGAATAAAATGAATCATAGGAATAGGTCACGAATGACCTTTAGAGACATGGTATGCCTGGCAGTATCTTTCACTCTAGATAAGGAGTGACTGCCATCGATTTCATCAGTTGCAATTATAATGCTCAAGAGTTTTGCCTTAGGGCTAGGTGTGCTGGGTTTAAAATTCTTGCCTGTCTTACCTGAAGAAAACTGACAAAGCATCCCATAAGCTCATTCACTGCTTTTCTCCTTTTTATTTGCAGCAAAATTAGTCAGTCTATAAGCTTCTGCTGGTGTAAACAGATACATGTTTTACTGAAGAAAGTTCAAGTGTGCACTTCCACATTATATGCAACTCTATAGCACAGAGCTCCCCATGGCTGATTTAGCTGTGTGGTAAGTGAATGGTGGAGAAGAGAGAAGGGAAAACATCAAAAGAATTCAGGATGAAGAGAAAGATGAGAAATCTGAACTGCATGGGGTTAACAATGTTGGTAAAACATGTAGATTTAGATGACTGAGTCACAGTGATATTTCCTTCCTTGTACCACTGTACACCCTCCATGTACCACTGAAGTACATCCCTGTGTCTACATTCTCTCTGTGACTCCAGCTGACCGAGACAGCCAGGGTAGAGAGCGTATCACTCAGGGACATGGTTGTGCAGTGTAAAGGAGCAAACCAGCTCAGTCTGTGGATTTACATCCACAACTAAACCATTCTATTTCATCATATGTGCTTCATTGTATTTAGAGCAGGAAAGGGCAAGGCTTGGATGCCAGGATGTGCTGAGCAGCTTAAGCTCACACTGTTCAGGCTACGAGAACGGTCAAGATGATTTTTTGCTGCTTCTGTAAATGAACTTTTCCATCTTGCTAGCTTTCTCCTAAGACAGGAAAAAACAACACAGATTGTCTAAAGGCAGCACATTTCATATGAGATAGAAGTTCTTGTTACAGTCGTCTACTCGTACTGCATTGTATCAAGCGGCCTGGAAACACTGGACAGGATAATTGTCAGTGCTATATCAAGATGTATAATAATGTGTAAATATTTCTGCACGTTAGAAATTATGTCATAGCAAAATGGACTTGGCTTTTCCACGAAGTTCTGCACCTGAGATGAATCACTTTGGTGCGTAATCTAGTAACATTCTCTTTCTTTGCAATTGTGTTATCTAAATGCTTTTATAAGGCATGGATATCCAGCAACACTGTGAGGGCTGGATTTCCAGAACACCCAAGCATGTTGTTCTCCACTGAGAACATGCACAGGTGAAAAAATCATTTTGGTATGCCAGTGAAGACTTCTTTGCACGCAACCAAACAATGAGATAATTAGCAAAAGTTAACATCAGCATGATTTTAACAATAAAGGCTATGTAGAACTCAGGATGGGCAGAGCCCTTTGAACAGAATTGGAAAGAATGTCTGCATTGTGCAAGGTTGAGCAAAGCAAGAACCTGAGCTAGCACATACCCAAACTGGTCTGTCTGCATGGCAGAGCAGAGTGCCAGGTTACCTGCTCGTGTCTTGGAAGCAGGAGAGCAGCAGCAGTGTGATACCGCACCCAAGTAATGAGCTTGGCATCGCGGTGCTGACACGGCCACCCTCCTCCAGATTCCAGGGCCCCATCAGCCCAGGCATGCATGCAATGTGCTGTGTTACACTGCAGGGATAGGCTCAGAGCTACATGGATCTTTGGATCAAGTGCAAAATGAAGGATTCAGGACAGTGAAGAAAAGCAACCCCTCAAGTAAAGGAAGAACAAGATGAAGATTAGAGATTACTCTGAACAAGGAAGGCCAGTGATAGAAAGCTAATAAAAGTCTGAGGAGATAAGATAGTAAAAGATGGGGACATAAGTCAATTCTGCAACAGGCCAGTGTAAAACACATGCAGCTAAGTAATACATGGCCTTGTGCTGGTTCACTGCATCCAGATGAGCTTCATTCCCAAGGACATATTAAATTAAATCATCAATGACCCTGCATATTTTGAGGTATCACATTTGTGCTCAACCAGCATGAGAACCTGGGCTTTATTCCCATCTCTATAGCTCAGTCTGAAATAAATATTTCCAATGCTACCTCTAAATCAGCTTTCAAAATATCTCAGGAAGGGTCTAAATTTCTAAAAACTTTTTAGAAGTTAAGTGGTCTTGGAATTCCTAATTCTTTCTGGTGTTATGCTAAACATTGCGATTTCATGAAACACATGATCTCTTATATAAACCTGTAAAATACTGTGGCCGAACATAATCGTGCTGCTTGGTGTGGTTTTACAAGCAGGTTAAGACCATATTTAGATTATGGAGCCTATATTATGCAAATGAGTGACAATGCACCCAATGAATGTTTTGTCAAAAGGGTCTTGGTAGTCACTGCTAACATGCAACTACCTCTGGGATAAAATTATGAGGAAGACAAGTTGGTAAATCCATAGCACAGGAGAAGGAAAAATCTCCTCACCATCAGTGCTGGAAATCAAGTAGCAGTTTATTCTGTATAAAGCAGTTAAAAACATTAGTTGAGGCAGAAACTTCATAACTTAATAGCTGGAGTCTTTGAAGTATTTATCCTATTCTAAAATCAGCTCCTTCTATGTATCACAAAAAATGTGAATACACCTGAAAAGTTCAATATTTTTGTTAGTTTATAGGAAAAACATCCCTGTGGATGTAACAGTCCCTGCAGTTTAGAGAAATTACAAGGTCACACCCTCATTCTTTTCTCTGCCAGTCACTTAGAGGAATAAGGAACCTCTAGGAACTTAGCACGCCTCAGATTCCCTGTCACCAACTCAGCAAATGAAGTGCCAGCAGAGAGCTGATGAATCCATATGTCAAAGGTTATGTTTTTCCTGACTGAGGGAGTGCTGCTTTCATTAAACTCCCCCAACCACCGTTCCTACCAACGTCTTCTGCTAAAACACATATTTTAAAAAGGGAAGAATAGAATTGAAAGGTCATCTTTCTGCCCGCATTGCTTCATATTTGTCATTTCTTATGCTACTTCCTCTTGACATCTATTTTTAACTTCCTTGTATGAGCTGTCATACCACAAATTTATATGACCCAGTTAACATGTAACAATTGCTTCAAAGATTGCTCTAGTAACCATCTTCAATTTCTAGGTCATTAATTTAGATCCTATTTTTGCCGTTGCCTTTGTCCTACTTAGGAAAATGACCAGACTGCTTCCAGAAGATTGCATAAAATACACCGATGACTGTAACCTGACATCTGCATATCCTACACTGTTTAAAGGAAGTTTCTGATTTCTGCCTTACTTCCCTAAATGCAGATTCTCTGCCTTCTCACTTAAAATGCATGACATAAGGAACATGTTGAGAGTCAGACAGAAGCAATCAAAGGTAGCTGCAACCAAAGCAGAGGAAGTCTTTTTTACATGCTCTGGCCAATGTAAATGATTGCTAAATCAGGAAAATTCATGCCCCTACAGTGAAGGAAAGGTTTCAGCAGAACAACGTCTTCTGTTGACTGATTTCAGAGGTACTTACAAGGTTTCCATCATCAGTCTCAATGCCACCTTCTCCTTTCAGAGACCCTGTAGAAAAATTTGCTTGATGTGTGTATGTATTATCAAAATGTGTGCTGACAGCTGTGCTCAGGACAGTGTGTCACAGTGCTAAAACTTGCAAAGTAAAATGAGCGGCCATGTCCAAGCTAATCCCAGAATACAGAAAGGATACAATGTACAGTTAAGGCAATCGGATTTGTGCCATGATGTTATTACCTTTATCATTTGATTAAAACTAAGTTTACTGCATCTTCTACAGGACAGTAGGAGCTTCAGGCAGTTGAGGTGGTTCTTACCCAGCTCATAACACTGTTTCCACTACAGACACAGGACAGCCCCACGACTTGCAGAATGTTGCCTGAGAGCATTTTCCAAACTCTTCTTGAGCTCTGGCAGGTTTGGTGTCATGTCCACTTCCCTGGGGAGCATCTTCCACTGCACAACTATCCTTTGTGTGCAGAACCTAATCAAGAAGCTTGACCAAACACCCCAACATAGTGACAAGAGATAGACCTTAGAAACTGTTCCTGTTCCTGTATGGCAGGATCCAGCACAGCTGAAAGTCGATGTTGGTCAGCAATGCTTAGGTGAGCTACCCCAAGATAAATAGAAACTCATGGCAAGCACTCCAGGAAACGGGATGTGAGCAGTGTCTGCTTCTATTTTGGTGATTCTTGCTGTGTGACAAGTTGCCACATGGGGCTGTGATGCAGTTGATGTCAAAGACCTGTGTGTCCCTGGCAGAACAGGTATCTTAGAAGGTGGACTGTAGCACTAACAACACTGTCATTCAGGTAATCACATACCATCCTGTATTGCAGAGAGCTGTACTGGACATGTGCTGCACAGGTACATTGTCTTTCATACACAACACATTATCTCCGTCACTGAGATTGTGACTACTCGTTTGCTCTGATGAGAATCATTGCATTGCCAGGTGGTATTTATTCTTATTATTTGAATTTGCTGTCATTGCTTCTACAGAGGCACCTTCTGCCTCTAAACTGAGTTTTGGGAAATCGTAAAGATCTTGAAATTATAATTTTATGTACAAGTTCCTCAGAAACAGGCAATTTCACAACTTCATGAAAGAGAATGAAATTCTAAATACAGTAATGCAACTAAAACAGTGATCTGTATTTGACAGCCTGATTGGTGACTGACTTACTTCTACGTGCCTACAGAGAACTCCTTCTATTTGTGGAAACATATATCAGCATTATACTTGAAGCACTCTGGAATCCAATTTTTAAAGCTTTTTTCCACAAAAGTACATGTTGCAAACTCATTCTGGTTGTACTACACTACAGACACAAACACACCCATGCTCTCACCCAAGCACACAGAAAGAGCCAGGGCATCCACTCAAGGTGGCCCCAGACTTTTAAGGGCTGTCCTCAGCCTGAGACATGCACAGCAGAGCACGCAGCAGCCTCTTCTCCAAAGTAAGGAACAGACTAAGGGCACTCCCAGAACACTGATCATGACATTTTCCTTCATCAAGGAAAGTTGTGTCCAACTAGATTTTCATCATAAAGAGTCCACATGGTCATGGTTATTACCAGCCGAGCGGATTTACAATCAGAGGAATTTCCAAGCTCTGAAAATACAATACACTTCTTTTATTCTATACCCAGAATTTATCCAGGTATTACATCACCCTAAGCAGATTTGAACTTTTTGTAGCCATTCTGTCATATTCCCTGATTTTTGAAAATATTCATGCTTCTGTTTGAGATCTGAAACGGACTGCAGTTATACCACTGTGCATGCAATACACAGGGACTGTCAGTCTTTTCAAGCAAGTTTCCCAGACCATTTCTTTTATATCTATCAATTGTCACAGCCCTGCCCTTCACTGTCATTTTCTCTTGTCCACATTGATGATGTTGCAAGTTTCAGTCTTTCTCTTACCTTTTCCTCAGATTCAAAAACTGCCATGCCCGTCTTCATTATTCATTGTGTCTATCATGACTTGCCTTGCCTATGCCTGTCAAAAAAAAAAAAAAACACTTTGGGGGAAAAAAAGGATGATGTGGTTTTCCTCTGAGTATTCTTTTGTAAGTCTCACTATCATGGTATTTGAAAGCCCAACGTGTTACAACATGGGTTTTTATTTAACGTGCCCAGCAAAGGTGAACAGCCCACCCCACTCCTACTCCCAGCATTTGAGTCTCTGCAGTGTCAGTGTAGCAGCAGCAGAACTGCATAAAACCTCAAAATGAAAATTTCTCAGGGCAGGTTTCATGCCAATTTAAGTTAAAAACATACATTTTCAAACTTTAAAGCATCAAGACAAACTCTAAATGGGTTTCTTTTCCTACAATATCCAAATAATTTTTGAATAATGTTTTCTATCATTGAATGCCCTGGGCTACTTTTGCCTTCCATCTAATCCCAAACCATACAGAGTGAAGTATTTTGGTCATCAGATTCTGGTCACAGAGAATCAGGGTACTTGAATCAAATTGAGATCTGGAAGAAATGACTCATAACTGTGATGAATGAAGCATAACACCTATTTATATTAATATAAATATGCAATATCAACATAAAAATATGTATTAAGATACAATCTATGGAGTGTTTACAATCAAAACAGACATGAGTCCCTTCAGCCACCAGCCTCACACTTTGTGAAACCTTGCTTTCATATGGTATTGTGTTTTGGAAAGTGTTGAGGTAAATATCTTGAGATCAAATAAACCTCTCTGGTGAATCAAAACAAGAGGCTGGGACAGCATAGCTCTTAATTTAATCAAGAAATTTTAGAATTCTATAAATGGACTCACCAGGCTTGATTCTGGTCTCAGATATATTACTGTTGAAACCACATATTATAAATTCAGGACTAAAGGAATGATAACAGCTGTGGTCAGTCTTGTTCTACTTAAGCAAAATGCATCAAGAGGTATTTTAATAGGTTTGCATGAAGTACATCTATTTGATAATGATAACATTCTGAGCATAGGGACAGTGTAAGCCTTCAATGATAAGATTTCAATGATAGAGTTCGGTGATAAATGTGTACTTTATGGGCTCATGTAGAAGTTTCTTTACACAAATTATTTCTATAGTTTACCTATGCATTTCCTAAGCAGAGCTCCACACCTATTAGCAATTGCCACAGCCTTATTAATGTGAGCATCTTTTTTACTCTGTATTACTTTCCTCATTCTGTCAAACTTGTAAATCAATGTAGCATAATAACGTAATATACTCCACAGACTTATCAAATAAGCTAAATATTTCCTCGAGAAACACAAAAGTTCGTATTTTTCACAGAATTAACTGTAAGTTGGACGAAATATTTGTAAGGTGACCTGCATGACAGAGTCAGGATATTTATGAAAAAAATATTTAGAAATTATTCTACATGATAGTGTTAATTACCCACAAGAGATGGGTATTGTGGGTAGGAGGACTACCTGCATTTGTTTGGAGTATTCATATATAATACTGATCTTAGCTATGCCTAAATGTTTATAATAAATAGTTT
>WAAE01007378.1:0-11819 GCA_013400495.1 Nicator chloris | reverse complement strand
GACTTTGGAGAATTGTATCTTCAAATGTTCTATAGAGAGCTTTTATGTGGCTTGTAACCTTGTTTAGTTGGATATCAGTTAGGTAAAATTCTGTGTAGTTCCTGGACAGGAATACTTTCCATTTACTAGGAACATTCAAAACAGTTCTTCTTTCCCCAATTCTTTTTGGAGTGTAGAACACACCAAGTGTAATTTGTGTGAATACTATCTAACCTGCATAATGCAAAAATTCTCATGCTGTCATTGTAGAAATTTCTTATTTCTTTATGCAGAATTTTCCTTTATTCTCTATATCTCTCTTTGATCCTTACACTCTTCAGAATGACTGAGGTCTAGAAAAAATATTGAATTTGTATGCAGATTCAGATACAAGCTTCACATATCATCTCAGCAAAGAGATGTGGGATACCTCAACTGAGAAATAAGAAACACAAGGGGGTTGATTTTGGCACGGGCAGTGTTGTGTTACACACATTTAAAATGTTTTGTTTGTTGGGTCTTTTTAAGTAGACATCCAGACTGCTTCCATATCTCCTGATTTCTGAAGTCACTTGAGCATTTGACCAAATATTACATCATGTTAATGATGAATGACTAAACAATTGGAACATTATCACAAGGTGGTTTATACAGTTTCTAAAAGGAGTGAACTCTATGACCCTGCAGTGCTCCGTTCTGCTTGTAGTCAACTGATTTATTAAATGGGGCTGTTTTTTCTGTGAAATATATCTTAAAATATCCTATAATTAAAATAATTGTATGCATTTTAGAAAGAAATTTTAAGGAAAGTCTTAATTTTACTTACAGAAAATTTACAACATTAGAAAACACACAAGTTTTCATTCATGCAGTCATACAGCAAAAAAAATGTAAGTCATTACACACTGGATAAAGAAAGCACTCTGGCCTGTCAGATTCCATCTTACACTTAAGCCTTAAACTGCTTCATTCACATTTCTAGAGATGTTTTATTAATTACAGAACCCACTCAGGTTTGCAAAATATTGTAGGGATGGTCTTCACAAATCCTCTTCTAGGTCTCAGGGATCCACTGGGGTTTTTTGAAAACAAGAGTTGCCACGGTGCTGGTTAGGTCAGATATTATGTGCTTAAATAAACATCTAATTGCAGACGTCTCATTTTCCATGATGTTATGGAATTCAACCTGTCTTATTAAACTCTTCTTAACAGTCTACTAAATTAATTTGCAACTGTTGCTTGGGAGTAAATTTTATGCCTATTATTTCAAGAATGTGCAAGTGAGTGAAACATGCCTGACTTCTAGAAGATTGTACTACTATGCACTGACACTGCAAGTGGACTCAGTGTAAATAATGGATAGGATAATAAAAGTACCACTGTGTTAGTAAATACAATGCATTCTAGCACAGTTGTTACCATTGTACAAGTTTGTATTGTGTTTTTCATTCTGACAACCATACGTTCTACAGCACTTCGCTGTGCGCTTTGATCTTTTTCACCTGGCTGTTTTTCTTGCCACTTTATATTGCTGCTTTCCCAGGCTCTGTGCAAGTGCTGACACAATTATCTTGACATCTTGAGAAATAATTATATTGTTTTATTTTTCGTGGCTCATTTTGGCCATAATAAGTAAGTCAGGTTAGATAACTTTTGTCATCTCCCTTTGTGCTTATTTAACTGGTCTCAATCTGCAGAGTTTTATTGCTTGTTTCGGCATCTTGTACCACCCAGTCTTCCCACAACCATTCAACCTGTGTAGCCTCAATAATGCTTATTTAAATTTCAATGTTCAAAGTTCAGTGAACAATTTTTAGTATGCTACTGACAAATTAGTAGATTTGTTTGTATGTATAGCTCCTGTATAGCCTGGTCTGCTTTCTATCTTTGATTAAGTCTATGCCCCTTTGCTGACTAGTCAACTAGTTATGTATTACTGATTTTCTATTTAAAATAAATATAAGCCATGAAGACAACTGACATTAATTATAATTGTGCAAGTCATTGTGTGTACATGGGAGCACAAGGCTAAACTAATACAAAAATGCCATTGCCCTTGAGAAGAGGTGTCAGAGTCCTGCAGAAGTAGCTTCGGGCTAGCATGGTAAGGCAGTTTGCACAAAGAGAACAGCCTTTTCAGAAGGTATTTAAACAATAACCCAAGAAAGTAAACAAAACCCAAAAAAGTGAGGCATTTCAGTCTGACTGTATTGGTTTTTGCTGGAGTGAGCCATTAACTTTTGTTTACTGAAATCCACTTCTGCATTTGTTAGAGTTTTGTTTCTTAAAAAGTGAACCTGTACTTATATAAAGGTTACTTATAAGCTATTCTAAGCCTGGTTTTGCTTGATTCACCTGAAAATAAACTCCTGCAGCTCAAGACCAGTCTTTGCTTCTTATTGGTCCATGTCTTGCCCCAATGTGTCAATATAATGGAGCATTTTCCTGCATTTGCACATAGAAGAATGGTCCTACTAGTTCTTATAAATTAGGGCTAGAGTTCAAGACAATCAACAGGCAATGTTTTAGCTCCTGTGCTGAAGTTTTTCTTAAAATAGACTAAGTGAGAAGAAAGCAAGGGTAAAGTCAAGAAACGGGAATGAACCAAGGAATAAATGGAAGGTATTTTTTTCTTCAGGAAGTTGTTTTGTGAGTCCAGGCTTCCTTTGGCAGCACAGAAGCCATTCTCCCATGCTCACACATTCACATCTTCCCATGTACTTTCCTATAATCAGTTCTATTCATATGGATTTTGATACAGTGATACATATTTTACCTTGGAATTCAGTGCTGCCAGTAATTAGAATTTCAGTACATTTAATATTCTTCTGTAAGCATAAATGGGGAGTATAATGCATATGGAAGATAAATAATTAGCAAAAAGTGAGAGTGGAATTTTATAGGACTCTGCTTAATTTTCTGCTAGTAAAATCTTTCCAAAGTTGAAGATGTAATATGGTGCATTAATATGATTTTCTGCATAACATAATTGTATACTCTCAAAGTCAATGCAGTCATCACACAAGTATATTACTATTTTAATTCTACATGTCTTTGTCAGTTTTATATCATCAGACTAGCAAAGGACTTCCAGCTATGTGAACAAAAACACAGCATTTCCTTATTCCTTTATCATGTTTTTTACATTGGATCTTTTGTTTCCTACGCAGGAAGGAATTTGTTAGAATGAATTATGCCTTAACCTTATCTCATGTCTAAGTATTTTTTTCTACGTGAAATATTACAAAGAAGTGGTATATTAGTTTAATCTAAGCAGTAGCATTTTTAATTCTTTATGATAAAAAAATACATATTCAAACTGTAATGATTTAATGGTTGGAGGGTTTGTTTTTTGGTTTTCTGGGTTTTTTTCTTTTTTTTCTTTCTCTTTTTTCCTTTATTTTTTTTCCTTTCTTTTTTTTCCTTTTTTTTTTTTTAAATTTTGTATTATAACCAGGTTTCTTTCTTTGCTAACCTGCTTAATAACAGTTGGAGAGTGGAAGTTTACTTTAGAATACTTTTTTTTCACTCATTTACAAGCTGTTTATGTGACAGTTATAACCTTAGAGGTATCTAACTGACTTTTTTTAAACACTCATGTGTTTTCACTGGAGTAACCAACATATTTAGAAGCTGTTAGTGATCTTTTGTTAATAAATTTTTCCCTACAATTATGTGTCATTGTAAAGAGCTGTTAACTCATTTATAAGCAGTTAATTATTAATTCATTTCCCTAATGTACCAGCATTGCTTGCTGTATTTCTCTCTTGCTATATAAACAAAATTCCACGCCACATTTGTGTTTGAAAGCCTTATCCTTCACTTTCATAGTAGAGCAACTTCCAATAACTCTTCCTAGCCTGGAACTCCATAGAGAGGGCTACAAACACAAATATCATGCTCAATTTCAAAGCTGTAGTTTCAGACTCAAATTTTGGCCATTGCTGGTGAAGATACACCTAAGGAAAGAAATTTGCACAGAGGTGATGCAATAGTCTGTTTCTCAAAGGGTTAGAAAAAAGGCTGCCTGGGCTTACTGGGCAGAGCACAAAATGCCATCTCCACTGGCATCTGGCTTGAAATGCCATGATTTCACTTCAAGGTCTTGTATTATTCTCCCCACCCATTTACTTACATACTTTCACCTGCTTTTTCTATTCTCTCTTTGTTTGACCCAGGGAAAAGACTTGCAGGTTTGTGTCAATGTTCTCCTCTCTCTGCTGTCATAACTTCTTCCATATGGCCCCTTTTTGTCTTCATCCCCCTTCCTGAAGCAGTCTGACAACCCTTCACACTCTTTCTGAATGACTTGTGAAGACTCACAGCTTGAGAAAAGAAAATGATAAATGTTGGCCTACTCATCCAGTGAGTAGATGCATGTCTATATTTGTGAGAAAATTATGAGTCACGGGGCTAACGAAATGTGTTCGTAACTTTTACCCTTTCTTTTCAATTATTTCATCAATTCACTCTCGTCCCTCCCACTCCCTTATATATGTACTGTCTAATTAGTCTAACATTTTTGAAACAGGGTCATTTTTTTTAATATGTTCATGGAATGCTCTACACATCCCATTTATACACTTGTGAAGTTTTTTACCCCGTCATGTGATGATAATACGTATTTTAAAGGCAAGTATGGTTACTTGAAATCCTTCTGGACTATTAAAGATTCTTTTGTTTTCAGTTCTGTGCACTAGGTTGTAAAAGGGAATGATTACATTAATTTCACTTTGTGTCTTTAGAAGATGAAAGTTTTAATATATCTACATCCCAATGTCAAAAATGTGTGTTACATAAAAGGTCTGTATTTTCCACTCCTCTTAATTCACATTGAGGTGTGGTTTTGCATTTGAATATATTACTTAACTTGTGAGACTCAAAAAGAGTCATACTAATAGTTCTGAAATGTGTTGGATGGCTTGAGCTGTTACTGACTGAAATGTGTGGAAAGTCTCCCACTGATTACTGTGGGCGTTCAGACAAGTTCTGTGTGTTCTTCTATCTTCATGCTTCAGCTTTTAGCAGTTTGGCAAAATGTCAGATCTATAAACCTTTTCTCAAATCTAATGTGGTTTTTACAGATTTGAATTTTGAGTATCCCTGCTTGGCTGGCATGGGGAACTTTAATCTTATATTTACAAGGGAATAACTAAATAGACAGAAGTTCCTGTCTCTCTCCTTTAACTTTATTGTAGTCAACATAATTTTGGATACCTCCATGCTTCCTGTGTGCCTGAATCTTCAATAAAGTTTGTCTTAAATGTCTTAAGCTCATGAGTTTGTCTTAAATGTCTGAGAGCACATGAGTGAAAGTTTTATGTGGCTGTCAGATCAGTAGTTAGGGCAAAAAATCCAACTTTGAGCTGTCATCAGGCTAGCTGGAGTAATAGTTTGAGCTACTATACGAAGCCTTCTCAATTGGCTATCATAGTTTCATTAGTAATCCAATGCTCAGTATGATTCTGTACAGAAGGCCTGCCACTGCTGCTGAACTAAGTGGCATAAAAGTATGAATGTTGATAAATTTATAAAAAAAGGGGAGGAGTAAATTAAATCCAGGACAAAAGTAGGAAGAACAGCAGACAATAATGCCTGAGTAATTAAAATAAGAGTGAAATGATACAGGAGCAATAAAGCATGTTGCAGTGTGTAATTTAGTTTATTTTGTGTAATTTGGTTTATTCTATTCTTCCCCTGAATGGTTTGTCCTCGGTTGTCAATTCCCAGTTCTCCTCCCCTGTTTCTAGTGTGCTCCCTGTCCATCCTGTTCCCCCCTCCCCTGAGCCCCTGTCTGTCACTTGGCTGCCTCTCCCCTTCTCCCAGAAGGTTCCAGGGAGGGCGTCGAGTCCTTGGCTGAGGGCTGGGAGTCCCCTCCCTAATCTCTTCCCCCTGGAGCCCTAGGATGTTTATCATTCCTGGATCCTCCACCCTCTGTTCCCCATTGGTGGGTGGCTGGGTCCCTCCCTGAGTTCCTCCCCCTGTTATCAGTCATTGTTCTCCCTTGTGGAGAAGTCTTTTGTTAGTTGTACCCCTGAGTTGAGGAGCTCCTCAGAGCATCCAATAAACTTGGATTTCTACCCTAACACAAGACTGCCTCTGTCTCCTGCCACTGTCTGCAACCTGTCATCTGCTTGGGGCCCTGGAAAAGGGCAAAAGGACCCAAAGCGCCGCCTGGCACTCCTGAGCCGGTGACAGCTGGGAGCGCTGGGGGGTGCTCCATTGCTGTTGCTGTGCCACCAAAGCTAGCCAGGGTGGACAGCTGGACGGAGTCCAGCGACAGGCACCGCGACAAAAGCAGAGATACAAGACAATATCAGCTAATTCTTTTAGATTTTCCAGTATTTCAAATCCTCTCGAGTGTCAAGATATAGTGTGAAGTGGCAAATACAAACAAAACCCCACCGAAACCTAGCAAAAGGCATAGATCATGACAGACACATTTGGGTGTTTGGGTCTTGGGAACAAAGGTCACCCTGTTTGCTTTCTGAAATCCTAGCAGAAACCTTTCTCAGAGTGCAGTAGTTTTATTTTCAAGGGCCTGTTGTCAGTGACTGACAAGGTTTCCATCTCCAGTTTTCTTCCATTACCGCACTTAAAAACTTGCATCCTGGCACCTGTAATGAAAATTCAACAGAACTTAGGGAAGCTGAATATCCACCAGTGGGTTTTATGTAGAACAGAGTAGCTATCACTGGATTTTTCAGGTAAATAAATATCAATATTTTTATACTTACCATACATTTACAATATCTTTATTTTTACCATAGAGGAAAAATCCTATCACACTTGCATGCAGGAATATTATTGTTCCAAAGGGGTATTATAAGGGTCTGTAACACAAGTATATGGTTTTGTCAACAAGTATGATACCATGGGCATTGAAGATATCTCTTATTCAAAAATTTGAAGTAAAAATCCAAATTACCTTTCTTGCTCATCTGTATCTTCTTTTCACCCACTAATCTTGTAGCTGTTATTACCTCCCATTTCACATATGGATAAAGATGGGAGTGAAAGTGTATCAAATTTAACTTTCCCAAATGCACATGCATGGTAGAATCAAATATATTGCTTCAAGATTCTCTTCTCTTCTTTTGGCAACAAAATACAAAGCATGTAATTTAGGTAAGACTCTATCATGAATTTAATATTAAAAAACCCCAAGCATGTTAGGTCTAAAACACTCAGATAATGATCGTTTGCCACCTGCACACTTGTACGATGACAAGAGCTGTGTGCCCAGGGGTATGAGTACCACACTTGCTGCATGTGCCCATAGGCATTTTATCAGCTCTTCCTGATCTTTTGTGTCTGTGGCTGGTTCAGTGGTCACAGTGTCTTTCTTACAGGACAAAGATCTGACCAAACCTTCATTGAATTCAGAAGAGGTTTTGCCATTGATTAAAGTGAAAGGAGTGCTTTCCTAAATGAACATAAAAGCTGAACTAATCTCTCCTCTCATAGGTCATTCTGGCGGGTCAGGCGTGGAGCACTCTAGTGGGACAACTTGCACTATTTCATATTTCACAGTAGCAGTCCTGTGAATAAGTCAATGGGTTCAGTCTCTGGGGCATTCGGTCTAATATCTCTCAGGATAACTAAATTCACTTTATAAGTGAGTTTATAGCTGGATTTTAAATATCTTCAGTCCATCACCAATTGCTTTGTTCAACAAATTGCAGAAGGGAATCTGCCCTTATTGCAGAACAGAAGTGGTCATATTAAAAAAAAAAAAAACAAAACACTAACAAACAAACAAACAACAATTTGAAACAATTTTTCTTCCCTCCTACTAGTTTCTCTAAAGTGACTAGACAGAGTGTTTGAAAGACATAGGTAAATGGAGAAAAAATATTAGTGTTAGTGAATGCACTGAGGTCTCATCTAGGTCGTGCTTGAGTAACTAAAGTCTAACCTTGACAATTAAAGGAAGAAAACATGACAACAGGGTTAAAACTCAAGACCTAATAGCACAACTGAGACACTTTTGATGTTGAATGTTTTTATGATTCTCCAGTGTCTAATCAACAGAAATAACCTTCAGAATTCAAAGGGCAAAACTCAGCATCTTTATGTCAATTTGGTCGTCTGTTTTCCCCAGCTCTGACACAGTGGATTTTTACCAGACAGATCCTGCAGTACTCTCAGCACTTATCTCATACATGGAGATTAATCTTCATTTTACTCTTGTTCTTCTTCTGTACTACATTGCCATCTGGAAGCTTGAACTAAAGGCTCTGAAAGACCCTTTTTGAGAAATTGAATGTCACAGGAAAGGGCACTTCATGATCTTTTCTAAAGAAACCACGAAGAAACAAGTCATGTCACTAAACATATATGACCTGTCTTTTCAAATCTTTACCATGCTTGCCTTTTCTAGGACTGGTCTAGAAACTGGTTCTATATCTCAATATGGCCATGACAAATAAAAAATGGAAAATGGAAAAGAAACATGCAAATGATACTTAGTGATTTATGATACCAAAGATGAGAGATGACTGTAATATATTAATAAGCAGCATGATGGCAGGTGAAATTTTCTGTCAATAGAGACAAAACGATGTGCAATTGGAATAATAATTTCTTACTCTAATGCATTTTCTTTACATAAAAATAACAGGAAAATAGAGGTCAAGCGTTGTGCATTTTGGGTGGCAATATTGAGTAGTTGAAAGTAATGACAGGTACTAGATATTTAATTCCTATTTACTAGCATAATACAAAGGAAATCTACATTATAACTGCCTCACACTCTAGGTAGCAGGGCAGATTTTTAGCTATGGAAGTGAGGGAAAGAGAAGATACATACAAGAGAATGTATCATCAATGTACCTGGTGATCATTCTCCATGTATGACCAGGTGAGTATACATGCATGTACAAAATTTCTTTTACTAGAATAATATGAGATTCTTTACATTTGAGAGAGAAACAGGTAGTAGACCACTTTGGTGCCTCAATTGCATAGCAAAAGTGAGCTTCTATCAAAAGTGTTGTTTAATATTTATAAGGAAATCAAAAGATTATTTGTCCAACTCTGGATGGGGTTTGAATAAAGAGACAACTGCCTTATATGCAACAAGCCATTAAAAAGAAATACTTTCTCATCCAGCTTTTGGCTTGGTAAAGTGGGGAATGGGTCAGGGTTATGAATGCCAAAGCCTATCAGTTGTAGAAGGGAACATTTTCTTCCAGATGACAAAACTTGTGCCTTCCTTTGGCTGTGTTCATTTATTGACATAATTGATGGATGGATGTCTGCAAAAGCATAGAAGAGGGTCTGTTGAGGGTAAAGGAATTCAAAATTGTTTCTTTGAATCAAGTTTCCATTATATTCTTCCTTTCATATGGTTCTGATCCAATACCTCCTTGTCCCTTTGAAAATAAATTTTTAAAATATTTTTCAACTATGCATAACTCCATTGGGTTTTTTACTATGTAATCATCAAAAGGCATTAGCAGTTCAGTAGTTATGGCTACTGGCAATTTCTTCTGTGGTTGTCCACCAGAAATATTGTGTTTGTCCTGTTTTTGTTTAGCCTGGACTCAGCACTGGCCACCTGCCCTTCTGTTTCAAATCACATGATCTTCCATTTGACTGTTCATTTATTCAGAGAGCAAGAGTTTTACTTGCAGGTTTGGAAGACAGAGATGAAATCATTGTGAAGATTTCTGAGTCTGAGAAATCCATTATGTGTTTGAATCTGGAAGAGCATGACCAGGGTGAAAGCCTTCCAGTCTGTGTATTTCATTTCAGTAAGGACATTTTTGGCAAAATAAGTTAATTCACAATGGTTTACGATGTCTATTTTACAACAGACATATTTAAATGGGATTTAAACATTGATTAATGTTGGAATCAGTAAGTCCAGTAATTAAAATTCTTCATGAATGTTTTTTATTTTGGGGAATTATTTGTGACTTTATTTTCCCTTTTTTTGATAGTTTTCTTGATTAAAAACCGTTAAGCCTCTAACTTTAGTACGATAAATCTACTGCTGAAGAAAAAACAATGGATAATAATGACAGATTTTTGTTATCTAATAGCAATTGAAAGAAAACTGATTGTTCTGCTACAGCAGTTCTGTCAAATGTTTATTATTACACTAAGCATGGGTGAGGCATTTGCCAATGAAATACAGCTAATTCTATACCACTGTGTGGATTTCATCACTGCTTTTGTAATGAGTGTTGATGTGCTCCCAGTGCTTCCATTTCTGTTGTCCTTTTGATAGTTGGTGCTGGAGCAGAATCCCATTAGTTAACAGAGTGAACAGACATGCTGCACAGTTTTAGAAGTGAGAAGTCATTTAAAGGTGTTTGCTTTTCAACACCACAAAAGGAAGCTAATCTTCAGAATTTTTCAGGACACACTTAGTACTCATGTTTAAGCACAGACAGCATACTGCAAATTGTTAGGGAATGTGTAAGATGTACTATAGCTTTTAATAGCTGCATGTTCTGGGAGCTTTACACTTCTTTCAGTGAGTAAAGCTATTTTAAGCAATGTAATAAAAATACTAACCTTAGAAATCTCAGCTCCCAATGAAATGCACGTTAAATTTACTTATGGAGTGCAGGGAAACCATATGGTCTGCTTTTTCTCATAAAAATGGCAAGAAATGAATGTAACTTTTTTTTTTTTATGTTAAAAATTCATGGCTCAGCTGGCTTTTCATATTGTCACCCAACAAGCCTTCAGAAATCCATTTTTGTCCCCGCACCTCAAAGACCAATTGGCTGATAGACAGAGACACTTTTGAAAGCTGCAGATAAATTAATAGCAGAGAATGTGCCTGAGGACCATGCCTGGCTGATCTTGAAATCCTTCTGAAGCCTGAATTGTTTGTATTAAGATAGGGCAACACTCAGGCATCTATGAGTCAATTCTTTGTAACAGTTGCCAATATTTTTATACCTGAGAGAGCAGCTTCATTCTTTATTATTGCTCAGGAATCAATACTCCCATTGCCCTCACAAAATGCTATACAAGCATTATTGGCATTTCACTTGGCAGTGAAGGGTATCAACATCAATCTCACCAACTGCACACTTCGCTAACCTTGTTCCACTTCTCCAGCACAAATTTGTATTCAGTCTGCACTGTCCTCTCCTGCTCAATTTAAGTGGGAATCCTTAGTGAAGCCGACACCTTCTGAGATGAGGAAATAGAAAGACGTCATATAGCCACAGAGAAGAACATTTTGATTTTTGTGTGAGGTGAGGAGTGCATGGAAGCTCTGACCATGACTAAAATATGATTCGAAAAACAAAACAAAAAACCCTAACACCAAAAAACATTGCTACTGGTAGACCTTATAAAAAGACTGAAATCTAGATCCAGACAGCAGCTTCTGACCGAAAAACCTACTATGAGTTGTAGGATAGTTTTTCAGTGATTATGAAATCCTTTTGAAATAACAGCCCTTAATTCACAAATAGTCCTATGTGTTGGAGATAAGTGATGTATTTCCAAACAAATGAACAACAGTATATCCTACAACAAAAGAAGGGCTCTTTGAAACAGCAGCCACATTTTGCTCTAATTGTGTACAGCTGCACCGGTTTGATATGCCAGTTCAGTCTCAAAGATTTGCATTCAACATGTAAATTCAGCTTTAAACATGCAATTTCTAGACGTAATCTAAAATGGGAATTGTTCAAAGCATCCTGTCTCTTGCAGAGCTTTGTGTCACTACAGATTACAATAGAAGGTAGTTTGTTCAAATAACACCAGAATAATGTCAGTGAGAGCACCATTAATAAAATAATAACCCCTTCAGTGTGTCTGCTTTAAAAGAACAACAACATGCTCTTATTCTGCTTTTTTTTTTTTTT
>WAAE01007372.1:0-10147 GCA_013400495.1 Nicator chloris | reverse complement strand
GTGGTTTTGTTCTGGCTAAGCAATATTTCCCCCCTTTTTCCTTACTGGCAATTGTATACAAATAGTTTTCAGGATAAGTAATTAATAGAGAACATCATTGCTTTGGTGTGGCATTCTTAAAGTTGAATGTCAGAACATTTTCCAAACACTGTTATTGCATATTACCCTGGAGGGGTGTAAAAGGCAGCATGGTAACTTTCATCTTAGAGACATGGGTAAATGTGAGGCCATACCCCTAAGATAAGATATGTGAGAAATCTAAAGTCCTATGTACTTTAGGAATACTACAGGAATCTACAAAAACAAGTTGTTGGTACAGTATAAGCTTTTAAAAATAACCTAGTTTCTGGAATTATAAGAGTAAGAGCAAAATTAGGCAGCATCAGTGATTTTTTTCATGCATTTTATGATTTCTTTTCCCCTCTTTTAACCTTTATTCAATAAATGTCTTTCTTTTTATACATCTCTGTATCCTTGTATGAATATGCATCTATTCAGTAACGCTAATACAAGTTATTTTTTACGAAAGGCAAAATGTATGTTTCACAAGTACATAGTAGTATGGCAACGTTCTTGCAGGATTTTCTCCTCCTAGAAATTAATTCCCTAGTTGCAATAAATTCTGCAAGCATGATAGGGAAAACAATACAGTAGTTCATTATGTTTATTTTCTTCTCCCAAAAGCACATTTTTAACTTACATTCGGTTGCTTTTGGAATACTTAACTACCTTAACAAATCATAAAACACTCAGTAGCCTTTGGAAAAAAGTGACAAAATCACCTTGTGATTTGAGAGTACAACATTTAAATCATTACTAAATCAAATATTTGATCTTCTCCTGCCTCTAATGTAATCCTGATAGTCAGACCAAAGTGAAACTGTACTGATAAATTCATCTACCTATAAAAAATAGATGGGATGTCTACTAAAATATCATGTAATAGAGTTAACTTTAAAATGTTTTTAGTCTAAAGAAATACAGTGTCTCACTGAGGAGAAGAAGAAGAAAAAGAAGAAAACAAGTGGAAACATTTCCAAGGAAATGAAGACCCAGATTTTGCAAAGAAAGAAATAATCTAATATTGGCATCCAGAAATAATTTTCAATTAAAATATTTGATTCTTTTAAGTTCAGCACTGCATCAGTTAACTCTCAGTTGTCCATTTTCCAAAGAGGAATTCCTGCACCCATGATAATTTTCCAAATATACTGGAAAAGGTTTATGGGGCTTGATGTATATCTATTCCTTCTACAGGAAAGCAGAAAGTTTCTGTTTTCTTTTATAAATTTTGAGGGATGGAAGTGCAGTTTTTCAGAACAAGATAGTGTTAGGCCATTCTCACATGCACTTCAGTGCTCTTTTTTGTGTTACTATGGTAAATAAAGTCTGTCATTTCCTGGAACACCAAACAATTAGACTTCAGATAATTTTCCTCTCAAATCTGTTCCAGAAATAATTTAATGCTCACCAGACCATAAATTTCTAGCTCAGTGAGTAGAGCACTTACCTGAGGGAAGGATAGACTTGGGTTTAAATTTCTCCCCCAAGATAGGTGTTCTTCAAATATTCAATAAAAGACTGAAATGCACTTATTCAAAGGATGACTAAGACTCTTACAAGGAGGCCAAGAGCCCCCCTGTCAGACTAAAGAAGGCTCCCTAGGGTCCATGTAGCTAAGCAGCTGAAGGTATTCCAGCTGGGGAGATGGTAGCTGTTGGTGTGTGCTATGTAAAGTTGAGAAAAAGAATGAATCTCGGTTTTCTTCCACCAGGTCAAATTCTCTAGCTAGAATTTTTTCAAATGAAGAAAGTGGTACCCTTATAGTTCCTCCTAGTTTGCTGTTTTTCATACGATGTATGAGGTTTGCATGGCCAGATTTTGGCAGCAGGGGATCTACAGGAGTGGCTTCTGTGAGAAGCTGCCAGAAGCTTCCTCCATGTCCAGCAGAGGCAACACCAGCAGACTCTAAGATGGATGCCCCACTGGCCAAGGCTGAGCACATCCGAAATGGTGGTAACACCTCTGGAATAACATATTTAAGAAGAAGATTAAAAAAAAAGTTATATGCAGATGTAATTGCAGCCAGAGAAAAGCAGGGTGAGAACACACGGGAGGACCTTGTTGACACCAAGACAAGTGAGGAAGGAGGGGAGGAGGTGCTCCAGGTGCCAGAACTGATATCCCCCTGCAGCCTGTGGTGAAGCANACCCAGCAGACGAGAGCCCTGAGCAGGGCTGTACAGTGCATTTTGTACCGGGGGTGTAACAAGGGGTGGTAACCGACAACTTTCCAATCATGAACAAGAGGTGGGGGGATACAACAATAACTGGCATGACAGGAGACCAAACAGCAACGAGAAGGGAGGGATCCCAGGGACCCCAGCCTATCATTCGAAGCCCTTCCTAGAACTTTCTAGGTGAAAGGGAGAGGCAGCCGATTGACAGGCAGTGTCCAAAGGGAGGAGGTTTGGAGAATGACAGCGAACAGTCTCGAAAACCAGGGAGGGGAAAGACAGATTGACTCATGGAATAAACCAAAACGAAAGAACAGTAAGGGGACAGTGGAAGCAACCATTTGTTGCACACTGCAACAGGTGTCCTGGTAGGACTTGTGGCCCTGTGGGGGACTGATGCTACAGGTGCCTGTCCTTGAAGTACTCTCTGTTTGTAGAGATGTGTTGCTAGTGGGATGGACTCACGCTGGAGAAGCTAATGAAGAACGGTCTCACATGGAAGGAGCAGGGCATGGACTTCCCTGCCTGAGCAGCAGGAGAAGCCATGGGGGATGAACTGACTGTAGCCAACATACCCTGTATCCCCCCACCACTGGTGGATAGGAGGCAGAGCTGGGAAGGAGGAAGTGGAGTGAAGGTGTTTTTAAGGTCTTATTTTACTTCACGTTATCCTGTTCTGATTTTATTGGTAAATTCAGTTAATACCTCTAATTCAAGTCTGTTTTGTCTGTGATGGTATTTGGGGAGTGACCTCTCCCATTCCTTATCTTAACCTATAAACCCTTTATTGTATTTTCTCTCCCTTGTCCAACTGTGGAGAGGAGTGATAGGCTCTGGTGGGTCAGCCCACTATATACAAATATCTTTAGCTACATACTTTATTGGAGCTAAGTGAATTTAAGATGTTATAGCTGTTCTCAGACCAGGTTAACTACTCAGTCTTTTAGAGGGAAAGAAAGAAGACTGCTTACTTTGAAAATCACAGTTTTCCAAAAATTGTGCTATTCAGAAAGAGAAATTATCATGCTATCCTTGAGAAAGTGCTAATGGATAAAGCTTGAAACTAAAGAACTTGTCAACTTTTAGACCATAAAGGTTTCTATTTAATACTCTTGATATACTTCTTTCTGCTGGTCTTGGGCTACATACCTAATTCCCTTTGACTTCCCCAATATTCAAAGGCACTTAAAAGAGCAAGAATTTGTCAAAACCACACACATGTTTCTTGTAATTCAATGATGATAGTGTAACTCAATATCAGCGTGGTAATCAGTAGCAAGGTTATGCTGAGATTTCTTTATAAATGTTTATGTTATTTATATCTAAATAAGTAATATGCCTGCAATTAAGTATAGTTGTAGAATTCCATTTTCCACTTATACTCTTCAATAATTATAGCTGCACACAGCTGACATCTGCAGAATGCAATGGCTTCCTTCCAAGCTATGTTTGGGTTTCTCTGCAGGACAATAGATGCAGTGAACAAGCAATGCCTAAAGGCATTAACATGGAGTTCAGGACATGCTAATGATGCTCTCCAGAAGCAGTAAACCAATCTTAGATACCATTATCTACAAAAAGCTTCTCCTAAGCCTATTTTGATACATTTTCATAAACTTTGTCATCAACTCCATGGTCTGACCCTTCTCAGAAAATTTGACAAGCTGTCACTTAGACACAATACTTATGAGACAAAAATTTCTTGCTTGATGATCTAATGTTATTGGGCTTGGGAAATAAAGAGCTAGGGAAAAAAATACCTGAAAAGCAGGAAGTTTTCATTCTAAATTGAATTAGAAAAAATATTTCTTACTCCCAGATAAAGAAAGATAGGTCCTGTGCATAGTATTATCCCAGACATAAATATATGAAAGTGAAAAATTCTGAAACTGATTTAATTGCAGAGCTTTATTGCCACAAATGCTTAGATAAGTCCTACTATTTCTTTATCTTTTAATTGTAACCACCAATAAAAAGTAGTTACTATGCCTATTGTATTTAGTCCTTAATTTTGTACAGTGTTTTTGGCCCCAAATTGCCATTTTTGATCATTAAGATGAAGTATTTAATACTCTTGATATTTCATCTGGAGAGTTTTAAAAGGAATGCCAAAATGTAAGATGTGAAATTATGGTTCAGGACGCGGGGATGCTCTTGTGTGACAGGATCTTACAGGAAGAGTTAAAATGTTGTACTTTGGAATAGTATGGTTTCTGTCCCAAGCACAGAAATTAATGTAGCCCATGCTTTGGAGACTCTAAGAAATTGAGTCTGTCCCCAAACTGAAGAAAGAAAACAAAAGACAGGATCTATCTGTACCCCAGAAATCTACCACTACTGTTATTCAAAGATAAGGCTTCAGAGCAGGTACCACTAGACACAGTGTGGCTCTAAAATACTGATCAATTGTAACAAACTTCCTATTTTAAATGTTGGGGTTTTTTAATGCAAATTATCTAAAGCTGGAATCCCCAAAATAAAAACACCTGGAATCACCCATGGAAATTCTAAAGCACAGAGCACTATGAAGGACAATAATTTCAAAATATAGCTATATATTTTTAAATTTGTTTGGATTTCTAGATGTTAATGAAAGTACTTATCTCTCCCTGCCTATCTGTTGAGCTATTAAAGACACACTTCAAGACATAAACCCAATAGCAAAGAGCACAGCAGTAATTAGAACTATTAGTGATGTTTCAGTTTGCCTCTGCATTTCCAAGTGTACACAAAGCTCCTGCTGTGGAGTAGTGTTTGAGTGAAGACCTAGGTAATACGTGACTGAATTCCAATGGGAAAAAAAACCCCTTTCATTTTGCCTTAAAACAGCAACACCTCTATTTCCTATGAGATATACCACAGAATAGTCAATGTATAGGTGGCTAGCTTTTAGAAATCTTTAATGATATTGTATGTCATGTTATAATAAGAAATTTTCAAGTATTATTTTTTGAGATAGGAACCTACTTTTTTATTTATCATCATTTATAAACTCTGTAACTTTCTAGACTGATATGCAACTAGCTGGTTGTGATATCCCACCCTGAAGGGGAAGGGAGCACCTAAGATTTGTAGGCACCCGTAGTCAAAAGGACTGATGGAAGTCAGAGGATGCACAAAATCTCACAAGGTTTTATTAGTAAATTACACACTTGGCATGGAAATAGGATATGTTAGTCCTTATATAAAATTATGTTGGTAAAAAAATAATTAAAAAAGAAAGAAAAGAAAGAAAAAGAAAGGAAAAAAAGGAAAGAAAAGAAAGAAAAGCTATAAAACATCATCTGAGGAATCATTAGAGTCATCCCTGGGAAATGAGAGAAAAATATTAGAAAGCACAAACCTATTACTTTATTACCTACTTTTGTACATCAGATATCTTCAAGGAAGTCAGAAGATTACTGTCGCTTTCTTTCTGCTCTTTAAACAAAAAATAAAAGCAGCTGTAATATATTCATTTGTCAGCCATTCTTGTAGTCTTCTGTATTTAGATTTTCAATTTTGTGTATCTGCATTCAGTTTAGAAAAGAGCTGCAGAATCATATTTGCCTGAAAAATGAAAGAATCTGGAATAAGCAAAATTTCCCTATTATCTGCAAAGTGTATGTCAACTGGCCTTTTTTGAAAAAAGCATAGCTTATTAAGAGAAAAATACTTTTAAAAGCTGCATTAGACTAAAATTAAAATGTACCCCCCATGTACATTTAATCTCTGTATACAAAAGAAACCTTATATAATTGAAATTTTTAGTTTTTTTGAACTTGAAGGGGTAACTGTCATCAATATTAGACTTAGTTTGCTCACATGGCTTAGGACCACTATCCACATTGTGTAGTGATAAACATGTCCAACCCTAGAGGACAGTAGACGCACAATGTTATCATCTGCACACTGGATATTAAGCCCCAGGTTCAAGGGGATGTCAGAGATCCAAACATTTGTTTAGGCATCTAGATTTAAAGGGAAGGCTGTCACAGAGAAGTGAGCTGCCCGCTATCACTACTTACCTGCCATTGTTGTAAAGAGATGATGGCAATTATTAAATGAAGGGAAAGGGAGATTTGTTAGAATGGCTTTTGCTATTTCTTTGGGCTTAAGGTCTCATCTTGAGAAGGTGATAACACTTCACGAAAAAATCTATGATTTTGTAATACTTATTATAATATCCCTCTGGCAGACTTTATTGCTGTTGGCACTGAATCAAATAGGAGCAGTCTGGCCTTACCATTTCTTTGCTCTGTCCTAACAAGTTGCTCCTGCTGCTTTTTGAGATATTGCACCACAAAATTCACAAAATCTGTACTGCTACTCACATACCCTTTAAAGCTGGATCTACTGCTCAGACTGAAGTGACAGAGTGCTGTGTACTTTGAATCTTAATGTAACAAAGATAATAAAGCCAATTCTATCATTTCAAGACATAAGTAGTGGCGTAGAAGGTCACTGTACACATGAAGTTCCTCTTTGGTGGCTGAATATGGAGGAGTACTAATAAGAATTGGGATTGCTGTGTCTCACCACTGCTCTTATATTCTACCTGGGGGACATTATATGAAGGAATTCAGCCAAGATAAGATTTTGTGTCCATGCATTTTGTGTGCAGTGGCAAAAATTATGCATTCATTCCAATACACAATATTCAGAGAAGCAATAAAACAGCTAATATTGAAAAGGAAAACACAATGTTGTACAGTGAACAATACTCTGTGGCAGCTCACTCTAGGAATATTACCTATGTAATTCTGCCAAGGTCGGTGAGAGCTTGAGCTACTTACTGCATAGATACTGGAAATGCAAGTTAAACTTTCTCCTGGGTCAACTACTATTATTTTTATACTACTTCTTGAATTTGATCTGTGAATGAGCATTCCTATTGTGTACTGTTTTCCCCTTCTGCTGAATCTGTGGGTCAGTTTCAGCATGTACCTTGTCTCACAGCGTGGAGATCTGTCCACATTTCTTACTCCGTAATAAAACAAACCCAAGAAAACCCCAAACCTTGCTGTACTAGTGGATGTGAAGTTGATAATGAAAATACAGTGCACCTTTTGTACAGTGGTCATTCAGAACACGTTTCTGGTTCTAGCTTCTTCTGATCAAGCTGAGGAGAAGGTCACTATTCCTTTCTTTTTCCTATACCAGACCTATTATTTTTCCTAGAGGCTGTGCAAGATTGCTGGTCTGTAGCCTAGCATCCATTCATTGTTTTTCTGGATACAGAAGCAAGCTTGGGATTTTTTGGAAGGTTTGACAAATGGAAATATAGCTGCCTTCAACACTTGGCATCTAAGAAAACAAGATAGTGATTCACTTCCTGAACTCTATCAATATTTGGTGACAGGGTCTTGTGCTTTCATCTGACTTCTTGGTGATGGTTTCTGTCTGCCAGTTGCTAGAGAAACTTCTTCAGCCTAGGGAAACATCTCATTTTCTCCCTTTTTTCTTTCTTATATGACTGAGAATTAGGAAAAAATGGCATCTAGGACTCTGCAGTCTCTCTGGTATGCAGATATGAGAAGTAACTCTGCAGTGTGCAGAAATATCTTGGAAAGCAGCTGCAAATTCACATTTTGGGGTTTGTGTATGGTCAATGTCAAATAATAGTAGTGATTTGCTGATAAATAGGAGGTATTCTACAGAAATACATCAGAGTGGCCTTCAGACACATATATCCCAGCAATTTTTTGGGTGGATGTGGGAGCTGCCTTTGCTGATGCTGACATTTTGCAGAACCAATCGAGAAATTATGGCCTGCTGGAAAAGTTACATTAACACTTTCTTTTAGTTGCCTGCATCAGCACTGCCATAGAGAAAGGCTGTCAGGCAAAGGGCTCTTAAAAATAATCCTATGGCATTAACATTTGCACAGGTGAAATATGGAATGTAAAAATAAGCACTAAAAAAACACTCTCAAGTACCAACTCCTCTATTTACAGGTCAAATGTGAAGAATGTACACAAGTTTTTCAAAATTGCATTTTCAAGTGTCTTTTTCATTGTATTATATCTCTAAATGCATCAGAATTCACTGAATATCACCAAGGTCACTTGCTCAGTTCAATTAACGTTCGTTAATATTCCCCTACTATCCTTTTATCACTCAATACTGTTATCATAGATATTGAAATACTTGGTAGAAAGGTCATTTGATTTTGAAACTCTGTCTTTTTTTAGTATACTGAGTGTTCCTATGAATCAAATAATTAATGTGGTCTGTAAGCTTAATGTGAATGCAAACTGCAGCGTCCTGGCTTGTTCCTAATCAGCATTAGAGATGTGCCAAACTGTCAACAGCTCATGAGCAATATGAACACTACAGTTCTTCACACCCCTTTGAGTTCATATCAATCATTTGAAAATAACTTTTTTTTTCAGGATGAGCTGTCACTATCAATTTGAATAGTAGCTGTTCAGCTGGAATTTGTCCAATTTTTCAGCAAGCCATTTGGTACATTATGTCATGAAGCAAACAACTTGCAAAAGCAGATTCTTTTCATGATGCTTGTAGGACAGAAATGCATGTTTAAGCATTTCAAGCTTCCTTTGCCAGGTGAGACTCAGATTTCATCTGTAAAATCTAGAGATTATTTAAACAAAAGAGACTTCTGAGACTTTATCTACTATATTTTGATGCACTCAATTTTAAATGTTTTTTAACTACTTAATATTTTGATAGAATTAACAAGGTAATAATCAAATAAGAACTTTTTGAAATGATATATATTTCTACATCTTGTGCAAGATATAATCTGTAAATTATTTTAAAAATCAGTTTACCAGATACTTATAGTACTCCCCAAGAACACATTACTGGTCATTGAACTTCTATATTCTGTATGTATTTAATATTCAAGGAAATTAGATATATTTTAATAAATTTTATGCAAAATGGGACCCTTTTCTGCTCTTTGCTTAATACCATGGGCCTTTTGCTGTTTTAATTTCCCTGGCTCTAGTACAAGTTAGCAGTTACTGACAATAAAACAACATGGAAAGAATCAAAATATTTATCCTTGCAGCATACCAGAACAGACATTTTATACCTTTCCAAAAGACATATCAACAAAAAATATTAAACCGGTGAATTTTCTTGTGAAAATTACAATGCTTGTTTCTCTGTGTCTTAGAGAACAATCTTCTAATCTTTTCTAACAAAATGTTTTCATGACTTCTGTGGCATTTCTGACAGACCACAGGAACAAACCGTAAGCATCACAATTTTTCCTTCTTTATTGGCAGTGAAACAGGTGTTTGGACAACGTAAGAAAGCTTTTGAGGCTTTATATCCATGCTCATTTCATTTTTTTTTTCCAGCTAACTAATGTAAAAAGCCTGAAGAACCTTGAAAATACTTTAAGGACATGAAAAGTATGACTTGCTTTTCCCTGGATTCCTCATGAATATGTGAGCTAACTTCTAATTAATTAGTTTTATCTTTTTTGTTACAAAATATATTTTATCAAAATTTGAGAAAAAGTCAACACTAAGAATTATAGCTCTATCTTTTATACCATTTTAAAAGGAAAGAAAAAGGGGAAAAAATAAAAAAGAAAACAAAAGAGACCCATTAAAACTACTAAACGTCAATGAACTCCAGAATCTGATAGTATATTGCTTGATTATATGAATTTATGAAAATTGGATTGTACTTGGGCACCATCTTTTAATAAGCAGTCTAGTGCTTGATTATGCAATACTTGTGAATCCCGATCTCTGATTTACCCAATGAGAATAGATGCAGAGTGAAGCACAGAATCAGAATTGAGGTTTAATTTTTATTGTCTCTATACTAATATTTGATTTTCTAGGTATGTTGACTATATGTCAAGGTTTACTGAGCACTTATGCTCTTCTCTGGGTACAACATAAAAAAGGCTATCTAAGAAATTATCCCACTAGAAACTTCTCCTAA
>WAAE01007371.1:0-16486 GCA_013400495.1 Nicator chloris | reverse complement strand
GCAGAATCCCCTCCCTCGACCTGGTGGTCTCACTCCTTTGGATGCAGTCCTTGTTTTGATGCAAACATGAGAGCTGAGGAAGAGACTGGGCTGGGGAAGGGGAATACAAGGAGCAGTAGCAAGAACAAGGAGGGCAGCAAGGAGGTAAAGCCAAGGAAAGGCAAACACAGCCCGTGAGCCCAAGAGGCCTGATCGGCTGAAATTTTCCAGCTCTGAGATTTGGTGGTTGAACTTTGCCTTGGAATTGGTTGGATCAGGTGGAAAATCCATGAGGATTACACCCTTGCTCTCTTCCAGCAGGAATCAGCATATGTATTTCCAGGGGTAGCTCAAGTACTGCTTTCCCCACGGTAGCACAGTGGGGGGTTTTTTTACAGGTGTTCAGCAGCAAACCCCAAAACACAAAAAACCCAAACCCAGGGGAGCTGGGCTGTGGAGAGTTGAGATTCACTCTCTGCCACAGAGGCTTAAAAAGTGCCTTTGGTTGATGCATTTCTGGAGTATTCAGAAAATTAGCCAGAAGAAAAGAGCAGATGAGCAACATCTCCATCCACCACGTGAGGTTTGCACCTCCACTTGAAGTTGCCTAACTGAAGCCTATGCTACCCAGAACTTCAAAATCTGGTGCTGATTTCCAATGCCTTTGCTAACAGATATTGGGTTTGGGCTTGTAGCCGAGCACAGTTCAGTCCTGCATCCCTGTAGGTTTGGATAGAACAGGCTGGAGGGTTGCACATCAGTGAAACAATACTGAAATGTGTCCCTGCCCAAGGATTTCAGTACTGTCTGCTCTCGTAAGCAGCCTGTTGCACAAGTCACATTGCCTGTGGCCAGATCAAAGACCAAGGGACTTTCCAAGTATTCTGGGTATTTGGTCCTTTCTCTTTCCTCAGCAAACACTCTGCCATCCAGTCATTACTTTCACCTGAGCCAATTGGTCCACCAAATTTGGCAAAGGCAAGGTGGCCTCATAAGTAGTTTGGGTTTTTAATGGATCTGTGCAAACTTCTGGTGGGGAGAGCAGTGACTTGGCCCCCAGAATGAGGCTACAGCCCCTCCACTGCTGGACAGTGCAAAGTGTGCTGCTGGCCATGTCTTTCCTGTCCTGGGAAAAAGGGGAAAAGTTGTAGGGGAAAAGTCTTCAGGAAAATAGGTTTCGTTAGGAAAAAAGTTCCATTAGGCCTGCTACTTCCATTTTTTTTTTATTCTGTGCAGTTCGAAATTCATTGTTGCAGTACATTTTAAATATATCTCTCTGAGGGGTTGTTTTGCTTTTTTACATCCTCTTTCCAATAGTCTTTTGGCCATGCTGGGGAAGGACTCCAAAAGATGCTTTTCTCAAATTGCTGATGTATAACCCTAGATGTATTTATCTCTCTAAGACCAGGTTACATAATATACTGTTACACTTGGGTGTGCTGAAACATGACAGGATAAAGCATTCTCCAGCTGGTAACTCCTATTTTGGGGTCTTTGGAATGATGTCATCTCTAACCCTTCTGGAGCTAGCACACAGGAAAGATGAGCCTGCACCAACATGCCTGAAATTTTAGCGTTGTGTCCAGCTGCTGCCAGTAACATACCCAAAAACTCAATTGAAAATGGCATAAGAATTGGAAAAACACTGACGTGATTTTTTTTTCCCCCCATATTCTTTCACGTATTTAGGAGTGAAAATGCTTTCACAGCTGATGGCTCAATGTAGACTTGTTTCCATGCACCCCACAGCTCTGAGAATCCCAACGGATATGTAATTGTCCGAGCCATTTTGGGTCACCAAGCAGACAGGTTATTTCAGTCACTGCACATTAAACTTCTGGGAGCCTCTAAAGTGAGGATTTGCTGCCACATAAAGCTGCTGTGGGATGGGCTTGGGAGCCAGGATTTGGTAGTATTTCATCAGAGCATTTGCAAGCAAGGGCACCAGAGCCATTAGGGTCTTTGGGACAGACTGGACCAAAGTGGTGGGGTAAACAAGTCTCCTTTTTAATGGAGTAACTTTATTTTTGCTTCCTGTTCAGAATGATGCCCATAAGACATTGCCTGGGGCCAGAAGCTCTCATCTACCACACGGGCAGAACAAGAGAAGAGGGCTCTGTTATTCAAAGTTCATTTAAAAATACTCTGATGACTCACAGGGAAGGACAAATTGGCTTAATCTTGCCAGCTCTTAGTGGCTTTTGGTTCTTCGTTTTGTTTTGGGTTTGTTTTGTTTTGTTTTTTTGTCCTAGGAGTCTTCAATGCTCATCCAAAGGTGTGAGCTGGGCATCCTGGGGAATGGTTTGGGCAAATTAGAGGGACCATGCTGGGTGGAAGCTGGAGATTTCTCTTCCAGAGTCTTTTGCCTATTAGGCCCCTTCATGTAACCCATGCTGTACCCCAGCTGAAGTACAGCATCACAGCCTCTCATTTTGCCTCCTTTTGACTTAAAATCTGTGAGATGAGGGCTGGATGCTGGTGCAATGACTTTCACTACTACAAATCTTCTCACAAGCTGCCACCTGAAGGTGCTATTATGCACCTGCTGCTTTTGCTTTTTGTGCCAGAAACATGGGCTTCTTGTCACTAGGGAAAATTTCTTCTTGTTGTTTTTAAGCAGTCCCCTGGCCTTCAAATAAGCAAACACCAAAGGTGGCACCTCATACCCATTGAAAACTAGTGGTTTGGAGAAAGATATTTTATTGACATGAGAAGCCGAGCTGTGAGAAACAGATATTTGTTTGTTTGTGTGCCTTAGCTACAGAACACAACATTTGCAAAAAATTTAGGTCTTGCTCTGGCCAGGCTTAAAATTTGTAACTTTATTTCAGCAACCCAAGAAATAAAAAAAAGCATTCTTGTGTCAAGCCAAAATGTTCCTTTGGTTTAAAGAAAAATGTTTTATCTTCAGGCAGAGGATGTTCTTCAAATCTACTTCTTAGAGTTTTGTATGATGAAACCCTAAAAATCTTTTCTGACACAGAAGAAGAGCCCATGGCTTTCTCTCCAGCCTGTAGATTGAATTTCCCAACATTCATAGGATCATTGAACGATTTGGGTTGGAAGAAACCTTAAAGATCATGTAGTTACAACTTCCCTGCCACCAACAGGGATGCCATGGAAAGGGACACCCTGTCTATGGCATATTCATGTTGATGCATGAAAAGTTTAACAGTGTCAGTAAGAGAAAATGAAAAATCCCACTAGAGGCCTTTGACAGGGTGACTCAGATGGCACATTTCAGCCTGCATCTAGACTGGAGTATATTTTGCACAGAGCTCAGCAAGCCATGATGCTTCTCACATTTCTGCAGCTGCTTTTGTGTCTCCTACAGCTCACCTTCCCCTGGGGGCAGCTGGAGCTGGGTCCTGTCATCCCCAGCAGCAGGAGGTGGAGTGTGGCTGGTTCAGGGAACAGCACACTGCCCCTGCAATGCTGACCTCAATAATTCAACCCATGGGGCTTTGGAAATGCTTAATTGTGAAGCTCTGTCCTCTGTGGTCTCGTGGTTTGAGGCAGGAAGATGGGAGATTTTCAGATTGCCCCAGGAAGAGGAGGAAATCAAAGCAAGGTCCCTTGTAACCCTAGTGAATGTACTACCCATGAAGCTGTTGGATGAAAGAAAGGGGTGTTGATGTGTGTAAGGGAGAAACAATCATAACTGCATTTTCGGGTACACTTACTCCCCACTGAAGATAAATTGTCTGGCTTTCTCTGCTAAGTCACAGCCTCCCATTCATATCTTTGGGTTTTCTGTTCACAGAATGACCTTTAGTTGTGTTAAAGGCTCTGCAAATCTCTGTTTCGGAGAGATTGGTAGCTAGAATGGAATGGCTCCTTACGTAAAGCCAAGAGACATGAATAGTTCAAGGCAGCTGCAGGGATTAATGCTTTGCAGGGCAGCTCTTTGTCTTGGGCCATGGAGAGGGCTGGTATTTGGCACTCTGTTTCGCTGCATATTTTATGGTCTGGAAGAGGTCTTAACAACTTTTATCATGCAGTCACTCCACAATGGCTCTCTTCAGTGGGGCTGAGAGCCCACTGGTAAGAAAACATGCACTATTTCCCTTTTTGCATGGGGCATATGAGACAGGCTGCTCTCCACTGAGGAATTCCTTCCAGGTAGAGGTGAAGGTCTTGCTGCTAGGATCTGAGGTTCCAAAGGTCATGAGATTTAGGGTGGAGTTGCGAGTTTTGGCAAGATGACACATGGTTTTGGTTTGGTTTCTGCTTTCAGCTTGGCAACATGCTCATGTGCTGAGCTATTGGCACAGGGTACCTGGGGTCTGAGACCGTGACCAGTGCTCTGCTATGCCAGACCTGGGGATACAAAGACAACCCTTAATAGACACCAGCTCAAGATATTCAGTGGTAAAGGAAGTGACCTTGAGCCTTGTAGGATAATGTGATGTCTGAGGCCAATTGCTAATGTATGCACCAAGTCACTGCTGGTCGCTGCATTTTAGGCAAAGAGAAAACATCTTGGTCATACCTACTAACTACAAAACCTTGCTGCTCTACCAGTTACGATACCAAATTTCTTTCATGCTGCTTCTTTCTTGCAGTTTATTTCTTCTTTCTAGCATATATTTGCTTTCCACTTGTTTATTACAGCAGCATTTCTCTCTTCTGGCTCAACCTTTGCTTCCTAAAAGCTTGCAGCAAGTCCAGCCGTTGCTCTCACTGAGATGGAGGGACAAGTCAGGTGCAATGTCCTTCTAGGCTATAGGAAATCTGTAGGGAGGTGGTCCCATTTTGAGATTTTGTAGAGAGGAAATGCACGTTGTGTGAGATCATCCACTGTGATATCTGTTGGGAGGAACTAGAGATGCCATGTGCAGTGCTCAGCTCACCCAAACCCCATCTGACAGGAAAAGGAATTCCTGTGTAATAAAAATTAAGATAATTGCCTATGAAGAAATGTTTCATTGTCGAGGGTATTTTCATACACATTAGTGGAGAGGAGGTCAAATTCAGAGAACATAAGATCAAGTCCTGGAAGAGATGACTTTGTTTTTGTTTGAATTACCATTTTGTGTTTTTTTTCACAGATGCTGTTTGCTTGGGAGAAATTTAGCAGCCGCTAACAGGCTAAAACCCCTCAGACCCAGAAATATCAGGCCCACAAATAAGAACTATTATATATTTTTTGGGCTTTTGTGGCTGGAGTAAGAGCAATTGGGTGGAGGATGACAGAGCTGTGTAGGAGATGCTGTTTTAGTCTTTCACTTCCCTATAAATACATGTATGTTGAGGACTATTGGGACTGGATTTGTAGTGAAGTTTGCTAGGAGAAGAAGTGGGGGATGGATTTAGAGGGGGGAAAAATTATGAGATGGTGCCTTCAGCATATTCAGGATGAGGAGAGATGCTCTTGCTGATGTTGGCCATGGGCTTTGAAGACCTTGGTTTTGCTCCGGGGTCAACCATAAGACACCATGCAAAGGTTTCAGCTCATACATTTGCTTTGCAGTTGTAACAGGCTTAGGAAAATGTTCTTCCCCCAGAGCGTGGCTGGGCACTGAACAGAGTCCCCAGGGCAGTGGTCACAGCACCAGCCTGACAGAGCTCAAGGAGTGTTTGAACGATGCTCTCAGGCACCTTCTGGGATTCTTGGGGCTGTCCTGTGCAGGGCCAGGAGCTGGACTTCATTGGTCATTATGGGTTTCTTCAAGCTCAAGATATTCTATGAGTCTCTGATCACTGTGGAGATCCATTTTGGAGTGCCTGTGCACCTCCATGGATTTGGACATGCTGGCTGCACCGTTTCTTCACAGTGGTTCAGAGAAGCCAGAGACTGTATAAGATGAGACCCCTTGACTGAATCCCTTGCGTGTTAGGGAGCGTGTTCTAGGAGTCAGAGGTGCCACATGAAATACACTAGCTCTTCATCTGGGAAATAATTCCTGTCTTTCCACAAAAGGGATCTAAGAGAGAGATAAGAAGGACACCTTTGGACCCAATACATTATCTTCTCATCTACTTTGGCTATGCAGAACATCAGCACTGGCATATTAAGAGCAAAGATTTGAAAGCAACTCTTCCTTTCTGCAAGCAAAGGGCAGTGATTGTGGGGTGGAACAACACCTGATGGTTGGGATCCTGATAGGATTAGCAAAAGCCCTGAACCGAGCTTCCAGACAACCTACTGCTGACAAACAGGATTCACAAACTCTCAGATTTTGATCTCTGCATGTTTTTATGCAGTAGTCCAAGGGGTCCTTGAAAGAACATGTTTCACCACTCTGTCCTTCCAGAGAGACCTCATGTCAGTTTGATACTGAGGGACCTTGGACTGAGCAGCAGTGGCTGCCTTTCTGCTCATCTCCTTCAGCTGCATTCTCCAGAGAACTCTTTTTTCTCTCCTCTTTGTCTCCTGCTTAGTAATATCTCCTTCTGTTTGTCCTTGATTTTAACAACTGAGAATGTGCCTGTGTGTTGTCTACACTGGATTTTTGAATGAGTGCCTACTGGGCAGCTGGTGTTGTTGGCATTTTGGTCTAGTCTGATGAGAAGAAAGGAGAAGGACTTGGATTCAGGACTCCAAAAATTGAAACCACCTCATTTTTCATCCCCTTTGATTAACTCACTGGTTTATTTGCCTGTAACAATGACAAATGACGCCACCAGCTGATGCTATCACATTTGGCAGAGTCATCCTGGTTTTGAACTCGTCAATTAAAACTCTACATTTTATGGTAATGCTTCATGAGCTCTTGGGGGAAAAATGTCTCTGACAGATACAAGCTAAGTAGGAATCTAAAAGGTTCCCAATAGTATGAACAAATAGTTCCTTCATGCCCTACTATTTATTCAGAACTACTTATATTCGCCAATGCTTCTCACTAGCATGATTGCAGGATGTGTTTTATTCTCATTGGGTTTTATGTCAGCTTTGCTGTGAGTCTAATGCTGATGTTATTTACACCAGTGTAAATTGGGAGCACTTTCACAAAAATTGACTGTGCTGGCTTTACAGTAGTACAGGCTCCAGAAAGGCTAAAAAGGCCTCATCCAAGCAGCTGAGGGCAGGTGGTTGCTTGTTGAAGTAGAGATCTCACCTTTCACTTAAAATCTGGTTCCTGCCTCCCTTTTAGGAGAGGCTCTCTGAATGCAGAAGTCTCAAACTAAGAAAGCAAACTAAAACTGCAAATGTTGTATTCTTCCCCTCTTGTTATTGTTGCCTGAGAGGGGCCTGGGAAGGTGTCTCGTGGTTGTTGAGTTTTCAGGCCAGACACTGCTGAATGTCAGGGCTCTGCAAGGAAGTTTCCCCATGCCTGTTGCATCCACTAACGCCAGCAACAGTTTTGGTCTCCAAGATTCTCTGCTTGTGGAATGGACCAAACGCTCTCCTGTCCTGTATTTTACATCCAGTGGAGAGGAACACACACCCCAACTTCCCCAGACCACCTGGCATGCTCCGTTAGGGGACCATGAATCCTACCTACTGTCCTAAAATCCAGTTTAATTGCCATCATGAATTGAACAAGTGAATTCAAACTTTGACCCTGCAAGGTCTGTACCCAAATCCTCATGTCCCTGCAAGCCACAGAACATGTCCAGGAAGAGGGGATAGGAAGAAATCTTTGGGAGAAGCTCCAGACATGGCTCACAGGAGGGGATACAGTTCCCTTGAATGTTCCCCTTCAAGACAGGAGCAAAAAGACAATTTGGACTTTTTTTGCTTACCCAGGCACAGAGGAATGGGGCTTGTGTTCAGACCCACTGTTCTGGGGAACAACTCTAATAAAATCAGGGATGTGATGATCTGTGCTTGCTGCTGTGAGCTCAGCAGCACATGGAAGAGGAGGATGAGTCAGGAACCACACACCTGGAGCTGTGGGGGAGACACAGGTAGACCTAAATGTCCTTGCATTTGACATGGAGTCTAATTTTTGCAGGCAAAGCCAGCAGAACGAGTGGCTGTGTTGTAAGTCTGACCTGTAAAATGCAAAGTACTCATCCCAGCCCCCGCCTCCTGTGGTGCTGTTAGTAATTAATTCAGCACATCTGCTAATGCTCCTTGTCTCTCTTCACTGCCCATGGCTCTTGTTTAAATGTTAATACGGCATGTGCTACCTTTTATCTGGAGATGAAGATGGATTGCTGTGTCAGACTGGATTTAAATTCATTTTGCTGTTAAAAATTTGTAATTATATTGAAAGGTTGTATGAAGTCCAAGACCTCTCTGGGCTACTGTGGTTAATTAGCTGCTACAGATATTGTGCATTCAATCAAATTGTTCTCACTGCATTAAATTTGGTTATTAAACTCTTGAAATAGTTGAGATATTAGCAATGCTTGATGGCTGGAAGGTCACACTCTTCATTACTCATCCAGGCTGTGTGTCAGGCAATTTAAGTGCAAATGGACTTGTGGGATGAAGAGCCCTTTGAGAAGGGATTTGGTAATGGTTGGCAGATTTGCACGGGCACTGAGGATGTAGTGGGAGGATGGGGCTGGGACCTTTATGATGAGATGGGTTCTCCATGCAGCAGATCAGGTGAGCTCTGTCCCTGCTTGCAGGCTCCACCATGCAAACAGTGTTCGTGAGGGACCTACTGAAAAGGTCCTGTCAGGCTGCTTGTAGGAAGGGAGAGGACTGCTCCAAATAAATTCAGACGCGAGTGGAAAGAAAACTTTCAATGATGATATGAAATTAGGAAGGGAGCTGCCACACATAAATGGAAATAAATGTCTTTGTGCTGATACTCTGGAAAGCGTTGGCTTTGCACAAAGCCTTGTGACCACAGCCAAGGAAGACATCTCTTGAAGGTGCATGGGGTGGCACCAGCAGACAGAAGAAAGCTCCTGAGTGGTCATTTGGGTTCTGCACAGTTACTTGGAAGGCATCATGGGACGTGGCTGAGACAGCCCATGGGGTACCTAACACAGACCCCTTCACCCTAAAGATGGGTCACTGAGGCAGGAGGTTTGTCAAGGTCACAGACAAAAATCTAATCTAATCTAGAAATCTAATCTTTTCTAGAAACTAAATCAAAGCTTCTCCATTGCTCCAAGTGCACTTCAGTGCTTTTTTGGGGTTATTAGACAGCCCTCAGCCCCTCTCTGCAGGGGTGATGCTGCAGCATGGGGTCCGTATTTCAAAGCAGTGCAACAGATCCTCCCTCCTTAATAGCTCTCACCTGCCACCTCCATGACCCTAAGGAAGGCAGTGAATATTCAGTTCCCCCCAAAAAGTGCACCAAGCTGTGCTGCATCCCTGATTCTTATTCCAGGAGCTCCCCCAAAAATCATTATTTCTATCTGCTCCTCTGCAAGAATGTGTGTGCCTGTCTTCATTGGTCTTTCTTTTGGAAAAATACAGAGAAGAGGTTATTCTTTTTCCCTCCACTGGACATGTGCTGCCTCCCAGCCCCGCAGCCTGCAGCTGGTTTCCTTTGTCAGAGGATTTTGGCTGAGCTGCCGTGATAATTACACAGCTGGGCAGTGGGAAATCCCGCCCAGTAGCTGACGCCTGCCTAATCGCCGCTGGTTGTGTGCGGAGACTCCAGGACCTGCTGTAATAACACAGCCACTTAATTAGTCTTTTCCTGAGTAAAGGCTTTGGAAAGCAAAGCAATCGCAGCTTCCTAGATCCTCTTAACTATGTGAGTACACAAGGGGTGAAAACAGCCCTGATAAAGGGCCACAAAGGAGCTTATGCAGCTGGGCGTCAAGTGCTTGCCCTGCCTCAGTTTCCCCTTCTTGGCTTTCTTGCTGTCTGGTGTCAGGACAATCCAAGTAACACCCACCCCTGGGGTGTGGTTTATTACAAGGACAGTACAGTTCAAAATGCCAGGATAAATCAATATAAACATTTCCTTCTGTCCCAGGGCTGTCTGGCATTGCACCCACCTCTCCATTTGTGAAGCTTTCGCCACAAGCAGCTCCAGCTCACCACCCAAGCTAACTGCTCTGTGTAAGTGTGTCTGAAACCAGCCTGGGCTGTTATTTTAGCTTGTTTCTAGGTTTGTGTCAATGACAGAGTGTCTCTTCTGTGTTTGGAGAATTCAGATGCTGAATTAACAGTGAGCTGAATCGCAGTAATTTACTGTGCCTTTGCTTTCACCCTGTTGCAACTGGGAAAACTTTGCAGAGATTTAAACTAATTTATTCCCCTTGCCCTGCTTGCCTTGGGCTTAGGAGGCAGCATTGTTAACCACGGCTCAGCTGACAGCATTGCAGTGTGTCAAAGCTTAAATAAACTTTGCTGAAAATCAGAGTTATAAGAGAGTAAAGGGCCATTATTATCCAAACGTGGAAAAAGAAAAGAAAACCCTTCATCTGCTCCTCTTCCACATTGACCCCCCAGCCCCCTCATAATCCCTCATTACTCTTGTCTTGCCTGGACTATGAGAATTTACCAGCCCCTCAGACCCTGCTCCTCATCCCTGACCCATCCCCAAATCCTAACCATACCTTCATCCTCATAACCAGCTGTTGACCTCTCTCCTCCTCACCCACACATTCTTTATTGCTTCCCTTCTCCAACCCACCCCAAATCCATCTCCTTCTGTCAGCAGTTCTTGTCTTGGCTGATCTCTCCTACCATCCTGCTCAAAGTCCTCCAAGCTGGCATTTTTGCTGTGTGGCAATCCCATTTTTGCTTAAATTTGAGACTCTTCACCTCTCCTCTTCCTGGTACACTCTTCCACTTGCCACTGATGTGTGTTTGCCTTCCCTGTGCTGGCCTTCCTTTGCCTGGTCTTCCTCTGCCTGCTCTGGCAGGGCATCAAACAACAACCACAGAAAACATCCAAACAGGCCTTGGAAGCAAGAAAAATAGGGTACTTAAAGGGGGAAAGCAGCCATAAGATGGCTCTACTTAACTACAAAGACTCCAAGACCTCTTTGGTTGGATGACTGAAATTCAAAACCCAGTCCAAGTTTTTATTGTAGTTTGCTTTGTAAAGGTGCAGTATTAAACTCTGGCACTCCGACTCCAGTCCAGATTTCCTCCTCTTCTGTGCAGTTTCTGGTTTCACTGTTGGGTCAGATCAAAGTTAACCCTGGAGACAGGGTGCCAACACCTTCTCCATTCTGAGCTGGGTTTGCTCTTCAGTTCCACCTCCAAGGTCAGTGTTCAGAGCAGACATATATTCGTGTTTTTCATTTTCTGTTTAATCCCTAGAACTTATGTCAGGAGTTCAAAATATCTAATTTTTCTTGTCCATCTTTCACATCCGCATTTTTTGTGCCAAACTTTGAACGTTAATACAGATTGTACCAGTTCTTTGTGTTAGACCCAGGGCCAGCAGCTTTAACAGACCTGTGGGTAATTGACATTAGACACTTTGGAGGACACGTACCAGCACCTTCTTCTCCCAGAACCACATGCCCAAATGTGTTCCCAGTACAAACACTGCTGAATCCAGACTCCAGATATTTATTTTCCTTTGCTACATTTCTTATTTCCTGAGAGTTGGTATCTCACAGAGAAAGCGGAAGTCATTCCCAACTCATAGTTGTCTGTCCCCCAAGGCAGCTCCACAGCTCTAAAACTTGGCCATATGGTGGTCAAAACCAGACCAGGATCACCACCCTGAGTCCCCTGGGTGAGAAAAGAGAGGAGGGGAGAGGAAATAAAATTGAGGGTATGATAGTCCCTCCAATGGATCTGCTTACATCGCTCTTGGGTGAAATTGTTCATTCAAAACATTCTTTTTGTTGAAAATGTCTTTTTTTTTTTAAAAATCAAAACAAAAATCTGTGGGAAATGTCCAATTTCAACAACAATTTTAAGGTTTTCATTGAGGAAGAAAAAGCTTGAAAAATGTGCAGTTTTTTGGCAAAAGTAAGCTAAGGAGTTTGGCAAAAAACCCAAACAAAAACCGAAAACCAGAAACCCCAAATTGTTTTGGTTTCTGGCCAAAATGTTTCCAGTTTTTGATTGCCAGAAACCAAACATTTTTCAGTTTTGCTTCTTGAAAAAAACCTCCTGAACTTCTGCAGAAAAACGTTAAGATAAGCTTTTGTTTTCACCGATTGTCTTTCATAGGAACAGAAACAATTTCTGCCTTTTCCCTTTTTCCTCTGTAGACGGATACGTGTGACTCTGGGCCTGTGATGTTCCATTTCTGAGCTCCATTTGCCTGTCAACCTGAGCTGCAGCACTTTCTCTGCCTGGCTTAATTCCTTCAGCCCTGGGTGTGTTCCCATTTCTGGCTGTTTGTGGGTAGGTTTGACCATCCTCTGCAAAACACTTCGGGCTTCAGCTTCCAGAGATGTCAGGAGTCCCTGAGGATTGCAAACACGTTACAGAACTAGCTGGGCATTATACAGGATCTGGCCCTCAAAAATCTACCTTCGTCTTGGTGGGGAAGCCTGGGTTAGGCAACACATCTTGGCTTCCTAACTGTGATTTTTCAGCCTTGCTTACCACCCACTGTGCCTGGGATTACACCTGTCTGTGTGTGCATGTTCTGCATCGCTGTATTCCAGCTTGGACACACTCCCTTAAAAACAATTACTTCATGTGGTGGATCTAGTTAACACTCCTTCCAGCTCTGAGCTGCCTCTGACCCTGCAGATGCTGTGTGTTAGCAGTTGTGCTTTAGTTGCTGTAATTCTCATTACCTCAGTGTAGACAAGACCTGTTTGCACCTTAAAAGCTTTAAAATCTTTTAGGGGAATCCCTACAGAGGGTTTGATGATGGGGGTAGTTTTTTCTTCCCAAAAATGCCGAGTGCCAGTATCTGCCAGTTCCTTCACTGGATCTGTGTGAGATGGGCACTTGTGGCAGCTCAGCCAGCTTTTTGCCCTTTACCATCCTGCTGAAGTCATCGCCAAATATAAGGCCAGGCCCTTGTGGGTTTTCTTCTTGGTTTCAGATGTGAAGGTGACCAGCTGTTGATTGAGTGTTGCAGAGATCTTTGGAGAACAGTGTGCATTCAGCTTGGAGATGAAGGGCTAAATTCAGACCATTTGTGCTCTTGGCATGCTGCTGCTCCTCATCGCTGTGTGTTTGCTTTAGAAGTCTGACTGGCTGACATGCCCCGGCCGCCAGCTAATGCGGATTAATTCTGACTCTCTTCAGGCTTCAAGGAAACAGATTGTGGAGGGGTTTTCATCACAAGGGGAATGAAAGAAGCTAGCAGAGTATCTTAACCCAAACCACGTCACCCATTGCTTTCAATCAGAAAGGAGGACAGATGAGATTAACCTCAAAACCCCCCCGGCTTCCTTGCGGACACTGCAAACCGCAGTGCCAAGTGAGAGAGGAATGCAGGAAGAGGATGATTTTTTTTTGTGGACATGTAAGGAACTGGACCTAGACCACCAAGGCCATTCCACACTGGCCACCGAACAGTCATCAGAGGGTGTTGACTTTTGACCACTACTGTTTTTGTTAACAGGAAAAATAAAACCATATGTTGCCTAAGTAGATGCACAAAACTTTTCTCCAAATCCCCACAGACAAACTGTCAGCAGCAAAAGTATTTACTTTGGTAATGCAGCTGGGCTTAATCCCAGCCCCATTGTGTTTGTGCATGCCTTTTCACCACGGAGCTCAATAACATGCTGTTTGTGAAGAGGGTGAATGAATGCATGCAGTATGATTTCGGTTATTAGGCCTATCGGTTACAGCCCGAGACAAAAGGCTGGAGTCAACAATGGTAGCACTACACAGGCCCTGCTCATGCTTCGAGTTAGGCTAAATGGAAATCTCAGTCATCAGTCACGTCAACTAGCCATCAGCTTGAGGTAGGACAGCAGGACTTGGCCCCATGGTGCGGATCCTCAGCTGGCTTAAATCAGCGTAAATACAGTGTAGTCCAAGGAGCCACAGCTGAGGATTTTGGCGCCTACTGTCTATTTTTGAGTTTAGTGGTTGTTGAATGCTTAATTCTCTGGGCTGCAGGCTCCTGCAGCTGAGCCATGGATGTGCTCTTAGGCTGCTTCCTCCTGGCTGGGGGGTCACAAATGTCAGTGAGGTCCCTGGATGGCACCTCTGTATGTGCCAGCCCTGGGGCAATCGCAAGCACAAACACAGGCTGAGTGGAGAATGGGTTGAGACCAGCCCTGGGGAGAAGGACTTGGGAGTGTTGGTGGTTGAGAAGCTCAGTGTAGCCCCTGAAGAAGATTGTCAATGTGCTCATGAAGCCCAAAAAGCCAACTGTCTCCTGGGCTGCATCACAAGAAGGGTGACCAGAAGGTCAGGGGAGGTGATTCCGCCCCTCTGCTCTGCTCTTATGAAGCCCCACCTACAGTGCTGTGTCCAGCTCTGAGCCCCCAACATAAGAAAGATGTGAACCTGCTGGAGTGAGTCCAGAGGAAGCCACAAAGGTGATCAGAGGGCTTGAGCACTTCTGCTAGGGAGACAGGCTGAGAGAGCTGAGGGTGTTCAGCCTGGAGAACAGAAGGCTGCACCTTCCAGTACCTAAAAAGGCTTCAAGAGTGTTGGAGAGGGACTTTTTACAAGGACATGGAGTGACTAGAAATGGGACAGTGGCTTCCAACTGACAGAGGGCAGGTTTAGATTAGATATGAGGAAGAAATTTTTTACTCTGTGGGTGGTGAGGCTCTGGTTTCTCAGAGAAGCTGTGGCTGCCCTATCACTGCAAGTTCTCAAGGCCAGGTTGGATTGGAGTCTGAACAACCTGGACTAGTGGAAGGTGTCCCTGCCCTAGGAAGGTGGCTGGGAGCTTGGATAGAGATGATCTTCAAGGTCCCCTTCTAAGCCACACCATGTGAGGATTTTATGACATGACCTCATCAAAATTTGTGTGCAGAGTAATTCCGTGTTTGAGTACTGTGAACACTGAATGTTTTAAACAGGTGCTGGGGCAGATCAAACCAGGCACAAAATCTGATCTCTTGTGAGCAAACCTTTGCAATCAAGGGCAAGTCCTACAGCAACAGGTCCTGCCTGGTGCTGACACTGATTTGGGCATGGGTCCCCTCCCAATGGGAGAGTGCTGTCAGCGTGCCCTGGTCCCCACTGTGCTGGGCTGATGACAGGGCATGGTGCACCCTCATGACAAACTTGCCAAAGGGCTTTTACAACCTGGAAAGCTGGAGCTGTTGCAACTGTAGTTTGGAAAGGGGGTGGAAAGCCACCTGTACTCATTGTTACCAGAAGAACCATGATATTCAGAATGGTTCCCTCTGACACAGCTGCAGCTGGAGGTGTGAAAGTAGTCCAGCTCCCACGAAAAACTGTTTTGATGCCTTTTTCTTGTGCTGGAAGTGCTGCATGGAGAGGAATTCGTAGCAAACTGAGTTGTGCTGTAAGTTTGAGGAACCCCGACCATGGTTAGCTTAATGCAAATTATCTGTTCCCAAACACAAAATAAGTGACGAAGAGGCCAAATTTCTTTTTGTAAAAAAAACAAAGAACGGCTTTTCTCAGGGTAGAGGCTCATAGATAAACCAGATGTTCCCAGATAAAAGAAGATCTGGTTCTGCTGACACTTCCATAAACCTTTTTTTTCTAATATAATAGACTTGAGCAGGTTGCTGATAGATCTATGCAACACAAATCATCCAGACCGGCAAAAAAACCCATGACATGGGTGATTTAAAATATCCTTTGTAGACCTGCACAACAAAGTAAAACACCTGATGAAACTTAGGGGCAGTCCCTAAAATAACCCTGTAAAATATGGAACACTTGTGTTAAGGCTGTTTGACACCGTTTGCTTCACAAAAAATATTACAGTGCCACCAATTATTTCCAGGACACCAAACCTTTGGGATGAGAAGTTGACATATTTTGGGGCAATGGCAGAGAAAGGCAAGAAGAAATTAAACCAGAGAGAAAGCTCAGAACCTTGGACATGCTCTGCTAACTCACACTTTCAGCATCACAAAGCTATGAAGCTGTGGCTGTGTCAGAGTATTGCCATCAGTAATATAACCTGATTCAAACACTGACACTGTGTGCTGTGAACTGCACAAAAGAGAAACCTTCTGTCCTGAAGAGCTGATGAACCAGGAACCAGGGCAGGGCTGGGAGGCTTTGCAAAAGGAACATTGAAGTTGAAGACAATGAGGCAACGATTAAAATGGAAAATGCTGGTATTTTTTCTGGTTTTCTGGGGAGTGGCAAAATGACTGTTTTGTGGAAGAATTTCAGCTTTCAGCAGAGAAAATTATCCTTTTGATATTTTTTTCCCAAAGAAATTTTCCTCTCTTTTTTTGTTTAGGCTGCTGTTGCCAATGAATCTCAAGTTTTTTTTCAAAATTTCCCGTGGGGTATGAGACTGGGAATTAATTTAAATAATTCTTGCTATATGGAAGTTCTAAACCTCTCAATGTTGCCCTCAGCCACCTTCTTCTCCTCCTAAATCAGGACTCAGTCTCCTATTCAAGATTGTCCTTGGGCAAAGCTGCTTGAAGGGACTCCCAATGCTTCTTAGCCCCACACATTTTCCTTCTGTTGCTTGGCAGTTTTCTGTCCTGCAGCCCTGCCAAAACAGGTGCTCGTGGGTGGTGCTGCACATGAGGTTTGTGCAATTTCTTTAAATCTCACTTATTTTGTTTCCCCTCTTTGGAGCCAAGG
>WAAE01007360.1:0-29414 GCA_013400495.1 Nicator chloris | reverse complement strand
CTGATTCTAAACAGACATATCTGTTGCAGTTGTATCGCCTCCAGTTGTATCTTTGCTATGTGCTTTCAGCTTTGCTGTAGCTTGATTAACAAGTTTCACTGCAAAGGTTGTCAGAATAATATTTTTCATGGTGCTGTTAACAGCGTAGACTCCAGAGTCTTTGGTGTCTTATACATACATCTCTATGTACAGGGATGCATATTAATTGTCATCAGACAGTATTAACAGGATGACATTCCACTGATAAGCAGTAGAGGACAAGGGTAGATTTCCAAGGGTCAATTTTAGATCAAGTGGACACAAAAATCTTCCTAAAATGCTTTTTTTAATTTTAGTACCCAATTTTACCAGAAGGTTGTGATAGGTGTGAGGTCTATCAAAAGAAATGCTGGAAAAACACCTGTTCTAAGGAGGTCTGGAAAACGATTTACATTTCTGCACTACAGAAACATCATGGAAGTAGGAAATGCATGTAATTAATGCCATAACTGAGAACTGAAGCTGAACCCCATTGCAAATTAATTGTATACATTTCCCACGTCCATGATGTTGGCATTCACCTAATTGAAGCTGTCCTAAATTTCAGAAAGTATCTGACAATATTTGTGTGGCTGAGCTTACTGGATAGATTTTCAGACAATTGTGTACTTTTCAACAGAAATAGTGGTACTGTGGAATATTAATGTAGGTAGTTGAGCTGGGATTTCATGGAATTGTTTGTGTTGTTTGTATGGCTTGTTTCATACCAGCAACAGTTCTTGCATTGAGGGAAAAACAAAATACAATCAGTACCTATTCACCCTTTTATACCATTGATTTTAGAGACTTATGTCACATCCTTCCTTGGGCTTCCTTTTTTCCAAGCTGAAAAACCTTAGTCTGATTATCTGTTCTGTGTACAAAAACTATTCCACACATCTGATCTCCCATATTTCTCTTCCTTGCAATTTTCCATTTCTTATATTTGGACAGGGGGCCCAACCAGGCATGCAGCATTCAAGCTGTCATCATGTGTTTATATATAATAATGGAATAAGGATGACTTCCACTTTGTTCTTGCCATCCTTTTTAGTAGATCCAACAGGTAACATACATTTACAAGTCTTCCTGATTAGCAAATTGACACTTTTTCCTTGCCATTATTTAACCAGCTGTATCTAAGTTCTTGGGTATCAACAATTAATGTAGAACCTTAAACAGAATTGATCACAATTTCATATTTCCCGTGTGCAACCTCTAGGACTTTGGTGGCATCATGCAAGTAGTAAGAGCTTCTGAATCATATTCTGCTTTAAATGACAATTGCTTTGTCAGAAGTACTATGTGAAATAGAAAAGACCTCTTGCTAGTTGCCCAATTCCCACATTTATCTTCTATAAAACTAGATTAATACATGATTGTTGAGACACACCTCATTTTGAACATATTGTACCTTTTAAGATCAGTTTTCTGTATGATTTCCTCCATGATTTTAGGTGGAAAAAACTCCTAATTCCAGGTGAGTTCCATGAGAAGGATGATTTCAAGGGAAGTTTGCTCTGAGGTTTTGAAATCATTTGGATCTGAAGCTCCCAGTGAGACTGAAAAGGGTAAAGTTGAAACTGCGTGGACTCAAATCAAGAAAAAATGTACAGATAAACTCCCCATGAGAGCAACCTCTTGAGTTTCAATGAAATCTAGTGACAATGAGCTCAGATAGTTTCCAAGTCCCCAGTGCTTTGCCTGCAGCATGAAATTACCAACTCTATTTTCATTCTTACCTCGACTTGGTTTTCATGGTTCATTGTGCAAGAATGAACAATGATTTCTTTTGTCAGTCATCCAACTGAAAATTGTTTTGCTTATTATTCAATATAAATTGTTCCTCTGCTAAAACATAAGATATCAGCATGTGAGGATTTATTGCCCAATTTTACCTCTCACAATTCTAAAACATGAGAACAGTACTTGCTGCTTCAGTAGAGAATGAGAAACATGGTAAAAGGGGGAAATGTATGTTACTGTACTGAACAGAGACAGTATTAAATAGCTCCAAAATTTGCTGTAGTTGATAATATTAACTCTGGAAATCCATTATTTGGAAGTGAATTATGGAAAATTGCCATCTTCATATTGAATATGAAAGGGTAAGTTTTCCAAAGTGTTGTGGGGAAACAGAAGGAAACATCCTGTAGACTCAGAATCCTTTGAAGTCAAAACTCCTAATATAGGACTGGAAAAGGTGTAGCTGAAGCTATGTGGATGAAACATAGCATATGACATCTGAGTGAAGAATGACCTCTGAGTTACAACTAAGTCTACCAATCCAGCTCTAGGAATTTAGAAAGGTAGTGGTATTAAGTTTTCTCTTTACACTTTCCACAACTAAAATTGGAATTATTCATGATCATTTATGTGGACAACTGAGAGTTTGATCTGAACCTGATGAATTTAAAGACCTTTAGTTATAGTGAGGTAGCCTTTTGCCTTGAGCGGGCTCAGAGGGTATAATTATCATGAAGTAAATGTAGATACCTTACCATTGCTATGAAACTCCTGAAGTTATAGCTGTACCATCTTTGTGGTGTGACCACAATGAGAGATTAACACTTCTCTGACAAAGAAATCCAATAAGAGCTAAAACCACTAAACAAATTAACTGGTTTGTGATCCATTGAATGTGTCATTAGAAGAGTTTTTGGTCTGAGTTGTAAAAGACACAAGGAGGAAACTGGTCTTATTTTCCAAATTTTTTTGTATATTTTGCATTAAGCAGTTACTTGATAGACATCATAAACTATTATTGAAGAATAGTCCAAAAGCCAGAATAGTTTGATTGAAATTTCCTGTTGCTAAGCTGTGGAATAAATCCTTTCTCATGTGTATTTTCTTTCCAACCAATGTGTTTTGAAGTTTTTTTCTTAACAGTGAGACAGGTTCAGAAGAAAGAGTTATATTTTTATCCTGTTAATAGAAAAACAATTTAAACTCCTCAGGAGCTGCATGTAAGGCAAATATAGAGTTTGAGCAAAGAGCCTATTTTATGTCTAAGGGGTTCTCACCTTGTCTGTGCTGCCTGTCACAGTCACAGGAACCAATTGAAAAGGGTTTTCAGAAAGAGTCATTTTGGGTTGGTCATAGGAAAACATTAGTACTTTTGGATTGTCTTTGGAAACTTACTGGGGAACTATGTTTCAGCTGGCCACTATCATAAATGCTTTCTGTTGGTGGGTACCACTACTCGGAATAGCACAAACTGGTGCACAGAGAAAAACCACACTGGAAGATGTCAGGTGGGTGTTTGGGCTCCAAGTAAATACACAGAAGTGAAGGGTAGAGAAATTTTCACTCAAGTGAAAATCACTGCTGTAATGAACTCCATGTTTAAATTTTTAGAAAGACATGTCTGTTTCAGGGAGCAGCAAGAACAGGTTCCCTTCAAGGGGGAGGACAAGTCAGGAGTCAAAAGTGACCTTCACAGAGGCATGGTGGTCATCACTTAGGCACTGTCCCACAAGGTCTGAACAGGATCAGGCTGGTGATAGTGGAGGCTTCATCAGGACAAAAGTTGTGGATGCCCTTGGGGTTCTGACATAAGGATGCTATAACCTGACCAAAGCTGCCATAAGTCTAAATCTTACTAGTTTTGCTTCGTGTTTATTTATTGTGGTATTAGTTTAACTTCAAGCCAGTGATGAAACATCTGAAAATTGATGACAATTTGTATTTGGATCCAAATACTCTTATCACTATGGACTGATTATTTGAAAACAGACTGGAATGTTGTGCTTTGTTGCATCTCTTCAAATTCAACCCATGTGTCCTCAAGCAGGTTTGCAAATGGATGTCACTTGAAGGATTCTTGGTTTCAGTGGCAACTATTCATGGTATGACAAGATGCCAAAAGCAGTACCCAATCCTTATTTAAGTTGCATACTTCATCACTGGGAATTTGTAAAAGAAAACAATTCCCATTACTTCTGCAACTCTTGAACTGAGATTATTTGTACCCCATCTGCTGACTCCAAAGCAATAACTAACTAAGCACACTATTTCCTGAGCAATTGATAATGCTGGCAGAAACAATAAGGTTGTTTGGCATGACTAAAGGTATCTTTTAACAGAGATATATTATCAAGGCCTTGATTTCCTATAATCAGTAAAATTCTCAAGTACCATAGGTGTTTTGGCCTGATTTCACTGGTTAGGAAACATCATTGTCAAGACAGCATATTACTGCATAGGTCTTGTTATATAAACTGTAGATATTAAACTGAAACAGATGTGTTGATTTCAGTTTGGCTCAAAACACACACAAGAAACCAGTGTTTGCCAAATGGAAAAGGATAAAAAGCAGTTGATAAAATGTTATTTTCATACATCTGAGATAATTGCAACCAGTAGGCAGTGAAACAAAATTAAAATCTATAAAGAATAAGCTGGCAGTAGCTGACAGTAGAGGCTACGGAGGGAGGTAAAATCCCTGTCAGAGAACCAAGGCAGTAGACAAGTAGAACTACGTAAGGCAAAATTGCATTTTCTATATAGTTCATGACATAAGGTTTAATACTAATTTATGATGACTTTCATGTCTACAAAAGGTATTAATGGTTGTAACATTAGCCTTCTTTTTCAACTCTATCCATAGTATTTCACTTAATGACCTTGTGCAGTACCATGTCTCTTGTAAGTAAATACTTTTCTTTCTAATTGGAATTTATTGCCTTTTAATTTGCAATCCTATGTTGTTATATGATGGGACAACTTTAATAAAAGGAGAAATTGATCAGTTTATTATTATACTAGTAGCAATTTTGTATACTTCCATCAAGTCTCCTGTTACTCTTGTTCTGTCTGGGTTAATCTCTCATCCAATATAAACCCCACTTTACCTCTGTTTCTACTCTGAAATTCATCAATCTCTGCTTTATCTTTCTTGAGAGTGAGTCAACCACAACTGAGCTCAATATTACGAGTCAGAATTGATCATTTTTATATGGTGCTGTATATTTCCTATATTGTTTCTATCCATTTTAAAATGCAGTATTTTAAAGTAATTCTTAAAATGTGGCATTTGTCTTTAAGGCAAGAAGTCTTCTTAGAAGTTTCAGCACACAGAGGTGCATGCAAATTGAATTTTTATTTTGTCTTTTCAAGACTTTTTTTATACAGCAACACTTTGTTTTCCTCAAGAGTTGAAAACTAATGAGCTCTGTCAAATTGGACAGCACTGTGTCTAGGAAACTGTTAGAGGAAATTTTGAGTAGTTACTGAGCTAAAACCATAGCCACAATTTGCTGTTGATTGTCCAAGGCAGGCAGTTACTGAGTTTATCTACAAGATAACTCTTAAACAGAATATATTTAGCTAGTTAGATTCAGTAACAGGGAATCACATTTATTCAATGGAGTGGGCAGAATTATATTTTGAATGATGGTCTATGGAGAGTAATAGAGTGGGTGTTAATGTTATTAGTTTACAGCCAGCTATATTTCTGAATTGGGGTTCTGAGTATACTTACTGTGATGTGGAAGCAAGTCAGAAAACTATCTAGGTATTTAAAGAGGACTCAAAACCACCTGAGATTCTAAAGGAAAGCAGTAGCAGATATGTTTGGAAAAAAGTTAACAGGGACTTACTTACATGCATCTAAAATGGATAGGTATGGGCTTGGTGCTGTAGACAGATCTACCTTTCTTTCTCCTGTGTGTCCTTCATTGGGAGTACAGCACAAAATGTAGGTCAGTATGTTAAGCCTACTTCACCCGATGTCTTATCCTGATCTCACATAGAAGGGAAAGCCCTGCATATACTAAATATGCACAATGCTGGGTTTTTGTCTGCTCAGTGAGAACAGAATATTACAAGGGTGCTTTTGGACTTAGTGCTGCTCAGAAACTCGTGACTGAAAACTACCACGTGTTCAGTGTTTATCCAAACAGGATAGCACTATATAGTGCTAGATGTTTTTTATTAGTGTTCTGTCTCTGATGGCTGTTCTAGCCACATCTCTGAAGGGTTTGAAGGCTTTTGGAGTTTTGTGATGGATGTTTTCCAATAAGAGACATTTACACGATCAACTGTAAATGTGCTAAGACAGATCTTATACCAAGTCCAGTGTGTAGTGTTACTGTTTCTTTCAGTACTCGATGCACATTTTGACAATGACTTCCTACTAAATCAATTATTTCGCTTTGACCAAAATGTTATTTTACTGCTAATATTTGCAGTTGTATCATATTTCACAATTTATTCTATTTTCTTTTCTATCAGTTTCAATATAGTAAAATATGAAAAATTATTACAGAAGTTTTTTTGGTTTGAATCAGCTGCAGCCACAATTTTATGCTAAGCAAAGTGATATCATGATAGGACAATTCATTAATTGATGGTACTATAAAGCTTTCCATTCTTTATAAAAATTAGTTCTGTTTAATAAAAGCAACTTGTAAACAGCTGATCATAAGAAAATGAATGATGCCTAAAAGCTATGTTGGAACAGTCATCCCACAGTCTCACATCTTTTTTTTTATTAGATCTATAATTAATCCTCACTTATACCAAATGTGTGTGACTCAGACACACTGACAGAGGGCTGATGACAAAACATGTTATTGTTGATGCTGTAAAAGATGCACTATGAGCAACTTCCAAGGTTTGGAGAACACCCCCTTGTTCAAGCTGTTTACTCAGTAATCACAAAATCACAAGAACTGTCTCAATGTGCTCTTCAGAGCAACCTTTTTAAGAAAAAAAAAAATTTCTTTATTTTTAGGATTAATAGAGTCCTTGATGAAATTCCAGAGACACTTCTTGCCCTATTTGCTGGATATTTTTTCTATATTTAGGCAATTGGTAAGAGTAGCTAGCTCAGGTAAAGCAGCTGATCAGCCAGGCTTCACATCTCTATTTACATCCCTGAAACCCTGGAGGACAGAAAAGTCTTTTAATTGGTGAGTCAACCTCAGTAGGAACACGCTTTTAGGAAACGAGGCCTAGACCATTCCCTTCACATCGGGCACACTTGCTCTGGTTGCCATGGCAATCTGCTGGAGCATGCTAGGTCCAATGATGTGGAAAACAAGATGGCTTCCTCATTTGTTTAGCCTCAAGGAAAATTACAGATATTAACAAATCATTACAGGGCTGACAGACACTCTGAAGACCTGACCTAAATAAACAGCATCTTGTCAGATTGCTAATAGCTGCCCAAGTTTTACTTCTGTGACTCTCCTGAAAGTACTTAGTTAATGAAGATTTTATTACCTTAAATATTTGTTTTTCTCTACCTGCAAGTAAAATCCTGTACTTTGAATGTTAGGGTGGACCTCCAATTCAGCAAGGTGCATTTAATTTGTCAATCATTTGGAAAGATATTTAAATGTTAAAAAAACAACTGACACTTTTGTGAACATAAAACCAAAACAATGAGTTGTTCTTGTCACTGTCCCTGGGGAAGGATATTTTGTATTTCACTGAACGCTCTCCCCTGGTGCCGAGCAGCTGACACGCTCCTCATGGCGGTAGGGTGAGGTCTCAGTCTCCTTGGCCTCCGCAGGGCTGTGGGGGTGACGTGTCTCTGAGAGAGGAAACATTACACGGAAAGTTGGTGCTTTGAGGATGGGGAAAGAGGAAAATTAAAAGCAGGCATGAAAAAAAGCATACCCGCGAATGAACCCATCTGTTAAAAATATAGGAGGAAGTGACAGCCAAAATCTGTAGCTGCAGATACAGTGGTGGTAGGCTCATGTGGGGGAACCGCAAGGTCAGTAGAAGAAAAGATCACGTCTTTCAAGTTTTCTCGGTTAAATGGTCTGTAATTTCAAAGCAGCCAATTTGTTGGTGCCGATTTGTTGGTGCCGTCCACTTCCTCAGAGCTTGCTCCCTGGGGAATGAAAGATGAAGGTGAGGAATTTCACAAGTTGCTGAAAGGAATGTTTAAAAAAAGACCTGTTTTGGTAAGCGCTCTGACATACCATGTCTTTACTGGGGACTCCCACTGTCCTCTGGAACCTGAACAATAGAAGAAAGCAATTAACAGAGAAAACACATGGGACAAGTTTACTGCTTCCTTGATTGACTTGTGTCAGTGACAGAGACACGTATGAAGGCACATGCTCCCCCATCTAGCTCTGTGCACTTCAGTACATAACTGGGGAAACTATTCCTTTGGCTTCTTTGCTAGTTTTAAAATGCAATTGCTCTTGTTTCCAGTTTGGCTTGGGTGTTTGGGAGGTTCTGGGTGGAAATGCCTGCATTGTAATCAATTTTCTAACCTGTAGAAAATACCAACACAAAGTGCTCCTTTTTACGTCTAAAAGAGCTCTCCAAGGACTGCAAGACCTAATTAAATGAGATGACCTCCCCACGAAAAAATTAACCACATTCCAATATCTTCATACTTATGCTGAGAATCTGAATTGTTCAAATTCTTATCAATTATTTCAACAGCAATTCTTTCCACCTCTATGAATTACCTTGTTCTAAAATTCACCCTTGCAACTGAATTAACAGCATGAGTATCAATTGTTTTTCAAGACAACTTGCAATTTCAGCAGTCAGAGCACACATGGGCTTTGCAGAGTGAACAGGAAACATGGTAGATCCGGACACTTAATACAACCATCTGATTGTTGTTTATTCATTATGTTCTGGATGTCTTATTATATTAATATATTATGATACAGTACAACTTGAACCAGGTATACTACCTGCATACATAATTGCCCTTCACTTTTCCTTTCATATTGTGTATCAATTACATACATTTCAAAAAACAGCAGTGAGCACTGTGAGAGATTTCTTTTCTTAGTGTACCAAATTTACTTAGTTCATATATGCTTTAATAAAAAAAATACGTTGTATTTGATTTCATGCATTAATTATATTACTACTTTTATCCCAGATATCTCTAATTTTTTAAACCCCTATCTTTTATGTGTCTGACTTATCAAATGTAGTTGTGATAACATAGCATTGTGATTCTCTCTGCTCTGACACTGCAGATGTAAAATTTCTGATATGCCTTATGAAGCATCATGTTAACATGTGTCATCTTTAATGATGGACAAGATTTACAAATTGAATAGAATAAGGAGAATTCTGGTTTGGTCATGGGTGGACTTAAACCAATTTGATATACTCAATTATCTAATCAAAAGTTTGGGTTTACAGCTGAAATGCATCCAAATATTGGCTGTTCAAATGGAAAGCTACAAATATCCTGAGACAAATTCAAAAGTATTTTATGGGAATTCTGCCATATTTTACCCCTTTTGCTTGGAAAGATACAGCCCTTGACTCTAGATGTTCCTATGGAGCATTTGTCTTGTGTCACTAAGCACGTTAAGAGGTAATGTGAACATGTATAAAAAAGGAATTACTCCCTGCACAGTTTCAACAGAGAAAGCTTGGTTCTGATTCATTTGGCCATAACAAAAAGCTCTGGGTGCACTACTACTTTCATTTAAATGGTTTGTCTACCACAATATCATTGCGTTCTCAACCTTTTAGTTCTGGGAAAGCGAAATAGTTGAATGGAATTCTCAGAGCTTCAACTGGCTAAAGGATGAAAAACACGGATGGATCTTGCAGGAAGGTTGGTTATATATTAAAAAAAAAGGGAAATACCATTTTAAAATGAATGAGGAAATAATGAAGCTGAAGATAATGATATTAATAGAAGATAATGATTGAAAAAGGAATGTGATGATTTGAAAAATGTTTAGAAAATCATTCAACTACGGCTCATAAGGAGAGATGATGTTGTTGGATGTGGCTTTGTGCTGTTATACTTTGTAAATCTTTCCCCCTAATGAATCACCTCTTTCATTCTGGTACAGAGGAAGGGTAACACATTTTCCTCCTCTAATTATGCCGTGCTTTCATTCCTTAGTGCATTCCGGGCCCTGGGACTTTGTAGAACTGAGTACTGTGGAATGGGCTCTTGAAATTCTTGGATGATTGTAGCTAGGATGACTGTCTGGAAGGGACAAAGCCTGGCTACAAGTGTCTGATCTATGGACCGTTCTCTTCAATTTGGGCCAACAGCTTTTTTTAATGACAGTAGAGTCCCTATTGTCATTTCTAGATTTCCTGTATTTTTTTTTCTGTGATGGTAGAACCTACGAAAAGAAAATATTATTTATATATTATTTATATTGTGGAAAATATTTTGATATTCCTTGCGTTTTTGGTCATGTAGTGCGTCATGGGAATCAGAAGTTTATTTAAGTTCAGTTAGCAAAAGGCCACAACAGCAACAAGGGATATGGAAAAAAGGGAAAAAGAGAGAAAGAAATTAAAAAAGAGAAGAAAAATAAAGGAGGCAAAAACCTTTTTCTGTCTGAGTAACTGATATTTCCTCTGCAATGAAGAAAAAAAGTGAAGGATGAAGTTACCTCATCACATGAGCATCCTTGGGGTTGGGGTGGAGGAGAAAGTGGGAGGGATGAAATTAGTATGGAACCACTACTCAGAGCAGCCTGGAGCCTCTAACTGGTTGGGGATCCTTGTCTTGACTTATGCTTGGGCAGAAAGAAATGAGATATTCCACCCTGGAGGGCAGGTGGTAGTAGAGCTTTTGACTTAAAAATCTACCATATCAGAGCAAGGCTCTGTTCAAATCAAGGTTAAATTCAACATGTCTTCTCTACTGGTCTTTCTTTTCCCATGTGTTTGGAAAATTATTATCTTTTGCCATGTTCAGAAGTAGATACTACTTTTGCCTGTATTTAGGAAATTCAAATCTTTATTATTTCAGACAAAGTAGTCAGTAATAACTAGTTCCATTTGTAGTTCTTGTTATTATTGCCTCACCACTATTATAAGATATCACACTTTTCTGAAATGAGTCTTATCTTGAATTCTGCTGATGTAGTTTCTGTCCCAGTATGATTTTTATGTTATTATTTAAAACTTGAACATAAAAGATGGGCCATTTCTGAACAAGTCAGAGGAAAATTCCATTCTCTTTTGTTTCCCTTTTGCTGTTTTTGCTTTTCATTTAGAAGGAGATTTGAAAGGTGTCATTTGACATAAAAAGTCTTCACTAAGAGGCAGTGAACCTTAGACTGTCAGAGAAATAAATATTTCCTGTGCTGTGTGTAATTCTGAACTTTAGAATATGATCCAGTCATTAAGAAATGCATTGCAGCTTAAAAACTCTAACCTCACAGAGAGGGATAAAGTTGAAAGTAGTTGTGGAATTCTGGTGATGGTAATCCCTTTCTCATCAAGGAACAACTGTGCAGACTTTATTTTACATTTTTAACTTTTTTAAACAGTCTTTTAAAACTTTTAACTCATGTTACTGAGCTTTCTCTCAGTCTTTGTTCTGTCTCTTAAGAAATTATCCTCTCTTTCCATTATTTGCCTAATGTCATGGTTTGCAACAAAGCAAACCACTTTGCTTCTTTTTCCTCTTTATATCCTCTCCCCATCTACAGTTTTATATTCATTTGGTTGTCTGCCCATTATAATAGATGTATCACTTGCACTCACTGCTGAATGCCAACTGCATGTGGATATCAGCCACTCTTCTTCTGACCAAGCCTGTTTGTTACAGATCTTTTGGTATTTACTCTTTCTGCTGCCAGTGTTGCCTTAGAAAGGCTGACCTGAAACAGAGACTAGACAGAGCTAGAGAATAAAGTAGATATTTATTAAAAAGACAAGAGTCTGACTAGGGCTGCACCCCAGCTAGACCTAAAATGACTACAAAATGGCTAGACAGGTCACGAGGGTTTACAGATTACTAAAAATCCCTTCCTCCTCTCTCCAGAGACCAATCTTCATCATATGTTTTCATTTTCATTAAGTATTACCTTCTCCCTCTCTTTGTCGTGTTTCTCATTGTGGCGTATGTTAGTTGTGTTTTGATAGATGGTTGCCTAAAACACCAGAATGATGTTTACATTACCATGGTCAGACATCAGCTGCTTTTCCCTGAGAGTGCACTTCCTCCCCTTTGTAAAATTCCTCTCATATTTCTGCTCAGCTTCATGTAAAAGGGTAACACATCCCTCATGGGTACTAACAATTGAATTCTATAAGGAATAATTTTTCTGAAGTCTAAAGTTTTATCAAAAGTGGTTAGAGCCACCACAACAGTCCTAAGAGGTTTTCTTCAGTGCAGGTCTTAGGGGAGGACAACTTCAATCCAGTCTGGAATTAAGATCAGGAAGATTTTAATTATGACTGAGGAGTGCAGAGATTGCCTTAGTTCTTGGTTGGCTTTTTTTGTTGGTCTTGTTTTTCTTTTCCTCTCTTCAGATTACTCTTGGAGACCAATGAAAAATGTTTGCTGGCACTTTCAGAAAAAACAGCTGGGATCTACTTCCAGACATTAAACTGAGTATAATGTAAATATACTTTAAATATTCATGTTAAATCAATCTGTTAAGCTTGGTGTGCACCCCACAACCTTTGCGCAGAACTTTAAAAAAAAAAGTTAGACTGGCTCAGTGCTTCCCAGTGCAATACTAGATTGATGCTGCAAGAAGGGAGCAGAAAACTGATTGCCTGGAATCATGAAGGAAAATTCTTCCTGGGTGGCCAGGGAAGATCTACACTGCTCTCAAGCCAAATCAGGGAGTGTGGAGATATGAGTAGGAAATTGAAATTGTTCTCCTCAAAAACCTGCCTAGTCACAGGAATTTCCTTTTCAGCAAGAAATGGCCCAAAGGGAGCCAAAGTCAGTGTGGGTGGCTGATCTGGGAAAGTAGAAAGTGTGCTTTGGTCTCCATCTTACTCTCTCCAAAGTCAAATGCTTTTCTGTATCTATATTCTTCTACTTAAAGCAAATAAAAAAGTTGCCATAGCTTTACCTATTGGTGTCAGCCACTTTCTTTGGTTTCCTTTTCTGTCGTGCACTGCCTTGGGTCACCTCTGTGCTCTGGCTTGTGAGATTCTGAGAGCTGAACTGTACCTCTAACACTGACACACAAATACAAACATGGACACTTTGAGTCATGTAGAAACCTTATAGTGCATTCAAGTCATGCAGTCCATTGAAGACTGCTCTTCTCTGCTCTTTTTTAGTAGCTGGTAGTCTTTTCCCAAATAAGGATGAATAATTGTAAAATGCATTGCACTTTCTAGCTGTAGACTTTTCTTCTCTGGCTCCCTTTTGAACAAATATTTGGAAACTCTGGTATGTGCCTATGTCTTTATTAGAGCTGCAATTCTAAACTGTGTTGGAGGCAGTGATATAATACAAATTTATTCAGAGACACATAATGAGGAAGTTGTGCACACTAGTGAAATTTTGCACAGTAAGGTCATGATCTGTGCTTTGGCTATGTAGGAATTACGATTTCCTAAAAATGTTATCAGTGAGAACTTGCAGGATTTGCAAACTGAGACCTGAAACATTGTGTTCTTGTGCAGTCTTAGAAGAAAAATAAGCCATGCACATTTTCAATCTGGCAAAGATTTGGCAATAATATTAGAACCCTTTTCTCTATCAAGGCATTCAGAAACATTTTAAAATAAACAAATCCAGCTAGCAGCAGACTAGAGTTGATCTAAAGTAAAAAAAAATCCAACAAAATCCTACAAAATATACTTAGTCCCTAGTTATTTTTAAATAATTTATTCTACTACTACTAACTAATAATGGATGCCAAAAGCCATATATATAATGCCTTAGGTTTGCATACTGTATCTAGGTGGATTTGAATTTTCAAAATCTTTGAATTTGGTTTGTTTTATTCGTGCTTTCTGTATATACTCCTATTATATTTGCATGTATGTGTGCATTATATATATATACATATATAGATATATACTCATGTATGTGTGTATGTTTATTATAGTGAGAGAAAATATTTAAGTAGGAGACTTATGGGTTTGTTTATCTCATCAGGAAAGGACTAAATGGAAGAATTTTTCTTTTTTTTCTAGAGTCCTAATGAGATCTAATTTTTACAAATTCCAAATCTGATCCAGACATGCCAAAGCAGGGTTTGAGCTGATGAGCAGCTTCTCTTTAGATTCATGCTCACCCTGAGCGGTTTAGCAGTGGAGTTTCCAGAACTGCCAAAGCACTTGAGAAGCAGAAGTCTTATTGAACTCGATGGGATTTACCAATACCCTGCTAAGATGAGTGATGTTTTACATCTGACTGTGTCACAGACAACTTCTTGGAAAAAAATGGAAGACTGACTTAAAAAGTGATGTACTCCCTCCCACCAGGAATATGCCCCCACTAGAGGGGCTTCCTGTCAGTTCCTGCCAAGGGGAACAGATAGGATCCAAAGGGCTGGTGTGAGAGGTGGCTGCTTTAGCTTTATATATGTAATTTGTTCTGCTTGAGAGCCACTTCTGAGAAAAGGAAAGGCATGTTATGCGTTGGAAAATAGTTTGTTTTGGGAACAATGTCAGAAAGTGTATTAGACAGTCATTGTTCAATATTCCTAGAGAGAGTAAGGATGCTAGAGTAAGGCAATGGTTTCTTCTGTAAGTATGTGAAAGCTAGAGGTGAAAATACTATTAAAGTGGCTCCTGCTAATTTGTGAAATAGGAAAACCTGTTTAAGAGTCTTGCTTAGGCAAAAAGATTGATAGATCTCTTAGTGCTAGATGTATTTTTATTTAGAGAAAAACCAGAAACTTCAGCAGTTAACTGACACAACTACAGAGAGCCGGTGGGAAAGAGGGAGACAGAAGAGTAGCATTAGCTTGAACTGATCTTATTATGTGGGAAAATTTGAAAGTCTCAAAATGGGAAGGAAATGTTACCACAGGAAGGAGGAAGAAACTGTCTGGTGCAGCTTTGCAAAGCTGGCTGTGAGACGGTCATACTTCATGGCTTAGGTAATGCACATCAGTAAGTCATTTTACTTGGTTTTCCCTTCTCTCTTTATTAAAATATTGGTGTTGCCATTGATTAAAATTTGCTATTGCGGATAATTATCTCACTGAGCACCAATCTTGTCATTTAAATTCCTGGGTGAGAAGCTAACCTTGGGTTTCACTGGGAACCCCAATTCATACGGGATCAGTCCCTTACTGCCAAGTCGAAGGAGAACAACTACACAGCATGGCCAGCCTTATCTTGCCTGCTGTTCCTGGGCATAGCAGGCTCCTGAGGTAGGTGTACAGTGTGTGCTGAGGAGGCTGTGCCACAGGAACGTGGCGAAGCTGGCAGTGGGGCAGCTATGGGCACCTCAGGGTGGCAGAGAAGCAAAGACACTGTCCCACCTGCCTTTGAAAATGCAGCCCTGGGAAGGATTGTGGGTTCTGCACTTGCTCTCACTCTTGTGGAAAGTCTCCCTCACCAGTTGTGATGCTTCATCCTCAGAGACCTTCACACCCTTATGTTTGCTAAGTAGTGGAGATATCTAGGGAACCTAAGACATGCTGTGATCTGTTCCAGATTTCTGCTCTACTGCCTGGCAACCAGAAGGAAATGGAAATGAGAGATGCAAAGTTTTGCACCCATAAAATATTATGGGTGCAAATGAAAACATTTAAAATTTTTCTAGGAACATTGAGTTCTCTGCAAAGAAGGCAATAAAGTACTCATGACAAGGTGAATGGACAGGACCCAGTTTGTCAGGAGTTAAAACTGCCTCAGTCAGCTGGAGGCTTACCAGCCACTAGCTATTAGGATAGTCATTTCCCCTCAGGAAATACCTGCTGGTGTATCAAGGGTAATTGCTAGCAGTCAGCTGTATCCCCAGAGGGTGGGTATATAAAATCATCAGGAAAAGACTGAACTGTTCCTAATAGGAGGCAATAGCAACTGTGACTCTGTGTGCCTTTATGTGTGTGTGTGTGTGTGTGTGTCTTGGTTGTTTATCTTAATGAAGAATCTTAATGTAATGTAAGCTTTTGTTTCAGTTTTAACCCTGGTTGTGACTCATCTTTGGGTTTCTGCTGAAGCTTGAATTTTGCAGACTTCTTTTCTTATCTGAGGCCACCACTTGCAACACTGCCTGGTTTGTCACAAGTATTCTCCAAAACAGAGCAGATAATTACAGCTTCCTGAATAGCTTGGTGTCACTATGCATTTTTATTTCTAAAATACTTGAAATAGAATTCCTAAGTGACCTTCACTTTGCTATGGTCCTGCCAATCTTTCCTCTCACAACAGGAGTAAAACCCCCTTGCTTTCCTGAGTCTTAGTTAAATTGTCTGTGAAGCAGGTACATCAAGTAATGTCTAGTGGTTACCCTTTAAAGTTCATTCTAAAATTTACAGCATTATAAAGATGAAAAACAAGCCAAAATTTTAGAAACACTTGTGCAGTCAGTTTAAAGATTTGCTCACTCTCCTGCCTAGGTAGAGGTCCCCCTGGAATATCGCATCCATCAGTGTTAGCCTGTCAATTAAACTACTCTTTGCCTCCGTACTTTCTGCAGTAATAAATTTCCCAGAAGTGCAAAGAAAGCCAGACACTCAAAATAGGTCATCCTACCTGATCCTTATATCTTCATTTGGACATATTCCCCCACAACCAGCATTTTAGTCATGCTTCCTGGGCTTTTTCTCCGCTGTCCAAAAGAATCCTCCAGACAGCAAGTTGTTACTTGGCTGCTGCCTCACATGGAGGCTCTCTCTGCCTCTCCATCCCCTCTGGCTCCCTCTTCCCCACTCCCACACCTGTTGCATGTGTGTTTGAGAAGGATCTACTACCTCCTTTCCAATGGAGTGAATTTGTCAAACATTGAAGTGAGCTTCACTACATTTTGAAGTTAGGTGCCTCCGGGATGTAGTCAACACTTGCATGCTCTCTGAAATGAATAGTAAAACCTATCATGATCATGTTATGAACTAACCACAGACTAACATGGTTTTTGAGCTAGAATAAATGTCAAATATGTAATAGATTTAAGAGAGTTCATGAGCCATTTTCTAGTAAGTCACAATTGGGGAAAAAGGAATAAACTTATGAATAAACTATTCACAGTGCAGGTGTTTCATAAAAGCAGTTTCGCAGCAGAAAATGAGATAGGATTCAAGAGTAAACCATCATTATTTACTCTGGTCTTTGAGGGAAAATGAGGGAAAATATGTCCTTTCAGGATGCTGTGGTTATCTTAGGAGTAGTGAAGTCTTCTCTGAACCTCTCCAGTTACTCGGTTTATAATGAGATCTTAAACCTTTGCATGTACATGGAAGTATGTCACCTTCATTATTGTGATTTCCATAACTCAACAAACCATGAAGATGAATTCTGAAAGAGGTCTTGATTATAAAGTTTAAACCAGCAAACTAGTACTAACAGCTCCCCCCGCCCCGCTCCCCTTCCCAAAACAATGTGTAAGGAAATACCTTCTCATCCAAACTGTTCAGATGATGCTAGATTTTCCTTTGCGTAGTATACTCTTCCCGGGACACTTTGTCGGATGATAGGAAAAGGCTTGAGGAAGGCACGTGATTTGATTGCCTGGTTAATTTCCAAAACACTGTGTTGAAACTCTTCGTTCATTGCTTTGTTGTCCTTTGTTTGTGGATGGGATCTATTGATGGGAAGAGAAGAATTCTCTCTGCAACAGTGCAAACCTTTGTGAAAATGGATCTCTTTATAAACGGCCCAATCCTTTCCCTGAAAAACAGATGCCAGAAGCAGTTATGGGACATTATGTTTCAGTTCTAGAGACTTCCAGTTCTAAGAATAAAGTAAAGGAGTCATTATTTATCTAAACAAGGCCTTTATGCTATGGCTCAGTGGCTGCTGGACAGCCGTGTGATCTGTCTTGTGTAATGCCCTCACCCCCTCCTTTCCCCGTTTGGAAAAGAGAAAAAAGGGCTTGTACTAGCTGAGAACATGCTTACACATCTCACTGTCTATTGTGCTCGGCCGCTCTGTCTATTATGGTCCATTAGATAAACATGGTGTTGAGCAGCCTCTCAGCTGCCCAGGCGCACAGCAGTGCTGATAACATGCTCTATGTTTAGAAGGGAATCAGTGCGTCACAGACTATGTGGGATATGTTTACACATACGTGGTGTGTGCTTTCTCCTCAACAGCACAGAGCTTCCATCACAAAGCCCCTCTCTCTGAGGAAACAGGCGGGTTTTGAAGCCACAGCCTTTTATCTTTTGTGATGGATTTTTTTCATGCTGCTGCTCAAAATATCGCCTTGTATTTCTGTGTCTGAGGGTAAATGAAGTGAGATACAGATTCCTCATCTTTCCCTGCTCCTGTAGGAAGCTGCATTTTAAATACAGAAGGAAGGAGGCAGCTGGCTGAACTCATACTTCCTGTGTATTACCGTCTGTCAAAGTTTCTGTGTATTTGAGGCACAGGAGCTCTCAGGAGCCTGGTGGTCAAACAAGTTACATTTTACAAAAGAATCTGATTTTTTCAAAAGTGACTTAGGCACTTCAGAGCCAAAATCTCTTTATTTGATAGTGGGGCTGGGCCTTATCTATTCAGGGAGGCAATACAGCTTTGCTGTGTTTGGTGTTGACCTCCCGATATGTACACAGCCCAACACAAAAGCTCCTCTTGTACTTCTGAAAATGTCACCCAAAGCACACAGTGCTCTGGAAACTGTGTTTTTTTGTGTAGGGCTAGTCCAGGATCAGTGAGCACAAACTTGCAAAGAGCAGACAGACTAGGGAGGGCTTGCCAGTGTGAGAGGGCAAATAATCAGGAGCCACTTGCTCCTTGATTATGTAGTGCAACAAACTGAGCACTGAGACCGTCTGAATTGTGAGAAGTTAGGTGTTCTCATTTTGCATGTGGGAGAGGATGCAGATTTTTGTCTGGGCCCAAGTTAACAGGCATTGCAACAAAGCAGGAGCTCAGCATCCCCATTAACTGGCCAGACTTGTATTGAGCAGAGGGTACGATCCGAGAGACCACTAGTGCAGAGCAACAGTGACCAACCTGAGGTGACCATGGCACGTGGGCTGCCATGTGCTACATCCGCTGGACACAGGGTGTGTGTTCAGAAGGACAGAAATTCTCTTGGCTGCTCTGAGGCTTCTTGAGCAATGACCAGGTCCCAGTGTGTGGTAATGCCCCAATACAGGGTAATAAAATAACGTGTCCATTAATACTTTACACAGTATCCAGGTACTTGTTTTAAAACACTCGGATTGCAGCCTTCTATACTATACTACACAGCAAAAAAAATGCTTAGAATGTGATGGTTCATTACAACAGAATGAGTCCAGTGAATTGTTCATTCTTAATACTTTTTTTGCTCCATAATTGTGATGTTATTAACAGAACAACAAAACAATTCAGCAAAACCTTTAAAAATTTCAAAGTTGTTCCCATGGAAAAGAGCTCAATTTTTCTTTCAAGATTTTCTTGGCAACCCATGCTTATGATATTTTTAATTAGCATTCTAATGTAAGATGTACTAGTAACAGTATTTTGATTTTCAAAGTATTGGTAAACAAGACAACCCACATAATGTTTTTAATCGCTCCTTTATGATTAGAATCACAAGAATTACACAAGAATTTATTGAAATGGAAAAATGTTGGCAATGCCAATACTTTCTCATGAGTATTTTAGCCTATATTCAGCATTAAAAAAAGGATATATTTTTTTATTTGATAATATTCAAAGTTTAGAATGTACTCAGTTTTTTGGACTACCTATTTTACTTTTCTTTTTTTCTCCACTGAAATCCTTTTGAAACCTGGAAAAGCCTTAATGCTTATATACATATTAATGCAGTTCCCACTGCATTACTACTTCTTGAAGAGTGCTAAAGTTAGCTTCTTTACCTGAATTGTCCTACAGCAAGATTCCTTTTGTAGTGTCATGAGGAATCATATTAATAGCATGCCTTAATTTCCGGTAAAAATTTTGGTCATGATCGCAGACTTTGAAAATCAAGTGTTTTAACTTGGTCTTTTTTCTTGATATTCTTATTTTTTCCCTCTTCCTTTCATCTACTCTGGTTTCAGTGTCAAAGTATGTAATATTTTTTTCTGGTGAAGGATTAATTCAAACTCAATAAAAATAAGAAAACATTACACATATACAAACACAGTGAAATACAGTCCATGGCTGGAATGATGCAGCATTTACATAGAAGTCCTAAAGAATGTAGGGTGTATTTTGGACATTTTTGGCTATCAGAAGAGTTCTGGTAGTTTCCATTACTGTATTAGATGTCTTTGTTTGGACATTTGCACAAATGAGTAAAGCTGAGCATGAAAGTGAAATCTGTTATTTATTAAAAAAATCTTTATAATCTATACCTATATCCAATCTGTTTTACTCTACATATTCATTTTACTACATGACCACCTATAGTGAATTTGACTTATAACTTATTTTTATATCAATGTTTGGGGGTTTTTAATATGATTTTTTTTTAAATGCACGTTTATATCAATCACTGTGCAGGTATGTGATTTAGGTGCCCCTCTGAGCAGGAAGCCTAAAAAGAGAAATGAGAACCAGAGGTTTCTAGGAATTCCTGGTGCTTATCTCGCCTTGTCTCAGGTAGCAGACATCAACCCGTGCAGCAGCACAGAGAGACTCTGCCAGGTCTGCTCTGTTCCCTTCCTGCCAATGTCATATGGTGGAGAGTTTAAAGACAGAATCGTAGATAGGAGAAAAGAATGAGGAACACACGGAAAATGTGAGAAAAGAGGATATCCTAGCCTAAGAACTAAAGTCTCACTTGGCCTTGCTTTTACTATAATCCATATAGAGCTTACATTCGTTCTGCTCAGTTCAGGCACACTGTTCAAGCTAGAGGGACCTGCTTCCTGATTCCATCAAGTCATGATATCTCCAAAATATCTGCAACTGGGCACTTCTTTTGTTCTTTTTCTCTGATTTACATCTGATTAGATGTTTCTGATGGTGTGTTTTAAAGCAGGAGTTGTTTTAGGTCAACCGCTCTTCTGAAGGGCAATTAACATCAGTAGTCCTCTTCTAACTCTGGCTTCTTCATCTGGCCTCCTGCAATGGTTATAAAGTCTAGACAGGGAAGAAAGCAGTCACACATGAGAAATAAGAACTCAAGTGTAATCCTCAGTGAAAATCTGGTTGTGTAGAATGCCTATTCTCCTTGCATGCCTCTCTGGCAATGGTATATCACTACGTAGTAGTAGCATACAGGAGAGCCAAACTGAGTCATTCCTGCACAGGAGAAATGCAGTCCTGACGAAAGGAAGCAGCCTAAATGCTAGTGTACCTATGCAATCAAATAGCATAAATCTTATTTATCTGCAGTTATTTGGGTGAAGAAGTGTTCAACTCTATATTCAAATACATTCAGAGTATATGATTCTGTTTAGATAGAAGTAGTCAGTAAAACTTTATATTATTTCTGGTTTAGACATCAAAACAAGATTTCTTCTGAACATTATACAGCGGCAGCTATTGCAATAATTTCTAATTTGGGTTTTTTTTTCACATGATAACACCTCCTGCTTTCATACAGCACATTTTCTTTAGAGCTGTCCAAAATTAGCATTGCTCATTAAAATAAAATGAGGGTGGAGAGGGCAGTAGAGTGATGGGGTGGTGCAGTGGCAAAATACAAGCCAAAATAAATTATAAAATATCTTCTACTCTTTGAGTTTATGAAACTCAAAGTTCCCAGCATCCCATCCAGTTCCTGCCTTCCTAGACTCATATGGGCACACACAACCTTCATACCTTTTCCTTGACCACCTCAAGTGAAGATCAGATCAGCAATAGAAGGAAATTTCTGTTTCATGCTGCAAAGTCTACATGACCACCACGAAACGCTGACCAGAACTAGTATGGGATTGTCTGCAAAGGTCACTAGTAACATCAGGAACACGAAAAGTCTGGTCTATTTCAGTGGTAAGTGTAATATGCTGTTGATTAAAGGCATATGTAAAATAATAAATTGTTTTGATGATAACTCTAGCTACAGCAGTTATAGTTCTGTGTGGATCTGCTGATCTCCTGAGTCTTTTTCCTGGTGTAAGCTGCTCTTGTGTGCCAGTGGAGACCAAGTGTTTGATGGTGACTCTTAAGGTTGGTGCTTTCTTGCAGTTTAACAGCAATGTTTTGTACAAATATCTGCAGTTGGATAGAGAGAGAAAATGTTGGAGATATTTGGGAGAAAAATGATGTTTATTAATAACAGCCACTGAAATGCATTCTTCAGACCAAAAAAAAAAAAAAAATCAGAATCTCAAGTGCATTCATCTTCTGTAGATTCATCTTCTGTGCATTTCTTACCAGGTGAATAGTACCATCTTGACTGCAGTGAATAGCTGTGTACTCCGGTGTGGAGCAAACTCTTTTTCAAATTAAAAATTTCAGGATTCGACCTCAGGAGAGTTTTTCTTGAATGAGGTCTGATTAGCAAAGGCCAACCATTAGTCAATAAATTGTCATCTTTCATCAACTAATGTGTTTGATAAATCAGTTAGTCTGGTATTCAATCAACTTTTTTAGGCTGCTCATAAAATGTGATACTTGTCACAGAAAACATTTGTCAAACAGACATAGTTGATAAATTTATGCAACATCCACTCATGTCTAGCTTACAGGTTTGCCTTACAAAGCTCCTTCCATTACTTATAATCCTGTCTTCCTCTTGCATGGTCCCCTCCTCTCCCCCCACAGTGCAGCAAGAGGAATAAATATTTTCCTTATCATCACTTCAGTGTTTCTTCACAAAGTTTTGGAAGAAGAGGAAATAAGAAGCAAGGGCAAAGATCAGAACTTTTTACCCTTCACTGCAGTACTTCTTTCTAAAAACACCACCATTTGAAACAATTTTATTTATGACATCAAGAACCACTGGAGATGCTGGTGGAAATGGAGAATCAATTTAATTCCATTATAAATTTGTAGTTACGGTAGTTATATGTTACAGTATTGTGATTTAATCAAATGTCTGGAAGAGGTTTACTACAAGCAAGAGATTCAGGAAAATTAATACGTCTGATCTGCCTGTAGGGATGGGTCAGGCAAAGTACGGGTTGTAGGTCACCAGCTTTTAAGAGGAGCTTGATAGAGTCTAAGGAAAGAAGCTCAGTCTCACAAAACACAGCTCTGTTTCCTGAGGGCTGATTCTGCTGAAGAGCTCTGAAATATTCATTGTAACTTCAGGAGGCTGAATTTTGAGAGAAGGTGTTCTCTGTGTGTATCCGTATGTGTGGAGGTGGCGATGTGGGGGAGGTGAAAGTCTTCCCAGTGGAGCTTTGTGAATTCATTGTTCCTACATGCTGTGCAGAAACCCGAAGGTCTCTAGTTCTCAGAGCTTTCCACCACAGAACTGACACATTTGTCATCACTTTGTAGCTTTGTCTTGGAGACCACATGGAAAAGAGACCTTGACCTGTCCACTAAGAATCCTGATTTTGGTGGGAGTAGAAATTGTCTGTGGTATTTTATCCAGAGTTTTTGCCTAAAGGGCCACAGCTGACTCCTCAGACAGGCTGTCTGACACTAGCCATTTCTGCTGGAATCTGAGGTAAGCAGAAGTTGGTATGCATCCAAACCAAGAAAGACACAGGCTCACTGTGTGTGCAGTGTGGCTGCAGTCAAACCCAGCCACTCAGACCCGGTGAGTGGTATGGTTTCCTTCGGTGCTATACGTGTACACCCATGTTCCCTTCTGAAGAATGTCTTTAAAATGTGATAAAGAAATCTGCTTTCTTTGAGTGCCTATGCCCTTAGAAAAGGATCTTCATTAGGAAGAAGAAACATGATCTTGTACTGGCTTACATATTTGTCTCAGCTTCCTAAGTAAATTAGCTTATCAAATCATGTTGTCTGCTCTGTCTGTCACTTTCCCTTTAGCTTCCTCCCAACAGCCCACACCTTTCATGCCCAGTAAGTGTGAAACCCATTCATCAGCTTAGGAAATATTGGTGGCAGAAGGATAAAAAATATCATCCTGGATAGATGGCATGAAATGGCTAGGTAGAAACCACAATGAATGTTCTGGAGAGAAAGCCTGCTAGGATTCGGTCCGTTCCCCATTCCAAGAAGGGGCATATAGGTGGCCAGTCAATGTACGTGCACTGACTGGCTGAGCACTGCAGCACAGCTCTAAGCCAGACTGCTGCATAATGCTTCGTGTGTGCCAGGAGAAATGAGGAGAGCAGTATGTGAAAGATTATTTTTGGGGGAAATGGAAGGCACTGGAATTATTAAAAGAGAGAATTAGAGACACACAGGCTTCCAGTCTCATTATGAAAAGAACAACATGTTTTTAAAGAAGCAAAAAATTGTGTGCTGTGCATCATCCTGTTTGTTGTTGCTGCTGTTGCATGCAGCCCTCCCACAGGAATGGCTACTTGCAGGGTATATTTAGATTACAGGGATCAGATTCCACTACATCACTCTACAGTACAGGTCAAAACTGTCCTGCTTGTTTCCATTTTCGGCAGAAATGTTAAACATTTTGTATGTGAATGCATACATTCTTTCTTTTTTAACTAAGGATATAATATCTCTTCCCAAGAACTTTTTTTTTGTGTGTGCAAAACTAATTGTCCTCTAATTCAGTGTTACAAGAATTGACTTTTTCACGGGATCAAAGCCATACAGCCTTATGTAATGGTGACTGGAATATCTCTGTACTGCCAATATTAACTCCAGCCTTGACTTCAGATGCCTCCCACCATTGCATATCTTACGTGGTTTACAAATTCTGCTTGTCTAATTGGGTCTTCAGATGAAGAAATTTCTAAGAGTCTACAGAGCCTGCCTAGTAATTAGCTTTGCTCAGTGGAGTGTTGGGACAAACCTCACTGCAAGTTTTGACCATCAGGCATTATCAGAGATTTACTGTGGTAATGCATCTTCCTTCATAAGCTGTTCAGAAAGTGAGTTGCCCATGGTAGTCAACTCCTACAACTGGCTTTTTAAATTCTGGGGGGTATGTCTGTAACTGATTAACATTTTCCCATAGTCTTGTAGGGAGACTCTGAAGATAAAATTTCTGTGGCTACTTCTTTGTGTTTTTAGGGAACTATGCTGAAAGTGGTTGGAAGGACAACTGGCTAGTCTGAGGGCCTTACCAGGAACAAATGTTGCTGACAGAAGACAGTGTCTCAGAGCAGGAAGGTCTCTGAGGAGTGGTTCACCTCCCAAGCCTCATCTCAGATGTGTAAGCATTCGAAATCCCCAACTAACCCTGTGTGTAGGACACTGGCAACCTAGACTGCACAGAAGATGTCAAGCATCATGAGTGCTGCAGAACAATTAACACACATGTAACTGGTGTGGCTAAGACTGTGTCTGCTGCATGCAGTGACAGGCTTCTGGAGGCACTTGTTCACACTGCACATTGGCAATGAAGATGTAGGATGGTTCTTCAAGCTGCCATTGGTCTCCTGCAGCTTGCAGATGTTGCTAGTTAGATGAGGGATGTCTTCCTGCTACGTCCCTTGGGAAGTTTCTGAGCTCTGGGTTGTGACTGGCATTATTGTTAGTAGAGGCAGTGCAGTTAGGGATGAGGGCAAATCTAGCATGCAGCAGGGACTCACAATGGTCTTGGACAGCCTGGAGAAGGCAGTGCTTAAAGGCCAGTGGTGGCCAGCTGTGGGCTCTGGGTTGAATTTTTTTCAAAGGCAGCTTGTGTATAGCAGCTTCACTGTGAAATGGGCTGGAATTCCTATGTCAGTCACCCACACCAACACCTGCATCCAGAGGATCACTTGGATTAGCAGAACATCACCTAGTCAGCTGTTAGGCAGGCAGTGGTGAAAAAGAGCTGGAGCTCCATTAGCACTGAGTCACAGCAGCAGAGGCATGCTGGCTTTTCTTTTGCCTGGATTTGCTAGATCTCTTTGCTCCCATAGTCTTATCTAGAGGATTTAATACACCCTGAACCTGTGTAGTAAGTGGCATCAATTTTTATTTTAACTGAGGCAACCTAAAACCTAGGCACGTGGTCTGTTGTTTTGCAGTTGATGAAAAAGCATCTGATTCACATCTGGCATCTGACTCATCTTGTGTGTCTTAGGCACCTGTCCTAAGATACGTAAGGTCACCTGTGTGTTGCCTGTTACCTCTACCATGCCAAATCCAGCTGAAATTAGAAAACAGTATAAATGCAACTGAGGCCAATGAGTGTAAAGTAACTGAAAATGTTGGTGATGCTCTCTGCCATGGCTTGTGCCAGTGTCTTCAGTGGCTGGGATGAGACATAGTGATGAAACTGATTTTCTCCATGATCGATAGAAGCCTAGCCAAATGCAGAATGATACTGCTATCGTGCGTGGTGACTGAGGCGAATGCTGAAATCTTGGTCAGGAAAAGCAACCCACACAGGATCAAGAAAGAGACTTCATATATTGAGGACCATCTGGTGGATGCTGTATCAGTGTTTTGAACTACAGTTCAGTCTTATACCACATTTCTGAAATGTAACATATGATTGGTAATTATTCAGGAGGGGAAATGTGAATACAGGCTGGCCTTACTTCACCAAATGCTTTCCTGTCTATAATGAATTGTCACTGAGATCTTTGTACATGTGTAGATGTCCTCAGAGATTTGTAAAAAAATTCTGTCTTTTTGTTCCAGCCCAATCAAGTGTGGAGACTGTGTGTGGAATGAGTATGACTCCAGCTGGGGTGGCTCCCAGATCCAAAGTGTAGGATCTTTTTGTTGAAAACCCTTAGTATGAGGTAGGCTTAGACAGATAGAATGGGGCTGGTGCAGGTGGGTGACTGTCAGCACAGAAGAGTCAGCTTTTTGTCCAAGAATCCAGGGCTTAACTGCATCCCCAGACAATGACATTAAGGCTTCCTCTCTAAATGACCAGAAAAAAAGGCTACATTTTCTCACCTGTGACAAGCTGAATAGTTGCTTGACTCTGGTTAGTGGGCAATGGCAAAGTTCCACTCTCTGGATAGCCCTGCCATGGTTTTTTATGGGAGGTGTCTCTTCCTTGGGTGAAATGAACTAACATTAGAAGGCATCCTCAGGTGCTCTGGAGTGCTTCCTACTAAAGGTAATCTTGCAGCACCAGATTGTCCATTCTTTGGCTTTGTTTGTAGTCTCTTGTGGAACCCAGTCCTGGCCTGTCTTGTTCCAGGTTAGTTTGGAACCTACACTGAAGCATCTGTGCAGAAGAGAATGGCAGACAATTTCCTAATGTGCACTGCCAGGGTTCTGGTCAAGCCAACAGCTCTGGTTTGGATATCAAAAGACAGACCTTCAGGATAAGCAAAGCCATCAAACAGACAAAAGCAAAGTCATGAAATGGACAAACTCAGACATTGTTTGTGCCAGCTGCTGTGTGCCAAGGGCTGGCTTAGGAGTCCATGATCAAGAAAGGTTCAACCACGATGAAAAACAAAAATGTAAATATAGCAAAAGTAGAAGTCCTGAGACCATGTTCGGAGAAGGCTGGTGACATCTAGAGTACTCTGAATATAAAGAGCAAGAATGGTGGGATTAGACCAAATGGGGAAGTCCAGAGAAACTGTCTCACAGACCAGATATTCATGAACCAACATATCTGTATGGAAGCAGCTTGTCAGAAAAAAATGGGTAAATTTTTTGCAAGCCTGTGAATTTCAGGCAGAGCTGGACTGCGTGCCATATTGCTACACCATTAAGTTGGAGAACTCAAGGCAGATTTATGGTGCCATCAAACCTGAGCTATAGTTTTCCTAAATGCTCTGTCTGTTTAATGGTACTTAAAAGCTGTACTGCATTTGGGCATTTTTACTGTGTTTAGACATGGTTTTAACAACTGAGTTAGCTCTCATGATGCTGCCAATTGCTGTCAATGTGGAGAAATAGAAGTCTTTTTTCAGGACCATAATTTAGTAGACAGGGTTATATTTTTGTCTTGCAGGGTTTAAGAATGACTAGAGACCACTATGTCGAACACAGCTTCTCCCTGTGTTTGCCGACATCCAGTTCATATGGTGTCAACTAAGCTCATTTAAGAATTTTACTTAAACAAGCTAAGAGATTTCTAATGGAGCAAACCTTCAGAGGTTTGTTCCAACCTTGCATGACTCCCCATGGAGATCTTGAGTTGGGAGGAAGTGACAAAGAGAAAGAGAAAATGCAGGCAGATCCAACCTAAAGTCAAAACTGTTGCTTCATGCTGAGAAAAAACGACCAACTGTTCTCTTCTAACCTTTCTTTTAAAATAGTTGAACTTGTTTGAAAAGTAATAACGTGGCTTACTTGACTTTTAAAGCACAAGATTATTCCAATTTTAAAGGACAAACCCCAAATCTAAAATTTATGAAAGAGAGAGAGAAAATTTAGCTGCTATTCCACAGCTTCCATGTTCATGCAGGAGTGATATACCCTGCAGGAGGCTGACTCAACTTTTTTATGACCCATCAATGATTTAATAGAAATCCTGATGTTGTTCCCCAAGCAACAAACATATTTCATTAGGCAGCACGAGATGGCATAATGGACTATCTGTTGTGTTATTCTCCCTTTTATCACATTCAATCTTCCCAAAATACAGTTATTATTATGCAGCATTGGGTAGAGATGTGAGTTCTGGAAGCCAAAAAGTCCAAGGGATATTATTTGGCATGGTAGCATAATAGTAGGCTTTGCTAAAATCAGGTGTGAAGCAGCATACCTTAGCTACTTTAAATAGGGCAGAAACACCCTAAATTTATCCTAAAAAGGGATAGTGTAACGTTACTATTTATTATTAGTCACAGCTGATTATTTCAGAGATAGCTTTGGCTTTATTCAGTGGTAAATCTGCTGTCACCAGCTATGCACTGTGGCCAGTCTCCCTGCCAGTAGTCAGCTTTGGGCAGAGGATCAACTGAATACCTTAAATTCTCTGTTGAACCTTGGCATTATTATGGAAGAAGTCCGCAGCCAACTCGTCTCTGGTATAGCTCCAGCAACTTAACAGATGGATCACTAGCAAGCCTCTTCTCAATTTCTCTGTTAAATATTCATGGAGCCAGCATGTGCATAGGCCCAAGCGTGCCCCTGGAGGTGCCAGCAAGGGTCTCTGATCTGGGGAAGATGTCAAATTGGCTAGTGGAAGTCTGAGGGCAGAAATGTTTTCCACAAGGATCCATCCTTCAGTGCAGAACATGGAGTGACAGCCATATGTGCAACTGTGCTGGTGAATATGTCTGCAGTGCATGCTTATACAAGCTATTAATAGGCCAGTGGCATACCAAATGCTAATGTGGGGAAACAGGGAGTGAAAGACAATGAAGAAATGCCTTGGACTAAGTTGATGCATCAACCAAAGTAAAGTCTTCCTGTCAACTTGCAGTGAAGGTGAAGGAAAAAAAAAAGCTGCATTCCCCAATCACCTTTAAGATATAGCACTCATTTTCTGAATGTGCTTCTGAAAAGATTGCTAAATGCAAGCTGATAAAGCCCTGGGGATTGTTTTCTCTTTTTAGATCCCATTCAGAGCAAAATTATATTTTATTTGCTATTATTTAATAGCAGTCAAGTATGCTTCTGGCATATCAGGATACATATATGAGTTGGGCTACGGTTTTGGGCGGTACTGCACACCAACATCTAAAATTATATATATATATATA
>WAAE01007348.1:0-28171 GCA_013400495.1 Nicator chloris | reverse complement strand
AAAAAAAAAAAAAAAATTTCTTAGATGCACATTTTTTCAATATGACCAGTTTGAAGTCTACTGTGGTTGCAGTAAACTGCTAAGCAAAACTGACCATTGTGTTTATGGTTTACAATTTTTGTATACATAGAGAAACTGTCATTTTCATGAAGGTAAATCTGTGGGTAGTTTGTGAAATCTCCTTTAAATGCTAGGTTTTGAAAACACAAGGCTATCCAAAATCCTTGATTTAAACAAGATTTTTCACTTAAAAGTTTGTGAAGCTAATGTTTTCACAGTGCATGCCAGCCAGGTCAAAAGTTATGCTGAAAATAATCCTCTGTAGTCTTTGGACTTTTGTTTTTTCCCCAGAATAGAAGCAGAGTAGCATACAAATATTAAAAACTAATCAATTTTTTTTCAAACTTCTAAGTTTTAATTCAGTTTGAAATTGAATCATATCCTGTCTTACTTGTATTCATTCTTTGTTAAAAATACCATATGTATGAGAACAAACTATTTTTAAAGCGATGACTAAAAATCAGTACATGTAAGCCTTCTTTTTTTTTAAGGTAAATACATAACACTTCTAATGAACCATGGAAGTGATTAAAAAAGATATGTATAGGTGAGGCACTTCAGAGCTTCTTATATACAATTTCTTGAGAGATAAAGGCTAGGGTTCTCATACTTGCTCATCACTGCACACAATCTGCTTCTGATGGCAAAGCTCCGACTGACTTCAAAGGAAATAGTCAAGCCAATGTTGAGAGCTTTAAAAAACTGGAAATTGAAGCCCTTCAATAATTTAGGCCATTTTATAAAAGACAGCTTTGCCTTTGTTGGGTGCCAATAATTGGGAGATAATCAATTCTGAATTACAGCCTTTTTCAGAAATATTTTTTGGATTTATTTGCTGGAAGTAAAAGACTATCAAAAATGCCTTCTATAACAGTACATTTTGAAGGAAAAAATCTTTCATGCTAACAAAGTTTTGGGGTTCAAAGTCACAATTATCAGACCAATAAAAATATTCCCACTAAAGGACAAGGAAAGAGTCATCACCAGATAGATGTCTGTCATGAGAAAATTTGTAAACATGGGACAACCATTTTTACAAGAAACAGAAATATGTGTGCAAAACCTACACTGAAAAAATTAGAATGTGATTGTGTTAAGCCACTGAATTCCTTGATCCCCAGAATAAAATTCTCTGAATTGGATATATAGTGATAACACCATTACTAATTAAACTACTGAATGTCATATACTAATAAAATTCCTCTCCAAAAATGAAGAGAATCAGTAAATATTTCCACCCAGCACAAGTGTCCTGAGCACAGATTTCTGTTTTGCTTATATATCTATCTAATAAGACAGCAGTGAGAACTGTGTAACATCATAATCCATAAAGCAATCAGTTATGTCTAAACAGTTTGACTACATCAGATGTCAAATATTTAGGAATACAAACAAGCTTCATTTAATCACTGAAATCTTAAAGGTGAAACATGCTCACAACATGTCAAAGATTTTAGCTCTTTTTCACCATCTGATGAGTTTTCATCATGGAATAATTTTGTCCCCCATTTACTTGAGATGAAGTTCCTATTCTTTGACTCTGGAGAAAGCTCTTGGCATCAGAAGAGCTTTACAAATAACTTGCTGAACATACTTGTGAAGATCTAACATGTTCTCGATCTGCTGTACAGAAATCCAGTTTAGAAATGCTCTAAACACCACTCACCAAAATAAAACTACTGTCTCTCTCGTTTTTCTCAAGAGACTGTTGCTGTAGCTTTTCAAAAGGTTTCCAGCAGCAGTCTAGCTGCACAGCTGTGTTCCAAATATGTCCAGTGGACTTGTTATGTATCTGGCCAATTGCATACTACCACTGAAAATCCCATCCAGACCAAAACTCATATAAAAAGCATTAGGATAAATGTTGCTCTTGGTTCTCTTTTATCTAGGGGAGAATATGGACTTCATGAATACACAGAAGTTAAGACTGTCACAATCAAAATCCCTCAAAAGAACTCGTAATGCTGTTTGAGCTGCAGAAATTAACGTCTTCAAATGACTCTGAAAAGGCTATCTGAATTCTAAAGTGTTTTGTTGCCCAAGTGATTCATTACCTTTTCTGTTTTCTGATGTATGAGGTACCTTCTTACAGTAGCAATATAAGGAGTAGCATAGAAAAAATTAATGTGATTAATTATGAAAAGAAATTAATGTCTGGTTCACAGCTAACACATTTTAAAATTCATATACAGAAAAACCTACTTTTTTTGCAGTTGTAGTTCTCTAGAAGTGTTATGAAAATTTTCCTTTTTCAGTATGTTCTACAAGTATAGTTTGGGGTTTTGTGCTCTTGTGTTAGATGGCAAATTCTCCTTGCATTTTCTTTGTGGCCTTAACAAAAGCACTTAAGAGTAGTTAGCAGAGGTTTCTATGTTTCTCTAGATATATTTCTTAGACTATTAAAGTTTTGCATCATGCTACATGAATGTAATCTGTATAATGTTGAAAAATATTAAAATTCACCTACAAAATCTAGTACTTCTCCCTTCTTTTTTATTACACCAGTTTACTAGTGGGCAGTATGTACCCCAGAGGCATAAGTGGCATGTTCAGGTCATCAGAAAAAAAAATCTACATCTGCTCTATTAAGGTTAAAGACTGCAAGATTTTGCTAGTATTATACCTGGAAAAATGTGAGCACACAGAACAGTAGACAATTTGCAAAGAGCCAGCACTTGGCTTTGCAGTGGTAAGTGCGTGACAAATCTTAACAGACATATGAGCAGGAAACAGTGACGAGAAAGAAGAGGAGGGGAGGAAGGGCAATCTCCTTCAGGATTCATACTTGCCACTTTTTTTTCTGTACTCACAAACATTCATGTAACTTGCCTGTTCTCTTCCGTCTTCTTTCATCCTCTAATCCATTGTCTCTTTCATCCTTTTTCCTCATCTTTTCCTTATAGCTCCTTGTTCTCATAAAGGCCCTCTTTAAACACCTGTGTTGCAAGCTGATCATAAGCTCAGCTCTGGCATTTCACAGTTCTCCAGCAGCTCAGCTGCCAGCACCCTCTGATGGCCTCTCAGCACCAGAAGCCACCAGACAAGTTCTGGGGGACAGTGGCCTGCAGACAGCCAGTACATGTGGCCTGCTACTGACAGGCTCATATTTTCTCAGGACTGAATCCAGAGCCACAAGTCAACTCTTGTTAGACAGCCTCAGCTTTACAAACAACCTTGTATATAGCACAAGCCCTGCCCATTAATAAGAACATGGCACAACAAAAAATGTTAAGCAGCAAGTAGGGAGGATTTGCACAGTATTGAAAGGAAAGAAGATTCTGTTCATTTGGATACACTGGTCACCTTTTAATTATTTTTCTTTTTAATAAGATAGTTAAAATATACATGAGAATTTCACCCTACACATGAGACTCTTCTTAGAATGTCTTTTTCAATGAAGAACTGGACATAAAATTTGTGGCATAGATATTTCTCTCCACAGCCTCTATATTATCTATTTTTGAAAATATACTTTCCAAATCCCATATTCATCCCTCTAAAGTAACTTCATTAGATATGGTTTTCAAAGAAGTTGAATTATGGTCCCATATAAGAGTTAAGAAGAAGACTAATAAAGGAAAGGAGGAAGAGTGAATCAAAAGTAATAGCGTACTGTGAAATAATTAGCAGAGATTTTTCAGCAGACAGGAGACAGAAAACAGCATAGAAATAAAAATAATGCCAAATAAAGTCAAAACAACAAAAAAAACCTTAAAAAAATAAGCTGCAGATAAGAGAATGGCAAAATTATCTGAAAGTCTTTAAAAGTGTCAATGAACATAGTATTAGTGAAAACATTAATACCGTGAAAGATTTCACTTTTTAAAAGAAATGGAAAGCCATTTGTAGAGTTGGTATGGGTCTTCAAAAATCTCTATTGTTCAAATTCTGCTTTTGCATTCAAGAAGTATCAAAGAAGGATAAATACGCCAAATTACATTACACCTACATTTGCACTTTGTGCAAATCACAGGAGGGCGATTCCAAAATTATATTCCTGATCTTCCCGACTTACCTTCTTTACCTGTAGGAAGGATACAAGGGAGCAAACGAGGGGGGGGAGGTTGGTGAAATTAAGCCAGCAGGCTCACATGTGGTTTCTGGTAAGATCCAACCACTGTAACCATTCAGGTCTTAGAAGCAGACTAGGGCTAGTCTGAAGCTACTCTAGTCTGAATGTGTGCCGTGTAGGCAGCTGGTTCCCTTCTCCTCAGAGTGTCCTTTGGCAGCACAGGACTGCAAATCCAGTCCTACCCACGCTGCCTGTGGCTGCTAGCCCAAGCAAAGAATGACTTCGGAATATAACACAAGGAAAGGGAAAACACAGCATAACATGGATGTATAGGAGAAGGACCAACTGGGCCCTTGTATGCATACGTATATTTTCTCCTTAGAAAGCCTAAAATATTTTAGTAGTGTTTCCAACAATATTGTAAATATGTATTTTAGTTCCCATTTGACAGTCTTGACAGGTAAAAGAAATCTGGCAATGGTCTTGTTCTGTCAATTTTATTTTTTCAATGTGATCATAATGTGACACATAGTAGCAACTTGAAGTTGCCATATTTCAAATGCCTTGAGTCAGAGGAGTGCTTTCCTGTGTATATTATGTATGGCAAGGGAGAGGGAGGAGAGAGAGGGAGAAAGGGAGAGAAGCAAAGACTGTCATTCAGCTGAGGTTTAACACCCAAAGCTTTCATCAGTCAACTATAGATGTGGACTGATCTGATGACAGACACTGAAGTTGTTCCCAAGAGATCCCAATGTAAAGAGATACACCCTTTGGCATCTAGTAAGCTTAGGGAATTCAATATGTATTTCATGCCCTAAACAGTTGAAATAAGTTTGAAGGAGGCAAACAAGGGCTCAATTAATTTCATAGTCCAGTTTGACTTATGTGAGCATGTCAGTTCACAGTGTATGATGGTGCCCAAGCCAGAGAAAAGAAGAATATGATCCCATTTGTTCCTCAACTGCCAGTTTACTGACTCAAAGGTCAGGCATAGCTTTCTCTCAAAAATGCACGCACTGTTAGTAGTAAATACTGTTAATAAAATAAATGTCCTTTCAAAATTAGATGTGTTTGCAACTATGTTCATAGTAGAGTCTCCATCTGATGGAGAAATATCTTTGCTATGTCTTTGAATTACAGCTGTACATGGGTATGATGACTTGTGATCTGAACAGGAATAAATGAGGATTTAAACTCTGCAAATATTACACAAGTGATTAAGGAGGTCCTTTCTTTCTGGGATTGAATCATTATCACGTTACTCCCATTACGTGCCAAAGCAGCACCATTGAAATTTACCGGAATGAAACACAAGAAGAGCACTAGTTGATCTCTGTGTAAATATTGCTTATAATGTTAGTAAAGTTGTAGTCAGTATTTAACAGAGGATGAAATTTAGTGAGAGAAATGAGCTTGTTGCATGTCCTTTCAAGGGCCCTGAAAACTGCAGCAGTTATTAAGTTTTTATTTTATTTTTGAAACTATGATATTTTTCCTATAGTTCTTGAAGGCAATGTCTGTCTAGGTAAATAATGTAGAGCAACATTCCAGCAGATTTAAGTGGGACTATTTCTTTTCCTAGCGAACTCTGCTTCTATCTCCTTAACACTATTAAAGGTACACCTTTAAAATCATGGAGGTATGACCGAGGACATGATTTTGCAGTCTTATTGGAAAGTTATCTGTTTCAAGCAATTTTATACCACATAGAAAAGCAAGCTCTAGAAACCTGGGCTCCTTAGGGTCATTTTCTTGCCATAAATGAGGTGATCCCTGCCCCCTTCCCTGCCTCTGACACACTATTGTTTAACAGAGAGGAAGCTTTTGAATGGCAACAGAAGGGTAGAGGGACCCTTAGGCTATTTCAGTCAAAATACTGAATTTGTAAGGAATTCTCATTCTATTTCAAGAACAAAAATTACTGATAATCCTTGACTACCAGATATGCAGGCCATAAGACAGACAAGAAAATATATGGAAAAAATATTCAGAGCAAGAAAAGCATCTGGCTTGGATAAAAAGTGAAAATTCCCTGATGAAATAGGTTTTAGGGAGGAATTTGAAAGATGTGAACTTGGCAGCCAAAAGGTTTTTTGGGGAGAAGAGTAGGTCATCTGGGACACAAAAGATAAGTGCAGACAAGACAAGTGCAAGAAAAAGAAGGAAAAAGCAATGGAGCAGTAACAGAAGTGTACGGAGTCCAATGAGGAGTAAAGGCAAAGGATCACCCTGACATTCTGAAATATCTCACTGTAAGATCTCAGTATAATTTTGAAAGATTTAACATGAACTTTAATAGATTAAGTATTCTTCTCCAGCCCCTCTATCACCATGTTTGCTGTGAACTGCCTGATCCTTCTGCTTTCTCTCTTTTCATTCAAGTCATGGTACAGTTCTCTCGATGTCAGTGTTGTTTTCCACATATTCCCCCACTGAAAACTGAGATTTAGATAAGTCCTTATTATGAAAAGTCCACTATAAAATAAAGTAGTAAAAAGAGGTCTCTGAAAATTTGGAAATAGTAGTTCCCTGTGAACTTAGTAGGAGGTCCGATGGACTGAATTAAAACTTTTGTTGTACTGAGAGAAAAACAGTGACTTGATGAATATAGTGCCCTGGAAACAAAAGTAAAAAATCTGGAAGCACAACATAAACCAAGTCACGCAGTTTAACGTTGCATGAAAAATAGAGCAGGCACAATGATCCAATAAACAGACCTGTGTGTTGGGTGATTTGACTGTTGAAAATCCAGCTTGTGAAACAGTCCTCAAGGAGCAGCAACAAAGACGATACCTACACAGGATACTACACCCGCCGTGCAAGAGGAAGAGACCATAGCTGCTTTTACACATTACTAGCAGGCAAAGCAGAGAGATTTAGCAGAAATATTTACCAAAATACAATAAGGTTGTCCTTGATGGAAGCCAAAAAAAGTAGCTAGCTCTCCTAAAAAAGTAATTAGTACTGAGGAGTTTTTAGAAGTAAGAAAGCTATGCCAGATAGCAGAAATGAGAGGGTTTCTTTTATTATTTTCATTTATATGCTCATATTGCTTATAGTTCTGTGTGGAGCATAAGATTATGTCTAAATAGTAGCTTGACAATTACAAATTATCAATACACCCTAATTCAGGATGGCTCTGGACATAAAGAGCAATTTGACACACTCTGACAAGCTTTTATTATTAAACACAGTATTGCACCTGGCCACCTTCCTTTCACCATCAGCACAGAAAAATTCCTTACTTTTTAAAATTCTTTATGAGTACAATTTCATACACTGCTAAAATGGTTTTGTCTGAAAGACACACTTTAACTCTTTTATACTGAAGGAAAATGTACATCTTTAAAAGTAACCTTTGTGTTGAATGGTTCATGGAATAAATTATTTTGAAGATGACATTAATAACAGTTGTATTCAGCCAGGAAAATGTAAAAGAAATCATGTGGGGAGAGAAAAAAGAGCACATCAGTTTAGAGAATCCAGAAATAAGTTAAATATTTAAAACTAAAATTCTTGCTGTATAAATAAGACATTACATAATTAAACAAAAATAATCTGTTTACTCTTTTGTCATTGTGCTCTCTGTAAGAAATCTTGCTTCTTTAAAGTACTGATGCACAAACCTGGGAATGTGCGTGAAAATGAACTACAATCACCTGGTAAAATCCACAATTGCCAGGTCAAATCTCATTCAGAATAATCTGATGAAGGCAGAGGTACCCCAGGAAGAAGGTGGACAAGATTTTTTCTCCCAAAAACTTCACAAATTTAAAAAAAACAAAGCTTGAAAAAGAAATCTGAAATAAAAGACATAAAATAAGCCAAGAATCCTACTGAGGAGGGAGCGTATATTTTTATATCAAGAGGAAAGCTGTGCTGTCAATAAGGGTTTTGTGCAGAAAACCACACTGAACCTTACTCAGGAGTGGAAATAAAATGTCCGGTATTATTCAACAGGCAGTAAAATACAGTCAATTGTGAAGTTTTCGCATTTGTAAGATGCATTTTTGGTTGTAACATTTGAAAGCAAAAGTAAATTAAACATTCCATCCCCATGATATTTTTAAACCATTACCTAAAAAGTCCAAGTCCTAAGATTTATGATTCTTCCTTATATAGTTCCTTGAGAAGTACAATTCCAGGAAGACTAGAGGTCAGCATATACATATGAACAATTTAAATTTAAGAAAAAAAATTTACACTTGGCATAATGAACAGATTCAGAGAATCCATAGCTCATACTAAACTTAAAAGAAATGCAGGTCCTAAAGGCTGAAATGCCTGCAGACACAGTAATATTGACAGTGACGGTCCCACAACTAGCAAAGGAGAAGAAGCTGTTTGCGAACCTATGCAGCAAGGTAGTGCAAATAATTCTTTTAACTTATGTGTTATTTTATTATACTTTCTCCTTTCTTGCCAGTACTTATTAAATAGATGCAAAAAAGAGCAGAATCATCCACAGATAACCTACTAATATGCCAGAGGTTGTTCAGCTCAATCAGCTCAGTCTTTGATGCAGTTATTAATGTGGATTTCAAGAATGTTTTGAACATCTGTGAAACCTGTTTCTGCTGCTATGACATTTGTGACAGATGGGTTTTTGTTCCTCTTCATGGTAAATAAATTTTTCCTTGGCTATAATGCAATGCAAACACTACCTCAACAACAAAAGCAACAAAAAATATATAGATGAAGAATAATAATCTGTGAAAAGAGTACCCATAGAAGGATTTATATAAAGGAAATGTTCCTAGCCTCAAGGACATGATGGCACAACAATACTTTAACTTGCCTTGTCTGTCAGTGCAATAAGAAACACATTAATGAAAATGATATAAATACTGCAGAACAAGAAAGGATTCAATTTTAACCTAGGATTGAAATGTTCTTTATTTCATAATTTGCCTGCATGAAAATCATACATTTTATGTCACAATCCCATATAAATTATATGCAAAGCTACAGTAAAAATTGGGGTTTTTTTATTTTTTACTCCTCATGATAATCTCTCTTAGAACACACCTGTGAATGCGTAGAAGACCATCAAAATAGCATAAATGTTACCTGTAACACATCCTTATGTCTGTGAACATTTCCAGGAGGTACCCTGAGCTCTCAATACCCAAGAGAGCATTTTGGGAATATTGAAAAGAAATCTGAAAAACCTTCTGTGCTAAGCACCAAGATAATTGTAAAACTGATGCATAATAGGCAGCTAAAGAGCACAGAGGTAAGCAGCAAGTTTCCCGCATTTTCAGGGAATAACCCCTATCATCACTGGCTCTGGAGTCTACCTCTGGCACAGGTGCTTTGCTTTTAGTGAAAGAGGAGAAAAGGAGAAAGTGCCATCTACGAGCAGGTTGCTGTAGTGACATTTTCTGGACAGGCAAAAGACACTGGGAAAAATCTGAGGGCAGAGATTTGACACTGGAGTCCTGCACAACAAAATCCATTTGCCACCAGGACCCTACGACAGAAAAATGGGAGCCCTAGCCTGGCTGTTCACACTGTGGTCTGCAAAGCTTGCAGCTGACAGGACTTCAGCCTGAAAGTGAGTTGGTTACTCCTTGTACAATTTAGGCATATATTGGATAGCCTGACTTTTGGCACTTGAAACAATCAAGTTTTAAGCACATCTAGGAATACTTTAGCAGACATATGGATACCAGAGTAATTTTGCTAGTGGAAAAATTTGTTCACAGAAACTTCAGTTTATGTCAGACAAGGTAGCCAGAAGAGGAAACATTTTACTCTGTTATTCTGAATGCAACCCATGACAGTGGAAGTTAAATGCCTGGTTTGTGGAATCCAATACTGACCCTCAGGTGTATCTCTCAGCCAGGTGGAGCTAACACAGGAAAAGTATTCACCAGTTCCTTGACCATCTAACAGAGAGGTCTCAGCTGCACCACTTTGGATGGCCATTATTTGTAGACTAATCCCAGCAAGAGAAGCCAAACTAAAAGAGCAGATTCAAGCAGTCTTGGTGGAATTTATCCATAGGTCATCACTGGTGCAGAAATTATACCATCACTTGAGATGTAAAATGTGTGATTCTGCTATGTACTTTGATGTGTCATAAAAAAGCACAGACAGATATTACATAAGTAGTAAACTATTTCTAGCAAAGATGCTGTGAAAAAATATTATCCTCATGATGAAAATGAGGTGGATGGAGAACTGGCTGATTGGTAGATGTCAAAGGCTGGTAATCAGTGGCACAGGGGAGAGTTGGAGTCCTGTGATTATAGGTATCTCTCAAAGTCCAGTATTGGGCCCAGTNGCTCAGGAAGGCCAGTGATATCCTGGGGTGCATCAGGAAGAGCTCTGCCAGCAGCTCGAGGGAGGTGATGCTGTCCCTCTGCTCAGCCCTGCTGAGGCACATCTGGAGTGCTGTGTCCAGCTCTGGGCTCCCCAGGACAACAGGGACAGGGAGCTCCTGCCATGGGTCCAGGGCAGGGCTACAAAGATGATGAAGGGAGCAGAGTGTCTCTTATGAGGGAAGGCTGAGGGAGATGGGCCTGTTCAGCCTCAAGAAAAGACAACTGAGAGGGGCCTTATCAATGTCTGTAAGTGCCTGCAGGGAGGGTGCCAAGAGGATGGAGCCAGGCTCACTTAGTGGTGCTGAGCAAGAGACAATGGGAAGAGGAAACAAGAAGCAACAGGAAGAAACTGATGCACAGGAAGTTCCACCTGAATAGGAAAAACTTCTTTACTGCATGTAACCACGTGCTGGAATAGATTGCCCAGAGAGGCTGTGAAGTCTCTCCCACTGGATGAAGACTATTTAAGAACTGTCTGGACACAATCCTGTGCCATGTGCTCTGGGATGACCCAGCTTGCACGGGGAGATTGGACCGGATGACTCAGTGTGGTCTGTTCCAACCTGAACCATTCATGTGATTCTGTGATCCTGTGATTCTATGATGATGCTGAGTTTTATATTCACAGTTTGCTGGATATTGTTTTCCTGATTTCTTGCTGTAAGATTCCCATACTATTTTAGTTTTCTTGTAAATTACAAAAGACAAAACAAATTTACTCCACACTGCATAGTGGCAGCTAGAGCCTAGGTTACTTGGATTTGTTCTGGTGCAGAAATTGCCTGGAGGGAGTATTGTTTCCTGATGTACTTTTATTTATTGTTGTCAACCGAAAAAGAAAGTGGGAATTGGATACACCATTGTTGTGCACGATACCTGATTGTTCTGCCTTTGGTGGAATTGAGAACAGAATCTTTTCTGCATTTTCATATTTGTTTTGTGTTAGAGAACGGAAATGTGAAGTCTGAAGCATTCTTAAACTTGTTCACTCATAATGTGGAAAATGTGGAAAATGATGGGATATGTGCCTTCATATACCTCCTGAAAGAGATGTCTCAGTGTTGTATTTACCTCCATAGACAGTTTGTGTGAGGCAGGATAATGCCTCTGCCCCATTCTGTCATAGCTTATAAAGGCCACAGATTTTTCTTTAAACATATCTTTGCATGCAACCTCTCATTCCTGTGGTGTTTCAGCCATTACAGAGTCACCATTATATAAATTCTTTGCAGAGCTGTTTGCTATCTCTGTTGAATGAGTTATACCTTACAGTGCATCTGAACATCTTTGCTGTGCAAAAATGTTTCCCAAATTATCCTCCATAAGATTTATCTATCTGAATACTATTACATATCTATACATTTATTCAGGAAAACAAAAATCAGTATTTAGTCAGTACTTAGTTATTTTAAACAAGACATATAAGACAGAGGGCATTGGTTTTTTGACCAAATAGAGGATTCTGAAATGAAAAGTTCCTTTGATGAGTTTGGAGCTTGCCTTTTCTGTGTACTTCTACATAATGTTTAAATCGGGCTTTTTGAACAAGCATCACATTTTGCCATATTTTTAGTGAGAGAATGGATGGATTGTTTTGATCTGAAGAGTACCTATAGGTCAGATTCAGTAATGTTGATTTAAAAGCAGAAATCAAAAGACTGGTTCCCAAGCAGTTACAGTACTAATTATTATCTCTAATTAATGTTGGAAACATTTTTTCCCCTGAATTTTCCCATGCACTATTTCAGATGGCTATTAATTTTTCATTTCTTTTAGGTAGCCACAGAACAGCAAACATGTACCACTGGCATCAGTTGAAACATCATATCAGCAGACAACTGGCACTGCCACAAATTTCCAGTTGATCTGAAGCTATTAGCAGCCTTAATTCTGTCAAATTTTATGGGATCAAGTAGGAAGGATTTATTCTTTCCCAAGGCAATTACTCACACGGTGGGAATTATCCTATGTTATTCTGACCTCTACTGGAGAGAAGACCAAGGCACATGTAATTTTTTTTATTTAATTTTTTTAATGAGGTAAGCAAAAGGAAAGAGAAAAAAGCACTTTTTACTTCACTGTAAGCTTTAAAACCATTTCTTATTATGCATACAGGTAATAGATTGTTGAGTATCTGATGGCCCATATCAGTGTGAAACTAATGGTTAGGTACTCACACAGCTAGATTTTCACTTATTAGTAGCTCCTAGTTAGATTGGAGCAGCTTTACAGTGGGAGCCTCACAAACAGAAAAAAAAAATATAAGCTACTTCAAAATGTTCACATGTAGTTCAGGACATGATATTTCACAATGTAAAATGTCAGAAATAAAGAAGTGCCTAGGCAGATGAAGGCAATAAGTTGGGTTTTTTTAATAAGTTAAATTCAAATTAAATTCAGCAATTAATAAAGTGAGGACAACAGGCATCCTTCTGCAGTCAATGAATATAAATGCTGGATTATGATCTCTTTATCTATTTTTAACTGACAGAGTGAATAGGGTAGAAGCTAAACTAAAAGTGATGTCCACAGTTAGCAAGGAAGAAAGGCAAAGAGCCAGATTTCAGGAGAAAGACAAGGAAGAATTGAGGGACAATTTCATCAAATTCATTTACTAACAAGAAAAATGTGACATATTTGTCTTTCTTCAATTAAAAATGGTGAACTACTGAGACAAATCATTTCCTAGTTCAAACACCCTGGAATATAAAAATACAGAAGGCATTTTACCAATCAAATTGAATTGGGGTGAGAGGCACCTTCAAATACAGAGGCAAGGTAAAGGTGGGATTCAAAGAGTTAATGAGTGCCTTTTAGAAAGCATTAAAGTCCTGTCAAGGATACCATATAATCTTTAAAAGTAAACATAGCCAGCCTGGGTTCACTCAGGTAAAGGCCTGAATAACCATACATGTACCTAGCGACATTCTAGTGGTATTCTGCAAAATTGCATATGGAACTGATTTTAGGATGAGATAAACCCATACATTAAGTAAGCAAACATCATTTTAGCCTCTGAAATAATTAAGAGCAAAAGGAAGAGTACTGGGATTTCTTTCATCTGTACATCAGAACAGGATTGAAATGATGGAGCCTGTGTGTAAAAGAAGAAATCCTACAGTCAGAAAAAGACTGCCTGGCTGGTCTGAGCTTTCAACAACACTGGTTAAACACAGAGCCTGTCCTCCTGCCTCAGCCATGGCATGACCATCCCGGCACAGTGCCTCCAGTGTAACAGTCATGGGATTGCCAGTTTCACAGAAAGAGCATGGATATGTTCCATGAACCGAGAGGATAGGCAGACACCTTGTGCCTTTTCTGTCCCAGATATGGGGCATAAAGGAACAGCAGCTGCAGGTCTGGAAAAGGGTGACGAGCCTCTCAAGCAAGCAGATAGGGTGGCAGCTCAGGAAAAAAACAGATCCTGCTTCTGCTATGTCATATTGGGCCATGGGACATGGGGACATGGCTTGTCAGCAGGGAAGTGGAACTACAGCCACCACCACGACACTGCACAGAAAACAGAAAGAAAGTCACTTCCCTCTTCTCATCAGTATCTGTCTGCCCTTCAATGATTATTAAAAGCCTGGTTGAAAGGGAAACCAAACTAAGAGACCAAGCCAAGGTTAGAGACAGCTCCATACTGACAATGTTTGTATCTCTGTTGTACGAATCTGCAAGAGATGGCCCAGAGGTTTAAATCGTCCTTGATTTGAGAAAATGTTCAGAAAATTGGGGCCCACAGGTTGTTGACCAGGATTCCCAGTGTCTTTAGCATGATTGGAGGGAATGGCTGGGGTATAGGGGATGATGCCTAAATTTTTTTTTGCTTTTTATGTGTTTTTATATATCTGTAGTTTAGTAGATTTTTTTTATATGGCTGTATAGTTTTTAACACTTTCTTACACTTCAGAATAGTTGGTTACCCTTCTCATGCATTTATGCCACCTTCGTAAAATTCAGTTTAGTCTTATTTGCAAGAAAATTTCTAACAGGGTCACCCAGTTTTGCACCAGCATTTAGGAGACATAACAAAATATGGGGTGAGGAGCCCCTTGGAGTCTCTCCAAGAGGGCAGGTCCAAGGGTGGGTTACCAGGACAATCAGTCTGGTTGGATGGATGGATGTCAATTGGATGTACCTGCTAGATATGCTAATTAATTAAACTGATTAAAAGTGTGGAAATCCAATACCATGCATGCACACACAGCTATATTTTGTGCACCTGAAGCTTTCATTAAAGAACTTCTCATTATATTACCACTTTAATATTGTTTGGAAAGTTTTTCTTTTGATTCCAGGAGACAAGGAATTCCAGGAGACAGCCTGGACGATGTGCCTTAATCACAGGTTTTTCATTGCCCCTGGAAGGCAATAATGAAGCAGAAGAGGAGACCAGATTTTAACACATAACATGCTTTGGAACTTAGGACATCAGCTGTTGAAAGATAGATAGGTGGATAGATGGTTAGATAGATAGATAGATAGATAGATAGATAGATAGATAGATAGATAGATAGACAGACAGACAGACAGACAGACAGACAGACAGACTCCTAGTCTGGCCTGGTAATGAAAGCAGCATCATATTATATAGGCAGATGGTGGGCACCAAAATTCTCTGAAATCTGTTATTTATAGCAAATTGTCACGTTATCCCAGAGTATCTCACTTCCAAGTCATGTCGTGCCACTTCCTTCTGTTTCTGGAAATGACAGAATATTTGTTTTCCACTATGCAGCAAAGTTCATTTGAGGATAGGAAACACCAAGTGCCGAGGAGATTATTTTGGCAGATAACATTAGAGAGCACAGCTTACAAAAAGAGAATGCCCATCTGCATGAAGCACACAAGAGCAGCAGTGGCACAGACAGAACTGTCAGTCTGCTTTTACGTGGTAGGACTGAGGCCAATACTGACAGTAAGAAACTGCTTTTTAAAAAAAACCAACACTTCTCTGTTTTTAATCTAATTGCAGCTGGAAAGTAGCTGATTTATGGTCCTTCAGCATCATTGTTGTTTGTGGTCATCAGAGATACCGGAAGGGGCCAGAATGGTGCAATACACTGGCAACAAGAACATGGCTTTAACATTGTATAAGACATTTTAGAGTCTTTCAATCCTGGTCATTTACACGTTAAGGACTTTACAAACACAGTTGCACGTTTCAAAACACTGTCAAGGCCACAGAAGGGATGTGCAATAAGACAGACCACCACAGCAGGAACTTGAGATAAAAAATTATGACAGGAAGGTACTAATTTCAGGCCTGGGGAGATGAGATTTGGTTATCACATTATGGCTAATGTATCTGGACAAAAATTCCCAGTGTGGCAATCTGTGGGAAAAGAAGCAACTGCTCATACACATGCCACACCAAGTTACAAGAACAGCATCTGCTACTACCCCATGGATACTCAAAACTTGGAAGGTACAAATGTGGTGTCCCCAGAAGAACAGTTCTTGGATCCCCACCCCTGAGACGCCCAGGATGAAGAAGAACCAGTGAGATGCCCCTGGATCCACGGGTGGTGACTATATTCAGCTTCATCTCTCTGTCTTTCTCTCTCTCCCCCTCTCCAGTCCTACCACCTCTCTTCTATAAATTTTTTGTCTCTACCTCACATTTAGTGTGAAACAAAATCCATATTCTCAGCTATTTTTGTGGTTCTGTGATCCTGTGATATTATTTATTTCAACATATGGTCTCGTTTGCACTTTAATTCAGGCAGAGGCATCTCTCACTAATCAGATCATAACAACCAGTTTACCAGGCTTACCAGATTTTGGGAAAAATATCCTCAGTGTTTTAAATATGATTCCTTTAAACAAATGAGTGTGACTTGCAGACTTTATAAAATTATCTTTTATCCAAAATATCTGGACCCATGGTTCTATCTGCAGAGCAGTTCTTAGGTGATTTGATAAACAAAGTTTTGAAATATCACATTTACTTTCAGCTAGCAATAAATTAATTCCACATTAATTACAATGAAATTTTGCTACATATTTTCACACTGTAAGTATCAGATTGTTACTTTATGTAAGTTATGATTTAGATTGACATGATCTTTCCAGAGGTTATTGGTTTTTTGCTGAAGAGCTGGTCTTCATACCTTGAGAATTTATGAGATTATTTTACATCTTGTTTCCTATAGATATTTCCAGGTCTTTAAATATTTTTTTTTCTTTTATGTTTAAAAATCCAAAACTCATTGCCTATCAGTGATGCAACCTAATTATCCCAACCTTCTGTTAGACACTTGTCTCTCCCTTGAATAGCTCATTGCATAAAAATAGTTTTCAGCTTGTGGATAAATCACTTGCGATAACTACATGTACCATTTTGTAGTCAGAAATTTCAATATTTTTAAATTATAGTTTTGATGGGTAAAATTGATATTGATTGAAAGCTATTGACTCTAAAAATCCTAGAAATTAAATATTTCCAATGTAACTGTTATAACAGATGCAGTATTTTTGAGACAACTGGTTATAACTATTATCGACAGAAAATTACAAAATGGATTTTTTTTATCTATTTCCAAGAAAGAGATGGAAAAAATACTCTTGACCTATTTTTTTTATTAAGTTTTTCACAATGGATTAAGAATGTGAAATATTAAAAGCTCTTCACAACTGTGGAGAGCTCACAAGGACACAGACAAAGGAGTCAAATAGTAAGAGATGAACATTATTTACTCAACATATCCTTAGTTGTGTATGATACCAATGTACACACATAAGAATGGATCAAAGTGGAAAATCAGCCACAGGTATTGGAAATTCTCTTTCCTTTTGCAATTTCCAAACTAAATCACCAATATTTTTTTAAAATTTACATACCTGTGATATTAAGAACAGAGACGATCACATAAAAATGCAGAAAACATTTCAACAAAAAGTTAATGACCAAAACAAGCCTCAAAGTTTGTTATACTATTTTTTTATTATTATTTTACTAACACTCCAACAGATGTGATTCATAACTTTCTATGACTATGCACTGCAACTGAGATGTTATATCTCAAAGGAAAGCAAAATATTCTGATGTCATACACTAGCTCCTTTTTTTAAATTTTCATGTAAAGCAGAACAAAATAGTCAGACCTTTGAAGTGCAGATCAGTATGTTCAGCTGTTCCCCAGCCACACAGGAAGATTATGTTCATTCCTACCCTGAATTATTATTATTAATTCCAAATACCTTTCAGCTTTTTATACTACCTAGAACCTTCTAATAATGTAAGTACAAGCAAATACTTCACAGAGAATGTTTACACCCAAATATGATACTGGTAGTGCTTTTACATCCTAACATTAGCAACCATGTTGTAACTGAAACCAAGGCGTCACAAAATAGAGTGATGAAATACCTTTACTTTTAAGTACCAAAGAATAAAAATAAACATCTCATTTTCAATCACAGCATCCTGATGAACATCTAGCTTTGCTATTGTTATTCATATTGGCTATTACACACTCATCTCTGCATATACATGTATTTTATGAGAACACATTGATTATTGAAAATCAGTACAGCACACAGATCTAACAAAAAGCTTTCCAGAACAATTCCAGCCGGTGGATTCTTTGCTGTGTCTCTCTTCCATTCACAATGTAAAGCAATGCCACAGAGTCAAATACTAAACCCATTAACAATGAGAAAGTCTTTAACATCCGCAGAAAATTCTTACTCCTGACAGAACAAGGAATCCTTATTAAGGTCTGTATATGTGATGTAAACAACCGTCTACATTTTAGGGAACCAGACTGCATTGAAAGTACTTTACAATTCTAATTTACTCCAACACCTCTTGAAAACTCACCAAGCTATAAAATATCTTTAAACTCAGTTTCTTCACCTTTTCTATTAAAAAGTCATCTATTTTCTCAGGAATACCTAGAGTTTTATTATGAAATGCTAACAAATAATGAAATAAAATCTCTGTGTAAATCAATACTTCAGGATAGATCAACCCCAGCTTGTAGGAATAAGTTTTTGTTGAAAGCATGAAAACATTACCATAGTGGGTCCCATGCTTAACTTCAGTAAGGCAAATGACAATCCTTTGTTTCTGGGCTAGAGACATATGCAGTTTAAAAACTAATCCTGTTAGAAAATTTACCAATTAATAAACAGTTTGAATTACTGTACTTTTTCCATGAGTCTGAAGTTCATAGGTGAGGAGAAAGATGAAACAACTTACACTGCACTTATCTGTACTTTCTATAACCTAAAATGGAAGACTCACAGCAGCCCAGCTGCAGATATGTCTAGTGGACACTCACAGAAGCAGTACAACAGTCAAGTATAAAGTGAACTTCTCTTTGGTTAATCCTTCCAGGTTCTGGCAATTTATTTAAAGGCTGCTTGATCTGGAAGTTTTATCTGGATCACTGTGGTTTATGGGGATACATAGACTATGCTGGGGGCGGGGTGGAGGTGGTTTGTAAGCATTTTTTTAATAAGACCCACAGTTTATTAGGTGGAGGTTGTTTTGTGATGTCACAGACTTGTTTTGTATTAGGATATGGTTAAGATTTTCCTACTAGACAGAATGAATCTCTGTTGTACAGAAGGCCCTCAGTGGAATCACATTTGGTTTTTGGAAAACAGTAAATTGATTAGTTTTGTTGTTACCAAACTTGTGAACCATAAAATTATTATTAAGACAAATCTTCTGAAAAAGGAAATAAGATCAGAACAAAAAAAAAAAATCAAAAAAAAAAAAAAATCAACCTGTCTTATTGGATTAGGTAACATCAGCTTGTCCCTGGGCTTATATCTATCCTGTGTTTCCACAAGAACTGTCAGAAAAAATAACTCATTCCACCTTGGACTACATAGAGATCACTATAAGTATTCAGTCATAAATTCACAAAGATCATACAGGAGAAATTAATCAATAATTGAGTTACCTCCACTCCCCAAATATGTTTTCCTGCACAGGAGATATTCCTTTACCATTCTGATTTTTTAAATTTATTTCTAGTCTTGAAGAATGTGATAAAACTAGTACTAGCTGAAATTGGTAGTGCAATAGGAATTAAATTTTCTTCATCGTTACAGAGAAATGGAATGAGATCACTGTAAACTACTGCTTTTCTTTTTCCTTTTGAACAATTTTACAGAGACTTTAGATGGACTCATGCAGCTTTCTCTAGTTTTGGTCCTAGTTTCCCCACGTAAAATCTGATATCTTTGGCTAAGCATATCTGACCTTCAGAGGACAGGATATATGCAGGTTTTAACTGATTCTCATAAACTTTATGCACAGCTCTGTTTTAAGTGAAATGTTCTTCTAAGGAAAAGGAAAAGATATTAGGGACAAAATTTCAAGCTTTTAAGAAAAGTCAACTGAATACAAATTGTTTTCCACACTTCTAACAAGTATCCCCAATAAAAATCCGTAATTTTAGCAATTTATTAATACAGACAACACATTTTCACAATGCCTTAAAATGCAAGCAGACGTATGCCATGTATTCTGCTGAAGCTCCTACGCTGCAAAAATCCAGAATCACATGGGTTACTTCTATGCACATGAAGATTTACAACAAACACATCAAGGTTCTGCTCTTACAGGAGTGTGTTTGGGTTTAGGACAATGCTTCTGTCCTTCAGTGTCCTATTGTACTTGAGCCTCCTTATCTGTACATGGGAGGGCCCCTGGGCATTCCTGGCTGCATCCCTGGGAGGCATGGATTCCCAGGTGGGTAGCCTGGCACCCCAGGCCTCCTGGGCCCTGGTGGTCTTGTGACAGCTATGGATGGTGGAGGAGGGTTTCCTCCTCGGCTCTGTGGAGGATAGTGGCCATTCAGGACAGGGCCAGGATGCTGAAGTGTCTGAGAGGAGCTGGCTTCTTGTGGCTGGCCTTTGTTCTTTGATCCATTGCCATCCTGTCCTTTCTTGCTGTCTGAAATGTGTTTGGAGGACAGAATTAACAAGGGATCACGTGAGCCCAAAGCTCCCAGACAGGGAAATCCAGCATCTGCCTTACTATCCTAGAGTGCAGGAGAAAGTCTGGGCCTCCCCTGCTCAAACCTGCAGCAATGCACCTCCATGATCTTTGTGCTATATTTTCCATCCATTTTTTCTGCAAGTCTCCCATGGGGGCTGGTGGGCAATTTCTCAAGATGAACTTAGATATCTTCTCTCAATGGTGGTGAAGGCAGTAATTACACATGGCTCTTAAAAAAGACAATAATCTCTCACCTGGGTTTCCTTCCTAGGCTTGAGGCAGTTTAGCAGCTGTAGGGCATGTGTGCATGATGAGGGAAAGGAAACAGACAGCAAAAGCCCTCAGGACAGACTGACACCACCTGCCCAGACAGGCATTCTGATAAGAGTTGCTTACTGTGTTCTCACTACACCTTCTCTAGGTGAGCCTGGCATAGGTGACAACTACTTTCCTGCATAGTTCTGGGTCAACAAAAGGCAACAGAAGGGTAGAAGATTTAGACTTTGGCTGGTATGTAATAGATAAGAGGGGTCACTAACACTTAGACCAGGCTTTAAATGCTTTTTTTCAGCAGGACTGTGACTTTCTGTTCATTATAGTTCAGCTTTTTACTTTGGTGCTGCCAGATATGGAGTAATGTTGTAATGTTTCTTAAACAACCAAAAGAAAGGAATGTGAACTGGAGATTAGGCTAATACTTGTGATTCAGTATTGTGAAGGTATTTCAGGAGATTATAGCAGAGAAAGGCAATGAGGAAGACTAGGATCACACATACATGAATTCCTCATCATGAGACATTCAAAACAGTTCTTACCTTTGTTTGCAGTGGATTCATCTTGCTTGTCTCCCTTAGGCTTCACTGGTGGTGTTTCTGTCTCAAATGGATTTTCCTCTTGTTCATTTGATTTCTGTGCTTTTTGTTTATTTCTTCTTTTATTTTCTTCTGCTTGCTAATGATAGGGAGAGAGAAGGCACTTTTCAGTTACCTGAACTGTTTCTCTCATATATAGTAAAATGCAAAAATTCGATAATTCTCTATTCTTACACTTTGTAACTTCTTTTTAAGTTCCAAGTTAGCTTCCTTGTAGGATTTGGATGTTGCGTTGAGATAATAAATGCTCAGGCTAAATTTAAAAAATAATAGTTTCTTGTTAGACAGTGACTTAAATATAAAGACTCAGAACATTCCTTCAACAACCATTACAGCTGTAATAAGGCCTGTATCTTTTTCTCATTTATTGTGCTTAACTAGTAATAATATTCTGACAATGGACAATGTGCTTCCTTACATTATGAAGAAGGCACTTTTATTTCAGGGGAGATATGAAATGAAAATGAAAGAAATTATTCTATCTATTAATATTCTACATTCAGTCTTATTTAAGAAAGATGTTTCATTAGGTAGTGCTTAACTATGAAGTGACTTCTATAGAATAACTTATAAAACTTAATAAAGTTGCATGACATACCTTAAAAATGAATAAATCATATCTATGAAAGCTTCTGAACAAATATAGTAAGCAATCTGAAATACTGCTAAGAAAACAACCAAAATAATATATTCCTTTTATTTTTTTAAATTATTACTTCTTTCTTCTACTAAGAAAAAACATAAGAATGTTTTCATGTTTTAGTGTATGGAATTACTATTGTGACAACTCTATGAAATTAGTAGTTTCCACTATCCTAATTTAATAAGAAAAAATCTGTTATGAAGTCCTTAATTGATGTAAGTAGTAAATAATTAACAGCATATCCTGTTTCCTCTGCTTTGCCTGATTTTGCCTTGTATTTTTCCTCTTTCTTTTTTTTCTTCTATTTACTTTTAATGTCTTTACCCTTTATAGCTAAGGGTTAAAATAGAATGTGGTGGTAAGTGAACATTGGAAAAATTTCATCTCAAATATTTCATATTGCTCATATAAAATCCTTGTCTAATTTCTATTGTGCTCTGTAATCTTTTCTACATTTACTTGCAGTTCTGCAATGCAAACTTAAATCACATCTTATCTCTGCATAGGATTACGTTTTAGTTCTGCAGTATGCTAAATAACCCAATATAATAATCCAGTCAAGCAAGTTAAAATGCCTTCATAGAACAGGACTCAATAGGATCTCTAAAAGCAAATATTCCAAGGTAATTTTTCTTTGCCAGTTACTGAGTGACTCACAAAAATGTCTACTAGCCTTATTTCACAAAGTCTCCAAAACCCTGTCTCACACCCCTGTTCCAATAATATAGAGAACAGTCTCCAGCAATTAAAGGCACCAAAGGTCAGATTCACTGAAATTTACTGAGAATAATTCTACTCCATGGTGTTCATGTTTCTACTGAAGCTGCCAAGGATTTGGCAGTTGTTCTGCACACTGGACAAGCTGATCAGTGTCACAGCATTACAGATTCCCTATGGGCCTTTTGCATTTTAATAGTTTTCTATCTTTTGTGGCAGGTACATTTTTCCAAAGTATAACTAAACCAAAAAGAAAGCCATTGAACAAAAAAGAGATATCAACCCTTCTGCAAATGCACATTAAGTATGCTCAAAGAAAAGGCTCATGAATCGTTCAAGTTGCTCATTACTGGACAATCAGAACTGCATTTCTTAGATATTCAGACAGTGATGATTCAGAGTGAAAAAAAAACCTAACCAGACCTTAGATACAGCAAGCATTGAGTTAATATTCTATACGTACACCATCAGCAATATAAAAGGTAGGATAAGTCCAGGGTTAGAGGCATAACCAAATACCTTCCCAAACCAGGAAGGAAAGTCGTGCTCCAGAGTTTCTGATATGACTTCAAACATTCTAGTCTTCCCACTATTAAACAGAAAAGTTGACAACATATCATGTACAAATATTGTGGCAACTATGAATAATATATAAGCTAATCACATCATATAAAACTTGGAAAAAGGATAATATATGGTATGTTAACATTATTTAAAACTTTACACTCTGAAGGGAATATTGTCTAAAGTAGTATATCTGTATTCTAAGGGGGGAAAATAGACACCAAACTATTTATTTTATGCTAATAGATTTTACCAGGTTACCCCTCAAATTATTCTTCAGTGAATCAGTGTATGAGCTGTGAACTCCATACCATCAACCAATTAATGAAACATTATTTGTGCTCTATGAAGACATGGGGAAAAATTCAAATCCTGGTTTTTATGTTTGACAAGTAAAGAGTGGTCTAATTGCACCTGGTTTTTTTCAGCCTGGTTCTCCTCTCTCTTTGGTGCGTACCAGCGCTACACAAAGTCAGCGGTTGTATTTCAGGATATTTTTGTTGTTGCAGCAATCCAGTTACCTTCATATGTAATTGTTCCAGCTTGTTTAGAAAATTATTTTCTCCCTGGACTATTTTCATTCAGAAGTGTATCAACAGATGTTCTGAAAATCCCTTTCTGTTAATTTTGCCTTACTCTGTTCCTTGGGGCACAGAATTTTGTCATTTTTAACCTGGACGCAACTGGCAAAATGGGTTTCTGTGTATCAATTCTAACTAGTAGTTTTACTTAGTTGTAGGAATTGTCACCAAACTGCCACCTGATTGTCCAGTCATAGAAGATTCCTGTCACTGCTTTTCAGTTCTGGTAAAGAATTCCTTGCAAGTGGGTCTTTTTCTTAACTCATTCTCAATGTTTATACTCTTTCAAGTAATATAAAAATCTTGTAGGTAGAATTCTTCAGACCTATTCTTTCTCTCTACTTGCCCTACCCACTCACAGTAGATAAGAAATTTCATCCTCTGCTCTCCTCATGCTCTCCAATAAGCACAAATCTTTTTCTACTGCAACATAGCTAATTCAGTCCTGTCTTCCCTACTCCTGGCAGGTCTCTGTTGAATTGCATTTGTTCCTTTAACAAATGGACTAAAACAAAACAAAACAAACAAACAAACAAAAATCCAAAACTAAACCTCAAAAGATTCACAGATTTCAAAAAGGGTGGGACACTGAGTTACGAACAGGAAAATGTTTTATTTTTTAAATGTAGAGGCATGCTCTACCAGTGTTTATTCATTGGCTGTTCAACATTACCTATACTTAGGCTGAATGAACCTTCATCAGCTTCAAGTGAGCCCCATTAAAAGTTACTTTGAATGTTTCACTTTTTATGAAGAGCAACATATCTTTCCACATGACAGAGAAAAAGTGGCAAGCATCGTTCTTCTTATTTTGAAGACTAATCTCACAATTTAGTTAACAGCCAATTCAATAACTGCTCCTACTCAGATCTGACCTCAAATATTTCCCTCAATATGTTTTTGCTAGGACTCAAAAAAAAAAAAAAAAAACCACCTTAATTTGTGTCTCTTGTTTTGCTGTAAATTATTCTCTAAATTCAAGCAATTTTCTGTCTTATTAGAATTTTTGCCATATCATACAATTCTCCCTTTTAGATAGTTGTGACTATTGCAGTGACAATCTCTGTCATTTTGCCTTTGGCCAAATTTAGTGTGGTGAGACTTCTGCTCCTTTACAAAGTGCACTGGGGATCATACAGATGTCATTTTACTCACAACAGTAACGTATTATTTAACCTTTGATTGCAACCAGAATATCTCTTTTATGGTTCTCCTCATCCTGCTTTGTTATTTTTGCTCAAAAACAAAGGCTAAAGACTTTTAAAAGTTTTAATTTCTTATCTTGTCTGTTGTCATGTGATACAACTCATTATACTTGTATCTCATGTTACCTGGCAGGTAAAGATGATGAAAATGATCCTAGACTTTCCAGGTACTGTGCACAGAAGGAGAAAGTGTGGCAAAGTCTAAACTACCTTGAATCCAAGACGTGCCTGCAGGGTAGGCCTAGGTGTTTAGAAAAGATCAAGGACTATGGAGGCCTTGAAGACTTCAGATGCAAATTCATCTTCACAATGGTAGTACAAATGATGCCTCAAGTTTCAGTTTTCATGTTTTTCAGATTCTGTGCTGCCTAGGTGTGTAGTTCTGAGCCTCATATTAAGTGTTAGTAAGCTCTCTTCACAGAGTAGGGAGACAAAACAAATCCTTTTCCAGATGGAGACCAAGGACAAGGAGTACAAGTTTCAGGCCCAAAAGCATAAACAATGGTGGACTGAAGAGAGAAAACAAGAAGGATGTGACTTCATAATCTGAAGTTGTAATTGGACAATTAAACTCAATATGCAAATGGACCAAAACTTATAAAAGTGTCAGACCTTGTGACCATTTTGGGTCCACCTTGGGTGTAGCCCTGGCCAGGCTCTTGTACCACCCAAGGTCAGTAAAAGTCTTTTAATAAATACCTACTTTATTCTCTTAGCTCTGTCTAGACTAAATCCCAGGGCAGCCTTCCCAAGGCGTCATATGCACATGAAATTCTGTGAGCTGGAGACAGTTAGGGCATTAAAAGACTGAGCCACAGTACATTTATCACACCCTCATGCATTCTAATCTGCCCTTCCTACAGGGCATAGAGACATTTCCTAAAAGCCATCTCTTTCAAGCACAACAGGTCACTGTTCTACTCCTGAAGAATAATCTTTCTTCAGTGCAGCAGTAATGATAATTTTTTTACATTGAAATTGACAAAAAGAAAGGATTTTCTGTTCTACATTTCAGATAAAACTTTCTAAAGAATTATTCCGTTTTCCAGGATTCCAGCTTCAGGAATTATCCATAATGAGGAATACATCACAATTAAACTCTTGGCATATCAGGTGCTACTTCTTATTATAGAGGCATTTTTTCATTACTACATCATTCTCTGGGATGTGTGGAAGCAGTTAATTACAACAATTGCAAAAGTTGGAGGTAATATGCAAAGAACCTGAAAGGACCACAGTCAAAAGATGGTGGGATGGAGACAATGGTGTACACAGCAGGCAGTGTGGAAAGAAAGAGGATGAAAAGCAGCATGGCCATGTAAAAGTTATTGGATCTGGAAGCCTTGAAGACCCGTTCTTGGGGGACGTTGCAGCACATCACTGCCCAGCACTGCAGGTACATCGATGTGTGTAGGCGGAACACATTGATTGCTGGGAGACATGGAGCATAAAAAGATCCCATCCTAGAAGAGAAGCAAATAAATAAAGTAACCACTATGTTCTAGGACTTCTGTCTTTCCAGGTATGCCACGCATTCCCTCCATCAATATGTTTTGCACACTGTGCACTCAGAAATACATATAGCAACTTTATGGGGTTTTTTAACTGGTGTTTGTTCTTTTTTAAAAAAGGCTGAAACTGCATGAAGAGAATTTTCTGCATGAACTTTTTGTTTCAAAGTCCTCTTTCTCTGCAAATTAAATGATGACTTGGTGAAATGTTATTCACTCTTAATTTTTCCAGGTAGCACCTTGCTCGGGTTGTGTAAAAAAATGATAGCCATAAAACTAGATATTACCAATCCCTACATCTAGGTATAAACAAAATAATTTCATTCATAATTTATTATTTTTATTGACATACTAGCACTTTTTTAGGAAGGATATTTTTGCTTAATTGACATTTATTTTAACTGCTGTTGCCAGGGTAATTTAGGGCTTCATGCCAACAATCTGTTTATTGATTCTGTTAAATATGGTTTTGTCCTTAATATATACGGTTGAATGGTTATGACACCAAAATAGATGGCACAATTTTATTTTTATCACTCCTTATTTCTTGTGTCATGCTGACTGAAGAGCAGCTAAGTTCATTTCCCTGGCCAGACAGTACAGAATACAAGAGATCAGGAACCTGCTTCTTCTTTAGTCCTTGCCCTTGTGATCAGGTGACAAGGTGATCAAGTTAAGCTGCTTTGCCCCTGAGTGCCTCAGACATTCTATTTAGAAACAGGAAATATATTTACATTAGGGTTCGAAAGACCTTCTGGTTACAGAAAAATGACAGGCTTTATTATGTTAATATATCCCCTTCCTCTTTTCATGTATCTTAAATGAGAAGATAAAGGGCCTTACAGAAGTGACGGCTTTTACCACACAAAAAGCCTGATCAGCCAAGTCATATTAATTGTAAAAAATTAGGCCTTAGCAAGAACTGAGAAGTCAACAGTGCTTTCAGAGAACAGTTCCTGCGGAAGACTGAGAGTCTTGCATGAGGACTCTACACATTTGTGTTGTTTACCAGTCATGTAAAGTTCAAAAATAAAATTAAAACCAACACCTTTTATTCTCCACATCTAAGGGCTAATGCTGCAGCACTAACACTGTTTACACATTCATGTGACTGCACAGTTAAGTATAAATACATTTGCTTTAAGGTCTTTTTGCACAGGAACATAGGAAAAGAATGATAAGGTATGCTGAAAGGCTAAGTTTCAAAGCAAAACAGTACAGCAAGCAGTCAGTAAACAAAAATATAGGTTTAATCTATGCAGATTTTTACTGGTTGGCCTTACGAACTCAGTGCAAAATCCTGATGTATGTGGTCCAATAATCTCAGCCCATAAATAGTTTTGAATTGTTTCGACTGATTGCAGTGTACCAGAGTTTGGGATATATTGCATATGCTTCCATCAAATTAAAGAAATGGGACAAAATCAGGCTTTCAGAAAAATCCTTCACAGATACACATAAATCCCACTATCCTGCAGATAGAACATGCTTTGCCATACCTACCAGATCATGCCTTGGTTAAAGATCAGTCCCAGCACATTTCCACTTATATCAAACTCAGAATACGATGGCTGAAAGAAATGATATGTGTGTTTTCATCAGGTTTGCAGAAAGGGTTTTAAGAAGAGTTAGAGTCTCACTTTAAACAGTAGCAGCACACTGGCATCATGTTGCAAGGCCTCTTGTTACATCTTCTAAGTGAATCATGAAACA
>WAAE01007347.1:0-11501 GCA_013400495.1 Nicator chloris | reverse complement strand
AAAAAAAAAAAAAAAGGGCAAAGCTCTTGAAATTTTATTTCTTTGGTCTATTGAAAGAGCATGTTATTCACAGCAGCAGGTCAAATGATATAAGAGTTTGAATGTTGCAGCTAGAGAAGTTGTGCTGTAGAGTCACCCACTGTTGTGTTATTTATGAATTGTTTGTAATTTAAACATAGCTGGAGAAGTTCACTGGAACAAAACGTGCATAAAACCAACAAATTTTTACAGAGTTCTTTCTTCTTTTCCTGCCATCAGTCCAGCTGGTCCTTATCTACTGACAGTTTTATAAGGAGAGGGACGAGAACTTCCCTGAAGGAAGTATCTGTATCCAAATAATTAGACCCTTATGCTGTTAAATAAACTAACATACAACTGTTCAAGAATTAATCTATAAATCATTCTCGTCTCCCTTTGCACTCCACCTCAACTGCCATTACACCATTAATCTACCTTGGCATAGCTCTGGTCTCTGTTGGTTCCTTGAAGTCCACCTGATCTTTGTGTGCAACAATTTATTTTATTGAAAAGTAGAAAAAATTTTTGTGATCTAAGGGAATAAATGGTTGTGCGTGATGAACAAAAATGTGTAGAAAAGTCTCTTTCCTGGTTTTTTTGAGCAAAATTGTTGAGACTTCATAGAGGTCACCATGGAGGTTTTCAGTTTCATATATATGATGAATAATTTATGAACAAACGGTGAAATAGTTGACTACATATTAAGACAAATCCTAATCACTGAGTTTTATTTCAGTTTTGCCTGATGTGTATTTCAGAAAATGGAACTTTAATTCCAAACACTTCAGCATACACTGAAAAATATAGCTTTTTTTTGTTGTGTTTTTATAAGACATGCATTACCTATTTACCCAGTGGACTCTTCATCATTATGTAGAAAGGTAACTTTTGTATTATCTAAGATTTTCTTTTAATGTCAATCCATATGTGATCTCTAACTGTGACAGATTCAGTCAATTCATCATTTATGCTGGACTAGCTTTTCAAGACTAGAAAATTAGCCAGTCTACCATTCACCTGATATGGCTATGAACAGAAGGTAAATTTATCTCACTAAGTATTGATATTAGGCTTAGTGAAATCTGCTTTGAGAACCCAATTATATATCCCGGCTTTCTTGGATCCGCACTATACAAGATTGATCAGATTAATGAGTGGTGTGAATCACAAAATATGCTATGTACATTATAGGATAATGATTTTTTTCATTATCTTAGCTAATCCTTGTTCTACTGTGCTCCTTGTGGGAACAGCTTCCACTGCTTCCTGTATCAGAGGGAACTTCTGTGGACAGCAGGGGAGAGGTTTTTACAAATCCTACCAAGAACTAAATGTGCAGCACAGAGGTTCCTGAGGCTTGTGTAAGAAATCTTTGTGTTTCAGCTTGATTCAAGATGAATTTGAGACACATGCTTAATGCCTCCTGGAGACTGACAGCATCATGTCTTTAATTGAGAGGTATTGAGAAGATTCGGAAATTTGAATAGATATTAAAATCTCTTGTTAAGATATTCCATTGTTTTATGCTAGAAAGAGTACCTTCCAAAAGAAGAAACTTCTTGGTTTTTGTCTTTGGCCTGTGAGTAAGTCCAATGCTCAAGGCCAGAGGAGACTGAATAGTATTTTCTGAGTCTAAAATTGCAGCCTTGTTCTCAGGTTAAATTATAAATATACATAGGTTTATTTATTTTGTTTGGTAGGTTGTTATAAACATGAGAATGCAAAATTCGAGTATCTGCATTTTTTGATTTTTTTCAGCCTTGTGAAAATGTAGGTTACTGCTTTGGTTCAGTTCTACTCCAATAATTTCAGTTACAACTTCCTTTAAATCAAAGGAACATTTTCAAGAACTGGGAGGGAAGGTGTATAGAAGTGTATTAATTATTTAAACTATTTGTGGATGTGTTGATCCAATCTCTATTTATTTATTTATTATTTATGAAAAGGAGTCAGCTTTTTCTCCTTCATGAGACAAGCCTGCTATTTGGTTTCTGTTTCATTGTGGGAGGTGGGTGGGTTATGTTTTGTCTGCACTAATGTGCAATAACTTTTTATGGTGATCAGTACTTATTCATGAGGGAAGGGCTGAGAGACAGCACTCTCAAAATATTTGTCATTCCCGCTTTCCAGGAACTTATTTTTGACTGAGGTTCTCGGGCATACCTGGCAGGGCTGGGTAGAAAGGGTGCAGATGGCACAGCCTGCTCTGAAAAGAAGCCTTGAAGGTGACAAGCCAAGACAGAGACACCCTGGGACACTGCAAGTCACCTCAGGCAGGGCAAGAGCAGAAAGAATCATGGAGCAGTGGATGAAATACAGCAAGAAGGATGATGGAAAAGCAGAAAGAAACGAATGCACACAGAACTCTGACCTCCTGCACTACCCTGGCCTCCTTGGAGAGACTGGGACAGCTTCAATCTGACCACAGCAAAAACAGTGCTTGTGGAGACTAGGGAGGAGGGACATGATTCTTTTGTAGGATGCAGGAAGTCATGGTGGTTTTGCCTATGACAACAGGTAAAAAACTTTTTATTTCACTTCAGTGTACATTGCTGAGACATCCATGTGACATCCATTTCACTTTTTACCTCATTTTATTTCCTTTTTCACATTCTTATTTGAATCCGTACAGCCACAAGTTTTCCCCAGATGTGCTTTTACAAAAGGTTTTTCTTTCTTCAAATGATGTAAGTAAAATGCTCAGAGTGCCCTTTATTTGCTGCTTTTTATGTGACGATGAAGCAACAAACCAGCATTTTTATGATTAAAATTATAATACCAAAAATACATTTAATTGTGGTAACATAAATTTGAGACTATTTTACCTGAAGATGTTGTTTATCTAGAAAAAGATTCAGTTGAATTTTGTTCTCAGCCAGTTCTAATAACTTACTGGATTATGCAACTAAAATGCAAATATTCCCGTTAAGTTAGAAATCTCACAAGCATTTTGACAATTCTGTTTTATAATGCTATACTATAGCAGACAAAGAAAGACTGAGCTTTTTGACTATTGAAAAATTCCATATTTTTAATCTATAATTTCCCCCATTTTGGAAACTTGCAAGGGAAATAATTTTGCTTCTGTTATTGTCATTAGTAATAGCATTCTTATAATGTCTGTTTGCTCATCCATGTTTGGTTCTCAACTCCTTTTCTGTTTCAATAAAAGGAGCACAGTCACAGCATCATTTTACAGGCTTTATCTTGAGGATTTGGGTTTAATTATTATTGTAGCAGATTTTGTTCTTGAAAATATGTTTGAGATTTCTAGTTACACACTGCTTTTCAGAACTTCCTTTGCCATTCAGTTCACATGACTTTTCTGGCTGATAAGCTTTGTTTATGGTTAACTTCTAACATTTGATTGTACCCTGAGCAAAGTCTGAACATTTCTTACCTAATTATGGAGTTAGGCTGACATGTTTCATGAGGAGTATAAGTACATCTGACTTGCATAAAATAGGTAATTGTTTCTGCCCTAAAATTTAATACTCAGGTGCTGTTCATAGAAACTAAAGTGGAAAGCCATATCATGCTGTTTTGATGTCAGTGCCAACGCTATTTGGAACAGCTAAAAGTATCCTTTTGCTAGGACTGCTTATTTTAAAAGAAACCATTACAAATTAAGTAGGGCTTGCAGGAAAAGATAGGCATAGGGAAAACTGAGATGAGAGGATGTAACTTTATTGGTTCCATGGTAGTAAAATAGCTGTGAAGAAGGCTCTGTGATGATTTACATGCAGCCTACCACTGTATAACCAACACCTTGGGCAAGCTTCCCTTCAGTCTAATCCTCAGAGCTTTTTATGGGGAAGTTCTTGTGAGTTTGCTCCCCTACCCCACAGTCAGGAGGGCAGCATGCTGCCAGTATGCAAGCTAAGCTGGCAGAGTGCTACCAGCCACATGGCCAAGACAATTAATTCTCAGGGATGACACATCTCCACTGTGCTTCAGCCAAAAGCTGCCAAGAGTTTGCAACTTCTCACTACCACTGAAATTCCTGATTGTACTTCTTTTATCTACGCCTCAGCAGTAAAGTCAGGAAAGTGAACATCCATTCTTACTCAAACATTCACTCTCAAATATCTGAAATCATTTGAGAGTGCTATGTCTGGAGCAGATTATCATCATGGGCTATTTACCATATGAGTTTTTAAAACATCCTTATAATTGCTATATAAGCAGAATTAATTGGTTTAAAAATGGAATGTGTTAGAGCAAGTAGTGAAACCTAAGCATGACAGAGACACAGCATAGTCTCTTAGATAACAGCACAGACATATGGGTTGGAGTGTGCCTGAGGGCTGCTAACCTAACCATGCGTGTCAAACCACCTAATTCTGATTGAGGATATGAGTAGCTTGAATAAGAATGTTTACCTTAATATTAGTGCAGGACATACAAAAGTGTGCCTTGGTGCTGTTACAGTCAGTTGGTGGAACTGATGACATCCCCTTAGGAAGAACACTAACTGTTCTTCTTACTTAAGTAAGACATGTCAGCATAATCTAGGCTAAAATAAATGTGTACAAAACTATTTTGTTTTAAATTCAGGGTATGTAGCTTTCCTGAACAATTTCCCTCTTTTTCCTCTATTTCTCTGGTTCCTGATGTTTGGATGATCTGGCAGGCATGATCTGACTAGCAGTGCCTTTCATCCTCTAGCACAGCCATGCACCCCAGCTCATTTGACAGTAACTTTATTTCCAGGAGTTTAATTCCAATCCACAATCAACAAACTCATGGTTGTTCATAATGCTACCATTTTTCCTCATAATCTTTGTTTTATCAGTCAAAACTGAGTACTGCAGGATTGCTTCTTCACAGACTGTTATTTCTGGCACTAGAGTCCTTCCAGTCAGCTATTACATGTAGTACAGATCAATTTTTCTAGACCTGAGGAAGAAGTTGTTACTGTATGTTGCCTTACTAGAAAAGGCAATCATCATAATCCAGCAGGTATGTGCCAGACTTTCTGTCTTAAAATACTAAAATAGCATAATTTAAAGTCTGCTCATAAGGAAATAGAAATTTCCCATGGTATGCAACCTGCTCCTCTGACTTGTCTGACTTTTGACAGAGCTTCTGTAATCTTCAGGGGATGGTAATCTGCAGCAAAGAACCTTTCATTCACATATATTAAAATCCATTTCATTTTAATTACAGGAGTTTTCTGTCCATCTTCATTGTTTTCTTTTAATTTTATGGGTTTTTTAAGGATCATCTCCTTGGCCTGTTATCCATCACCAGCTTCCAAAGAGAAGCTGGATACTTCATTTTGTCATGTGCAAACTTTGTTATTTAGAAAACTGTGAAACTCACTGTTGTGATGAACATACCTAAGCCTGACAAAAACTAAGATGGTAGAATGTTAAAGGGGCATAAAAGATACGTTTTCCCCAATAAAAAACGTCAAATTTAATTCTTCCTCTGGAGAAGTAAGCCTGCACCAACTTTCATAATCAAGTCCAGATTCATTAGACATTTTCAATAAATGTTTTCTGTGGGACTCTTTGCATATCAGTGGTTGCTATGACAACCATAGTTTGCCCATTCAGGTTATTTTCCCAAAGCACATAACAAAATTATCTTTTGCCTCCAAAATTCTACAATATGTTCAGCTCTGAAAGTTGGTATATCTCCTTAATCTTAGACTATTTTCTTTCTCTTTACTCTGTTTTGCCTCTGATAGCCTACCAACCTGCCAGCTATGCCAGGCCTAAGACATACTTAATGCAGCTTTGCAGCTCTCTTTGATAGTCAATTCACCACAGGTAGCCTTGCTAAAAAAGTTTCCTTTCCTAATTTTCGATGTCATTTATTTTGCCAGTTCCAGTAGAGCAGAAACACCCTAACTACCTAGAAAACACACTTGTTTCCTTGTTCCATTATTTCTTTAGAAAGAAGTGGAATTAAATTTGCTTATTTCTTCCTCTATAATTCAAAAAATATTTTAGTATCAGTTGAATTGTCTCCTAATAGGTCTGGTATTTGATGCTTAAATTGATTAGATAGTTTTCATTCAAACATGAGAATAGCGCCACTGTGTCATTATAGGCAGGTTTCCAGAAAAGTGTGAGTTTTGGCATATTTCTCTGAATTGTTTTTCCCATTTCAAACGTGCTTAAATAAAACATGTCAGCATAATCTAGGCTAAAATAAATGTGTACAAAACTATTTTCTTTTAAATACAAGGTATGTAGCTTTCATGAACAAAGCTTCTAATAAAATATGAAGTTTCAATAACCAATTTTCCACTGTGCTGAACCTAAAAATATTGTCAGTTTAGGTTATTCACATTCATGATCTTCTGTATTTCCCCTTCCCCCACCCCCAAATGAACACCAACATTTCAAAAGCTCAGGGTTTTATAGGTTTCCTGTTCAGATGAACTTAATCACCTATATCCACTAGTCTTTCACTAGCAGGGAATATAACCTGCATTATGCAGTGCTATCCATGTTTCCCATGCTGTCTAAGAGGGTCAAGTGCATCCTTTGACCATGCAATGAATGCACTTGCTATTTCAAGTTTTATCAAATAAATCTCTTCTAATCTGCCTTGCCATTAAATGTGTCTATTCTCTTAAAAGCCTCTAGTGGTGCCAGTCAACCTTCCTACCCGCCAAGGGGTAGGGACCTTTACCTGTCCAAGATTCCCCACAACACTTTGAACAGAGCTGGTGCAAGACAACGCCTCTCTCTCTCTGTTTGGCCCTTCCAGTGGCACAGCACTGCACACTGCTTGTCTCTCAGCACCTCCTGCTTGTCCCTGCAGCTGCCCTTCCCTTGGATCTACATGTGCAGCGTACCGGTGGCAGATGTTTGCTTTAATCTGCACTGGCACAGGTTTAATATAGCAATATCCCATAAGTCTGGTGCAAGAGTGGCATTATTACCAGGGGGCTGGATGAGTCAGATGAGATAAACTAACAGATGTCACTGAAAGCAGAGCCCTTTCATACAAAGTGCCCATCCTTACGCAGATGTGCAGAAAAAACCTTGCATAAAACACTTCCACTTCCCACATTGTTTTTATCCTTGCCTTTGAGCAGTCCAGAGGCATGGCATGCAGAAGCTTTTTTTTTTTTTAATGTTGCGTGACAAACAGCAGAACTCTAATGTTTCCAGATGATATTATTTTTAAATGTTTGCTTTATAAAATAGCATCAAATGATTATGAACCTTCTGATTATGCCCTTATGAACCTTCTGATCGTGCCCTGTATTTACTTTGCAAGAGGAAAAATATTCTAAATACTTTACCACCTTTGTTTGTGTGTAATCATCCCTTTCTGCTGGCATTAAAATACATTGTTTTTCCTATAAATGTAACTCAGAGCTTCTGCTATGAAACATCTATTCAGCTCTATTTTTACATGTTCTAGAAATGCAGTGTCCCTATTTGGGATTGAACTAGATGGTCCTTAAAGGTCTCTTTCAACCCCCATCCTTCAATGGTAGTTATTACTTTATTTCTTTTCATATTAGCTAAGCTGCTAAGAGTTTCTGTTCACTTTTAACATCATCTTTCTATGCTGGAACATCCTTATCATAATTAGAAAGTTATTTTGCATTCTTCCCTCACCTAGCACCTCATAATAGCATAATCCTTCATTTTTGTTCTGGTTAATAAAAATCTGCTATTAACTAGGACAGCATGCCTCTGACTTCTCTGCTCTAATACATGAAAACCTTTCATGTGAAATGTAACTTTTTCTTGTCTGTATTTATTCTGACAAGCTTCATTTCTGTCTTTGTAAATTATGACATATTAACACATATTTTCTCACTGAATTAGAGTTATTACACTGCAGAGCTCCCAGTCTGACAACTATTATAGATTCTACATCAAATCCTACCGATTACTATGGCTGTAATACTGCCACTGTGTATTTCTTGCTGTAACCAGGTATTTTGGGAAAAGCTCTCCAAGTTTTTTTAGCAGTTGTTAATAAATTAATCAAACACATTCTTCAAGGGTACCATTACATAAAGATACCTGTGTGTTATGTATTATAGCTCAATTGTGTTCTTCACTGTCTAATCTAAATCCATGTTGTATATTGCAAATTGTACTCAGGGGGAGCTGCAGTTTAGGTTATGCTGCACCACATGGCAACAAAAGACTGAAAAACTCAGCTGAAAAATAGCTATTCACTAATTGCTGTATAGTTAAACTACAAAGAGCTGCAGCCCCTTGTTAAAATTATTTTTAGAGTGATCATTCTGCTAGTTTGAAACCTCTAATGAACAACCACAGGCAGATGAGTTCTTCCCAACTGGATTCCCAGATAATGAGGCAATTGTGTTTTCCTGTCCCAGACTTCTACTTTGTATTTATTTTTTCTCACTGCTATTGGCAAATAAGTTGGAAGGACTACAAGAATATTTTGATCTTTTAGATTTTCAGGTTAGTAATGTTTGCCATTTATTTTTTAATGATAATGTGTTGTTCATTTTTTGCTTACTTTTGTCTGGCATGCTTCCCAACCAACCAGGAACTTTGCAAAGAGAACATATGAAACTACTTTCTTCAAAAAGCTGAAGTCTTAAAACACAAGATATTAGCAAATATGTATGTAAATTCTAAATGAAAGATTTAATACAGGATGTAGTTACTCACCTAGATGTGTTGTTTGTATTCTCATGCAATAGCATGTCTAATGTTTATTGATTGCAGGCTATCTCTTCACTTCAAAATCCAAGACAAAATGGAAAGATTAATAGATAATTTAGGGTACATACATGTAGTATGAGAAGTCTCTGGAATCTCAAATTTCAGTCCTAGAAAAAAAAAGAAGTGGCTGAACCTGTTGCTTTTGAAACCCACTGGACCCTCTGAAGTGAGAATGGGTGAGTGAATTCAACATTATTAGTGCTGCAATGTGTTTGATTGGACTAGCTTAAGGCTACACTCCTTCACATTCCCTCCCTACCTTCAAATTCCCTTTTATCCTAATATTCTGCTGCTGTACATTTCCAATAAGATGACTGATTAGCCTGCTTAGTACTCAACTATCAGTTTACAAATTATAATTGTTACAAACATGGTTCCCCACAGAATAGTTATATAGGTATCCAATATTTTAAATTAGCCTACTAGTACCAGTGCAAATACCACAATTTGTTGTTAAATAGATTTGCAACATTATACAGCAAAGTATTGAAAGTAATAATTAAAAAAAATATATAGTGTATTTTATAACTATGATTAGCGTTCTTTAAATTTGGAAATCCTGAGTTTTATTTCCATTTCCAATCAAATCACCAAACCCAGAAGATACATGGTAGCAGAAACAACTTCACTGGAGTCACAACTGAACCATAAGAGGAATTTCTCCACTGTTTCCAGGGGTCATGGGATCAAGAGTGGCATGTGTGTGTATTTTTCTGATGAAAGTTTGCTAAACTTACTTAAAAATTCTCACCTCCTTTCCACTGAGTCATTCTTTACATCTACTCTCAAATTATTTCACTTATTGCATAAACAATCTGACTGAACAGGATCACTTTAAGTTCACATTTTAACTCCTTTTTATAGTTTTGAAATATTTAATTGGTTAAAACATTTTGAATTACAGGAGGTACTCCACTGACCTCCTTTATTTATCAGGAACTACAAGTCGAGCATGAGATATCACACTTGGTTGGCTATTGTTGACTCTGCAATGTAATTTGACAGGAAAGATGGGTGAATGATCTCCTCTGAGATTTGTGCCGCTACATAAGGCAGCCTTGCTGAAATGTGCAAATGAAAAAAACAAACAAACTTACTTTAAGACTATTAAATTTGTCAGAAATTCCATGGGTTTGTTTGAAATTGTAACCTTTTTTTTTTCAGTGTATGTCATCTCACTCTATTCCTCTTCATTTTCCTTGTCAGTTTTAATGCAGATAAAAATAAATTCAGCCAAAACAAGTGTTTTCAATGTTCTCAGTCTGAAATCTTGAATCTATGACTAGAACTAGAGGTTAAAAGTCACCATTATAATTTCCTGTCTTCTGTTAATAATTTCAATTCCTAAATTATATTTATTCTTTACTTAAAGATTTCTAAAGATATAAAGACTATAGGCCTAGGTATTTTTCTTTACATAATACCGCACCTTTAAAAATACTTTGAATTTAAATGAATTTGCCTTTGGTTTGCAATGTACACTCTTGTAGTTATAAGCTAAAATTCCAATTAATCTCTTTTATATTGCTGATAAAGTCCCTGAAAGAAGTGAATTACTTTTTAGCTTTCCTCTAAGTAAACTGATTTTGTTTTTTCAGTCCCTCATTTTTTTCCTTGACTTTTCCTATTATTTTAGATTGTGGTAGTGAACAGAGGTCAGAAAAAGTCATTAAAACTACTCACAAGGAAAGTGATTATGAAAATCTGACTTAGTTGCTGGTTTTTCTTCACTAACTTGGGCTCCTAGTGAGTATGTTTAATATACTTAAAGCTGATGCTGACCCCGTTTCCAGCTTCTTTCCACCTGCAATCTGATATGCAGTCTGAAACAACCTTGGAACAAAATGAAACATTATAGACAAGACTTCTTGGAATTTCTTGGAGTATTATCAAAATGGAAAGAATTCTGGAATCTTTCGAGGTTGGAAAAAACAGTGATGCTGGATAAGCCTCTTACTAAGTTTTATGGAAACCACATCTTTGAAGGACCAAGGCAGTCTCCACAGAATCTCTTGGAATATCAAAAAATACAAGACAAACAGACGAAAAGCTGCGACCTCTGGAGACATACAAGAGGACAAAAGGTTTGCATTAAGACATTTTAGCTAGTGTATAGCAATGAAATTAGAGAAGCTAGACAACCTGAAGGAGAATTCTTCGTGTATTCATTCCTATATTCTCCCTAGAGGATTTTGGGGCAGTGGAGTTGCTGTAAATAATGATCTGTGCTTTATGGAGGCCTGATCTTTGTGGGAGGTTGCTTAGGGAATTCATTAAATATTTGATTTCTATTCTGCTGCTCAGATTCCCCTTCCTTTATTGCCAAATAAGTTAACCTTTCTATGGTGTTGAACCTCTCACAAGGAGACTGCTATGGGGAAGAATTGTAGCTGATTTTTCATGCTAATTTAGATGACAGGTATGAGCAGACATGGAACATGGCAAAGGTTCAGAACCAAATTTAATATACTGGTTTAACTTCATTTACCAGTTAAAAAATAAAATATAGTTTACTGTCTTGAAAGTTGGGAAGAATATCTCTTGATAACAAGTTACTGAATTGCTTTCCCATTATATTTTGGCAGGCAGCTCGCCTTGTTGAACTTCATGAGGTCCCTCTGGATACCATCCTTTCCCTCCAGCGTACCAATTGCACCACCCAGTTTGGTGTCACCAGTGAATATGCTGAGAGTGAACTCAATCCACTCATCCTTGTTGCTGACACAGATATTTAAAACTGCTGGTCCCAATACCGACCGCTGAGGAGCACAACTTGTTTCTGATCTCCACTTGGACATTGAG
>WAAE01007346.1:0-17566 GCA_013400495.1 Nicator chloris | reverse complement strand
TTAAAATCTGTTATTGTATTAAAAAAAGAAAAATACCAACAATTTCTGAGATGCATAATACAGTAAATAAATATATCTGTCTAATGCACAGTCATCTTCATTACTTGTTTGACCTAGCCTTAGTTAAGAAACTAAATCTTCAGTACTCATGATGTGTACTTTTTTCCTTTCTGCTCTGGATTTCAAAGATCTATGCTCATTCAGTACTCAGTTTGTGCCTGTGTATATACATACATACACACACACAGATTCTTCAGGTATGGGACATATGAGTGTTTAATTTGCAACTTTGACAATAATTACAGTCAGAATTATTGTTGTTGATGTTATGGACAACTATGCTAGATTGTATTTCAATAAATCTTCACTTGCAAGAATTCAACTATTAAAATCTGTAGTCAATGATAAGACGAATATCTTAAATTGTTATGTTTATTTAAATCACAAGATAATAGATGGCATTTTTATTTTTTAACATACGAAGATTACAATGGTTGGATTTTGTCATCACACTGCTGCAGGAACACCACCTTAGTCCCTGAAAGTTTTTTTGCCTTAATTTAAAGCTTCCTCATTAAATAAATCCAGTTGATCTGTGATCTGAGACAGTCCTCCCTTTTAAAATTTCATTTCATTGTTTTCAGACGAGTTTGAAGAGGATGCTTTTGTAAAAAGATAAAAGATAAGCAGTAGTTCAAACTGCTTGTTAATCAGAGTGTTCCTACTTTATTCCATAATATTACTAGATCACAATCTGAGATCAATGGGATTTATACTTTGTTTAGGTGCTTTCCTTAATCTTTCATTCATCTTCACAGAAAAAATGAAAAAAAAATCTTACCTTTGAAATCAAAATAAACTGTCATAGCAATACTTCAATGAAATTTCCTTCGTTTTATTACGTGTCTTTGAAATCAGCTGTGTTTAAGACTGTAGGATTTCTTGAACCCCTTCCCTTGGTATCTGGAAGCTCATGGGTTTTGGACTGTGCCTGTGGGGAAGAAGAAAACATACATCCTTGGAACAGCCAATATTGATGCTAAAAATGTTCACAAAGATGTTACAAATGTAAATAAATTATGAAAGATCATGATGGAAACATTCCCATTCTCAAATATCAAACATGGCTCAGAAAACTTGTTAAGCAAAGTATCTATATCAAACATTACATGAACCTACTTTTGGAGAGAAAAAGAATTCACTCCCCATCTGACAGTTGTGATGATACTGGTCAGTAACCAAGACTGCAGACTGCTGGCTGATGCTGAAGTTAAATGTGTATGACAGAAATAGCAGCAGTGATGGATGGCTTTGGATCTGCTGAACTGACAAAATGCTACAGCGTTTAGGATGCTTGGTTGTCAGTAAAAACAGGCAACATAGGGACATGATATTTGCAGTCTTTACATGACATAATATAAAATGATGGTCAGCACTGAACCTTGACTACTTGACATTAACAGTGTTAATTTATATGTAGAAATCTGCCTACCACAGCTGTGATTCAGGTCATTTGTTGAAATATCAGCGTGGAGCACAAACTTATATATAGAAGTTGAAGCTGATGCAGATGCAAAGACACATGAAACTCAAACTTTTGCACTGATGGCTATAAAACAGTGGGGCTTATTTGTGTCATCCTCCTCTATGTCTCCTTTTAAAAGGAGGTGTTTAGCAGGAAACCATCTCACACAAATATTCTGGGGGCACTCAAATCTCTGTTGTCATTCTTTTTCAACACCTTGACATAACTTACAGGAAATAATAATAAAAAAAATCAGACAAATACATAAGCCAGTGGCTCACAGAATATCATGATGTATAGTTGCTTTTCTAAACCAAGTCAGCATTTCTATCCATCCATTTTTGGTGTTTTCATTGAATCAGCATCTACCATAGTTTCCACCAAACTTTTTTTTCACATTCTGGTCTGCTTGTATTTTAGGCTCTTCTCTTTCAGCTAAAGCAATCTCCTTCAAAAAAAAAAAAAATTTCATCAAGTAAGTTTAGGAATTAATATGATTCTTGACCCCGTTTATGGGTCATAACTGTGTCCATCTGTTACTACGACTGAAAGTACTTTGGAGAAGATCCATTTGCTATTTTGTACAGTGTCCAGAACGTATAGTTCCCATTTTTACCTCATCCTCTGGTAACATCATAGTAAATAATGTGAAAATGTATATGTTAAGCTACCAGGGTAGACTCCAGGCCAAAAGTACTCTGAACTGACCCACATGTATTTCCTTAAGGAACATTCAGGTTTGCATTGGCCTTAGGACACCTGACCCAGGGAGAGGTACCCTGTGCAATTTCCAGGAAAACCCTCTTGTGGAGCAGTGGCTGAGAGTGTAAATTGGCATTATCCACTTTTTTTGTTGTTCTAATATCCTACTTCTGTTGTGCAGAATGGGTTTCACCTACATGGCTCTATCTGTATAAGAGCTAAATATCAAGAACTGCATCCTCTGTAGTAAACAAGGAGAGACTGACATATCCAGAAGACGGTTCAATCATTCTCACTTAGGCCTCTGCTTTAAGATTCAACAAATTCCTTCTGGAGATGCCTAGCTCACTCTTCAAATCAGAAGCCTATTTGACTGAAAATAACTGTTCATAATTTTATTCTAGTGTTATTTTCTACCCAGTGGCCAATTTGTTTTTCCTTATTTCTACATTGGTTTAAAAAAATCCATCAAATTAGACTTTTTTAATATAATTTCTCTAAATATTTGTATTATGCTTAAATTTCAGTTGTTCTCTGATACAAAATCGTGTTTTTGTGAGAAGAAAGTATTTGTACTTTCCAGAATATGTTGATTTGCTGACTTTTTTAATTGCCTGAAAAATAATCATGTTTTTGCTAAATATCTGTAAAATTTGATCTTGTACATACCTAGCAGTGTTTTAAAATTGGCTGGTGATAGAGAATACTTTTAAAATAAACTTATTTAACTTTTTTACTGATCCACTTTCTCCTTCCCAGACTTCATGGTGGGAAGCATCATCCTTCTCAGTCACCCTAACACTGATTAAAATTAGCAAGAAGCAGTTCTGACCTATTGATTGCAAAAAGAAAACAAATTAAGAGATATACTGTCTGCTAGGTGTGAGGACTGGTAGTATTGATAATACAAGTGAGGAAATTAATTTTTAAGTTTAAAACCCAGCTTATGAAAGAAAAATAAAGACAAAAGTTCAGACAGTGAAACAATAGGGACTACAGATCATTTCATTAAGTATTAGATAGAAAAGGGAGGTGAGAGAAGAGGAAGGGAGAACAGTAATAGGAAAACTAATAGAAAAGCAGATGCAATGGGGCCACATTGATTTTTGTGATTACTGTTTATTAAAATGCAGTGGATACAGATTATCCTTCTTTCAACTGCTCTGTATTTATTATTGCTTCATTTGCCTTGAAATGATAACTGCAGGCACTTAAATAAATGGATTCCAACATTTTCTATTTTCATTCTACCCTCCTTGTCTGTGATAAGTACCCCTGTAGAAATGGTATTTTGAAACTTCTTTAAACAATGTTTCTCTGATAATCGCAGGGCCTTTCTTTGTACATCTTCTACATGTACTGCCTATATTTTCCCTTTTATTCTAATGGTTGGAGAATAGTAATAAAAATTGCTGTACTTTTGAAAGTACAGCAATTTTTAATACTATTAAAATTTTTAAATAATTTTAACACTATTAAATATTTTGATTTTACTGTATAATTTTATTTTCGAGCTAGGCAGTCTAAGATATGACAGAATCACTGGCTCTGCCACAAATTTCCTAGGTGACCTTTTACTCAAGTCAAGTCCAGATTATGACCATCTAGTAAAGTTCCCAGGCCCTCTAGCAGGGGACAACCATATCTATGCTAAGAAGATGGGGGAAGGGGTTTTCTCCCAAGGAGTCTTGATGTTTTCAAACAATTGGAAATGGTCCCTTACAGTCAAAATAAAATCCTGTTTGTAGGGTGCTTGCTCCATTAGCCACAATCTTGTCGGAGACTGCTTTAACTGACATAGGAGCATTTCTAGGCACTCACTGCTTTATTTACCAGTAGAGGTGCATCTTTAAACTCTGTACATTGAATTTCTGGAAAAACTATGATAGAGATGGATATACACTAAAATTCTAAGAAATTTTACAGAATGACATTTATGAGAATCCAGGCTTCCACCATTGCATTACACAATTGCAGTTTCAGAAGGTTATGTGCCTTCCAAACAGTCTTTCTGTAAACCAGAATTTTTAGTTCCACCCTTGTTTGTCTTGCAGCTCTCAGACAAGTACTTCACTGCAGTCTCTGGCTACGGGCTAGAAATCCACATATTTATGCAGGCTCCTGGTCGGTTTTTACAGCCAGTGTTGAGCTCTGTATGATAAAACACTAATTATACACCAGCCAGTCAATTAAAAACTTGCTTAGGTACATCTATGAGTGGCATTATGACACAGATACTACCTATAGGATCAGGATTGTCTCTCTTGGATAAGTAGGGTTGGCACTAATTCTTTGTCCACACAAAATACAAATTTACTATCCAGCACCTGTGGTGTCAGAATTATTCTCTTCCATGTGGAGAGCTGTTTTTTGTTTCAAGTGGTTCTGGAATACTGAATGTTGCTGCTGATAAAGTACTTTCAATTGGCCAATTGCTGGCATAAGTCCACCAAGAAAACCTTACAGTGAAATTCGTCTCTTTTTAATCACAATTTCAATATTATTATCTTTTGCCAGCAAGAGCTAAAAGCTTTTTAGCAGTAATCCCCAATTTGCTGAGCCATTACTTTTGCTATATATTATTTTTTTTCATTTCTAATAAAATATTCTTATTTCTTTATTTACTTACATTTACTTAAAACACTCTTTTCAATCCTTATCATTCAAAATGTGTTTTTCCTTACATGTTCCCACTTTAATGACTTAAAATTTAAGTCAGTAATGTAGCTAGACTACTTCTCTGAAGGTTTGAAAAGAGCTGAGGAATACCTGACGGATGCACCAAATACCAAACTTTGATATATGAATTAAGATAGAGAGATCTCCAAAACAAACACAAAAGCCATTTGCATTGATTTCAGCGTGAACTGTCACGCTTACAAACTTTTCATGGCAGCAGCGTTGAATTCTGTTGAAATGGTAATTTCATAATTCTCAGAGCTGGTATACACATTACTCAAAAAAAGCATGAAGACACCGTGCAGTGCCTTTATTAGACAGGAATAGTTACATTATGCTACTGAGTAGTTTGTCCTCTTTTCTTTCAACTGAGAAGGAAAGGAAAACATAAACAGAGAACCCACAATGGAAGAAGGAGCACAGTTATGGTGCAGGCCTTCTGAGTGCTCTTTCTGCTTACTAGTGCAGGCCACCTCCTAATCTGTGAATATTGCCTGTAGTAGTGCCACTCTCATTGAATTCCAGCTCCGGTGATTCTGCTGCCTTCTGCTTTCTGCATAGAACAAGTCACATGAGCTTGGGCTTTTTTCCTATATGTTTTTCAGCAGTTTAGGATATCCTTTATCAACGATGTTTAAAACTGAAGCGCCCAGTTCACAGGACAGCCTAGTTAGATCAATACTGCTAAATAAAACAAGACAAGGGACCAATACCTATCCCAGCAGACAAACAGACTGAAGACTCTTGTAACTATAGTACTTAGGATGAGCAAACGCACTGTGTCCACACCATGGAGCACTCTGTTCTGGAGTTCCTCCCTACACGGTGCGGTATTTCTATTGGTCTGACACTAATCCTTGTGTTTTGTATGTCTTGACAGCTTAAACTGTTTTAAACAGTGCAAGGGCTTTGCTGCAGCTCGGTGAAGTGGCTCGTGTTCCCAGAGTAGGAAACTGAAGAAACTGTGTTGTATTCTGTTGGATGGGGTGTGAGGACATTGCTGAAGGTGCAAAGTAAAGCTGAAGAACAACTGTGGCTGGAGAGAGCCCCATATGAGATAGACTTATCCCAGACATCTTTTTGAGAGATATTCCTAAGATTACATATTTCTTGATCTCTGCTTGGATATTCTTTTGAGGGGAACTTGTTGGAGCAGGCCAGAAGAGAGCCAGAGAGGGAGCCAACAGCTAAACGATGAAGGCACAGAGCCAACCGACATTATTCAAGTTTTGTCCTAGAGTTGTTTTATTTAGCAAGCTGGCCATACATCTTAGAGTGCAAATGTAGGGTCAGGCATGGGATCAACGCAGTGTTTTTTTGTCAAAAATTCTTTAGTGAAGGTCTGCCTTTGAACGCCAATACATGGCTGAGAAGGATGAAATTTATTCACCTGCCAGTAGGTACCCAGGTCTGTTTCTGTTCTGTGAATGAGGCTGGTGGTGCTGAACACAGTGTAGAGATCCTCACTGTCTTCTATCAGCCCCTGCAGCAACATTGCGTCATTAATGTTGGGCAGGTCCTTCCCAGGAGGTCTGACATCGAGTAAAATGTTGCGGAGGTGTGTAGAATGCCTGTGGTTTGCCTCAGAGCAAAGGTGATTTTGCCACTTCTGAATTACAGGATGTTTGGGTGAGCAACACAGACATGTAAAGTACAGGTCTTGGGGTATGTCACATCCTTAATATGGACAGAAGGACAACTGCTTCTCACATATGACTGAGAAGAGAAAAAGGGGTATTGCTTAAAGTTCATAAAGTCTAATACATATTTGTCATCTTCATTGACTGTATTAGGCTTACATTCCCCTATATAATTTCCAGGAAAGTGAGAGTAGAGAAATATGCCACAGAAAAGTATTTCTTTGAATTAACAAAGACTTACGAAGTTCTGTTATGCTTTGTGGTTTTGAGGAATTTTCTTTTTTGTTCCAATAGAAATCCAGCCAATCTACTCTGCCCAAATACTTCTGTAAAAAGGTAAAAAGGATCAAGAAAACAAAGGAAATAGAGGAAATAGCCATTGACTCAAAAAGGTCAGTCTATTTAACACAGCTTTTTGTGCTGGTTTTAAAACTGAGCTAAAAAATTAAACCCAGGCTGCTCCCTTTTCTCCCCACCCCTTCCGGTAACGGAGGAACATTAAGAAAGACTAAAAGCTGAAACAGTAATTTATTGAAAATTGCAATAATCACAATAATATTAACAACAAAAAGAGTGCAAAAGAGAGAAGCTCATTTATGCACAGAAGTGTATTCACCACCGAACAAACGAGCATGCGAACATGGCGAACAAGAATTTCTGTGGCTAAACGTCCTCTCCTTTCCCAGTCCAAAAAACCCAACAAGGAACTGGGGCAAGGAAAATCCTTTGAAAGCTGTATTACCCCTGTTGCATTGTGCCAGTGCCTCGGAGCTCTCCACGCCACAGGTTTGGCTCCTCACAGCTGCCTCCGGCACCGGCACCACTCCCCTCCGCTCCGCCGGGGCTCGGGCAGCTCAACCCGCACTGCCATCGCTCTCTCCCATTTTCTGCCTTGTAGCCACATCTCGGGCTCACTGCCACTGTCCTCTGAACCACAAAAGACACGGCTTGGAGGAATGGAAAAAGGAACTGCCAGTGGTGGTGAGGGATGAGGTCTGCTGGGCTGACCTGAGGCCTTCTCCCTGAGACCAGGTGGAAAAAAAGAAGTGAACTTTCCTTTTCCAGACCCAGCTTTTTTTCATACTGAAAGCTCTCCTCCCCCACACTGATGTGAGTGGTATAGAAGAGACTCCACCCCCTTGTTTCTGTACTCAGGAACCCCTTCCATTGTTTTTATTTGGGCTTTTTTTCCTAGGATTTTTTTCCCTTTAAAATTACTTTTTTATTTGCATGTCCTTTCAGAAATTAAATGATTTGGTTACAGTTGGATGCCCTTCTTAAAGAACAGAAATATTTTCTACAACTTTCCATTGCTTGGTTCTTCTCTTTCTAACATCAAGTAATTTGTCTTCTCTTAAGCACAAGCCTACTTTTGTAAGAAGCACTTGAAAGCCGAGCAAAACCTACAACATACACCTGAAAAGCTTTCCGTGGTATTTGCTGTAAGCAGATCCAATTGTATGCAAGCACCTGAACCTCATTTTGAAGATCTCAAAGGTCATTTAAATGAATGAACAATTAAGGTATTTTTATGAGTTTGATTACATCTCTCTTGCGTATGTTTTTGAGGACTGAAGAAGGGGGTCATAAAATATTGCTTCAAAGATAATTCCCTGGCAATTCTGGGAATGCCATCATAGCATTTACAACAAATCAGTAATGGAGAAGAAAAACAACACTGTAAGTAACTTGAACATAAATTTAATTTAAAACTCATAGTTTATGAGTTCTTCAACCACGTAGTTGAATGGTCAAAAAGAATGAATTAATCCTTATCTAATCCTTATCAGTATTTTTCCTCTGTTTGTGTTCCTGTGTGTAAGTTCCTTGGGGCAGGGAATGTTTGTGTATTGTCTAGCATTGTAATAATTTAGTCTGGATTTACAGCATTTGGGTAATGTCTTAAAACAAAAATAATAAACACAGACTTACTTTGATGTAGACACACAGAAACCACTGCTATTTTGCAAAGTTTTTCCAACTTGGGTTGGCTACAATCTTCCCCTAGTTGCAGTAATGTCACAAAATGGGAACAAATGTGGGAATGGCAATGAGAAAGCTTTGAAAATGAGTGTGTATAATATTAAGTACCGTTAGTCTCCACTGAAGGACTCAAATATTTGATGCATGGCATAGCAAAACACTTACCCAATCCAGAGGGAACATGGAGTTAACCAGAGTTTAATTTCCCACTCTACATCCCTGAGGTAAATGACAGAAGAATCTGATCATAGGCAGATGAGAAAACACGTTTTGGAATTAGTGTTCTGCTATCAACTATCATACAATGGGTTTTACCTTAAAATAAAAATGCATTTTCTATGTATTTTTTGATTAACAATGACTTCTGAGCTGTAGCCTTGAATGAGTGAGAATACCTCAAAAGCATTTCTCTGTTTTCCCTGAAGTCATTGTACCACATAGACATAAAAGCATCAAAATCTGTAATTTTTCACTTTGAGAACTATGTTATAAGTGGAAAATATGTCTAAGTACCTCAGTTTTCTCAGCACCGATTGCTCCTTCCCTCCTGGTTGTAGTGAGGATTGCTTTTGATGATTAGGATGGCGTTTTGTTATTGCCATGGCACTGGCATGAACACTTTCATGAACCCTTTTTTTTTTTTGGGTCGTTGACAGCAGGATTACACTGATTAAATGTATCTGTTGAAAGTAGGTCAGATGAATCCTGCCCTAAATGTGGAGACATTTTTACTGTGAGTACAAAGGATCCTGGGGTGAATCCCAACATTCCTGTCTTTTGAAGAAGAGAAGAAACTCCAATGATTTTTTCCATTTTGCTACAGCATGGTAATTTCTTATGAAAACATTCTTCTCCAGTAAAAGCATGCCCGCAGACCCAAAGTGTGTTGCAATTTATCCTTTAAAAGTAGTACTACGCTGAAGTGTTCTGAAAACATTGTGTAACTTCACAGGAAGACAACACATGGTCATTACTTTGCTGTCTCATCTCCTCTTATGTTACTGACTGGCATGTTCTTCATATGGGCAGAAGTATTCAACAACACAGGAGTTATCGTTTCTGCTTCATTTCTAAATTATATCTTTCTGATATGTCAAAGGCATTACTGTAGTTTCCAGGAGATATTTGTGTCCCTCAAACACAGAACAAAACCCAAAGAGAAACAACAATCCATTTTTTTGTTGTAAATTACTGTCTGAGTTACAAGCTTGTGTTCCAAGAGACTTTTTCTGCTTCTTACTTTCCCAGCACATACTGAGTACCTACTATACTGGTTAGGACCTCATATCAGATCAAAAGGAGTCTTGGGATCTGCCTCAAAGAATGTTTATGTATTTTGCATTAAAGCCCTTCTTTCTTTATTTATCTGGAAATGTATTCTTTCAACAAAGATTAAAACTCCTAGAGATGAGTTTTTAATCTTATTCCTTGGAAATTAATGGAAAATTTGAAGCCCAAACTGGAGTTAGGAGCTGAAGCAATGTGTTTTAAGCCTCCATTGACATATGAGAGGAACATCAGAATAAAAAAATCTCTCATTAGGAGTGAGAGTTGTTCTGGTCTTAGGCAGAATCTATTCAGCTGCAACACATTGTTTGAACAAATATTCAAAAAATCATATAAACTTTTACCTAACTTGCTGTAGAAACACTAATTAGTATTAAATCCTGAGATATGTGTGTTCCAAGATTTGCTTTAGTGCTTAGGCCAGACAAACAGGTTTGAGTGGACTATAACACTAAAATATTCTACCTATTATAGAGGAAAATTAGACTGGCTGAAACTACAGCAGGATATTATAATTTAGGGCTCCTAATCTTATAGAAAACTTTCATATACTCCATATGCTCCCTTCATGTTCTGTTAGGTTTGTCATTGGATGCAGGGAATTCATAGTACTGTAAATTTCTAGAACTTTTTACAGACTTCAAAAATAATGAAAAGGACCATTCAATTTCTCCTGGCATAGTACTTAGCAGTTTAAAATGGTTTAGGCTGATTGGTTGGTGGGTTTTCTACTTTTTGCTATCACATGAAGAAATTTATTATTAACTGTAGCATTAAATTAGGATATGTCTTCTAAAATGGTCAATAATTTTAGATATTTATTCATTTAAATATTATTTCCTACACTAGATCTATCCTAACACAAATCTGGCTGATTTTGCTTGGCTTTATTTTTTCATTAATCCTCTCTATTGAAAGAATTTTCCTTATTTTTTTCTTTAATTTTGTCCTCTTCAAAAACTGACCAATTGTGTTGACTTCTGGATGTCATTATGTTTCCAGTGGATCTTTTTCCAACATAATCCCAATTTTTTAAACATATATAAATACTAGCAACATTTCATTTAGCATCTGCTTTGAGCAGACTTTAACAGACTTGTGGAATCAATGGAGCTCTGTCTCACAGTAAGATAGTAGGAAACTTTGAGATAAAATAGATGAGGTTAGCAAATATGCCATAAAACATAGTAAACAAAATTGAACAGCAAAATTTAAAACCCAAATAGAAAAACTCCAGCTGTGTCAATGTAAAAAGGTCCTATTTGTCATTTTTGTATTTTCCCAGGGCAGACTTCAGGTTAAAAGAATTTTGCTCTATTCTAGCCCTGGAAATGAATCACCTAAGTTTTTCCATTAGACTGTGTATAACTGAACTTTTGTTTATTGTATATTATCATTTATAAAACATGTGCTCTAAATGATGCTTTTGATAGCTTTGCACTGTAAAATTCTGTGGAAGAGGAAATATTTTATCTGCCTCTCACTGGTTTTCTGTAAATATCTGCACTGTTTACATATGTACACAGTGTGGTCACAAGATCCATTGTAACTGCAAGATTGGGCTGGATTATGAGGTTGTCTGGCAAGTCTCTACTGGTCATGATATACACTGGAGTCAATTGTCCCACAGATAGCATATGCAAACTACAGTGGGGTCCAAAAGAGAGATAAAGAAGGGGAAACTGGTCTTGGCAGTCAATCTTCTGGTATTGTGGACAGAAAAAACCAGAAGATGCTGGAGGATGGGTAGCTAGTGAGTAACTGAAAGACATTTTTTGAAATCTCAAACTCATCAAGGCCACAGAAAGGACAATGAATTTCAGATGGCATGCAGCTCCTCAAAGGGAGGAGAGTGAACGTCCCACCTCCTGCTTGGGTGACAGAAAAATCATCAAACTAATAACTGACTAGAGAGGCATCAATGTAGCTCAAATCAGCATGCCATGAATAAACTGAAACAATGACTGCAAGTATCAAGAAAAGACTTTTTTTTTCAGCTGCTTACATATGGATTGAATGCAATGAGCAAGAAGAACTGGAAATCCGTGTTGAATGGAAGAAATTTTACATAAGTGAAACAAGTGAAATCTGATGAGGTAATTCATATAATTGGAATACTGAAACTACCTGTTAAAACCTGCTTGAGAGGCACAGAGTAGACAAGGGGGAGAGGTTGTGATGGAGTTGTTGGTACCCCCAAATCAAAAGATATTGAACACAAGAGACCAGACCCTGTTCTCTGAATCTGTGACTGAGAGGTGCACAAGTATTTGTCTTTTGGGCTTTTCTGTAATGTATGTGGGGGTGGGGAAAAGAATGGGCAGTGGGGAAAAATAAAATGTATGGAGAATTTCAGTTTGGAAACTTGAATAAGAGAGATTCAAACACTGCAACAAGTTACTCAGAAATCTTGTGGAATCTCCATCCCCACAGATGTTTAAAACCCAAGTGGGCATGACCCTGGGAAATCTACTTTTGCTGATGCCGCTTTCACCAGGCTGATTGGATGAGATGATCTTAACAAATGCCTCATGACCTCAACTACCATGAGATTCTGTGAAAATCAATGAATTCCAGAGTTCAGAATTACTAACAATATGGTAGAAGAACTGACAGAATGGATCTTGTACAGATAACAAAGAAACAACGAGCTACAACTTCAAGCCTGGGAAATAGCACATTAAAATGTACCTATGGCTGCATGATTGGTAGATATGGGATATAATTAATATCACTTTACACATATCCCTTAGTTTCAGTTCTATTTTAAAAGGATGAGTTAACCATGGTACAAAATACAAAACAGTAGGCTTGTAACTAGTAGAAAGGACTCCTGAAAGACTTTCAGGCAAATGACAGGAAAAAATTCCAGCTGTTTTAAAATTATGCTTTAAAATTTCATGGATTATGGATGGTGCTTTTTGGCAATAGCATGGGGATGGTCCCCAAGACCTTTGGGAGTTAAATGCCTAATTTCTAAAGAACTATGACACAAAACACGTTATAACCAGGAAAAAAGATAATTTCACTTTGGATATTAGAATGATGAGTAAAAACTTCCTAATTGTTGGATGGTTTATGAATTTCTTATTTTTGACTTAAGCTTGTTTATTGCTGCTTATTGTGGGTAAGCTTTTTTACATACATGCAGGTAAGGAAGGAAAAGGACATTCTGCATGCTTAGATTTTTGAAAGAAATATTTTCACAAAGCTTAGGATGAGCACAGCTTATTTGGAAAACACCATGGAAGCAGAAATTAACTAATTACAACTAAATTACAATTAGTATTTTTAAATGACTTAAAACTATAATTTATTAGAATATTAAAATATTTTGTTTCTACAACAAAGACAGAATAACTTTGGCTAATTTGAGCCAGAAAGGGGATAAAAGTGGGTAATAGACTATAAATAATACAAAATAGCAGTCGTGAAATGTGATCATTTATATAGGAAAACTAAGATGGGAATATTATTCTAACAAACATCCTGGTTTAATCCTACACAGATAACATAAAATTGATGAAAATTATGACATAAAACCTACAAAAGCTGTACTTCAAGTTTCACACCTTTGGAGATGACAGCTAGAAGTGCAAAACCACAAGCTTAGGCACAAAGAATTTCTTAATCACAGACTCTTTATTCGCAAAAGAGTTCAGGAGTTACAAGCCTTTGAAAAAAAACCTCTGAAGTCCATCACAGACTTTAGACTTTCTGTGAATTTTGCTGAAATTCCAGGTTGGGATGAGTTGCTTTGACACTTGCATATCCTTCTTCCAAGCAATAAAAAGCCAACGTGATCTCAGCCCTCATCTAAGAAACCCTGGCCTCCCTGATTCCATAGGAGCTAAATATTTTTCTTACTGCAATCATTCTAATTTACAAAGAATGTACACAGAGGTTCCATTACTCCAAACACAGTATAATTAAACAACAGGAGAGCATTTCCTTTCTCACAGTTCTATGCCAGCTTTCCAGACAGAATATCACTCAAAAAGCTCTCCCTGTTTAATTTCTGTCATGATTACACAGTTTTCCCCAGTTTTCATTCTACTTGGTACTACTTCTTTGCTTGTTTTCTGACTCTTTGTCTCTTACAGGTGCAGTACCACATGCAAATCTCCCTGAATTTATACTCAGGGTAATCACGGGGTGAAAACTTCTATTGTTTCATGAATTATAAGGAGAAGAATCTTTAATCATGTTCCTGAGTTTTGTCGTATGGAAATATTTATCATCTTTGACCTCAAGTAACTCTATGGTTGCCCATGTGTCAATAATGCTTGGTTAAACTATCTTAAATTCACATGCATTGCAAGATTAATAAGCAGACACTCAATACATTAAGAACTGACTAATGCTCCACTCTCAGATGTAGAGGTTTTTCAATAAGAGTTGAATGGTTTCAAATATGGGTCATAAAAACTAGGAATTAAAAGATGCTATTCAACATTTCCATATGCCTTAGTAAATATCAAAACATTGTTGATATCTTACATTGCTGACACAGAGATTGGCAGAGTGGTACATAATGATGAAGACCAGGAAGGTATAAAGAAAAATTTGGATTGCTTGGCAAGCTGAACCCATTCAAGTTAAATGCAAAATTATGCATCTAGGTCATATCTAAGCTGTAGAAAACAATATTCTGGAAATCAGCAGCTCAGGAAACAATGAGAGGTGTCATAATATCATCAAACCCTACATGAAAACACAGCAAAGAGAACTGTTTCAGGTCTTTGAAGCACAAACAGGCAAGGTGACGTTTAGGTCCAGAAAGAATACTCTTCTGCTAGAATACTGTGTTGAGGTTTGAGAACACAACTCATGTTTACCACTGGGAATAATTCACAAAAAGAATGAAAGAGCAAGAGAAGTTGATTTTTTAATGTCTTAGCCCTAAAAATTTAAGACAGAATGATTTTCTAGTAATGCAGTTTATTCAAACACCAGATTACTAGAATCAAACTAAATTAATAGAATTCATGAAATAGTTAATAATATTATCAAATCAAGATTTTAAACTCTATGGTTTGATGAGTGAATTTTTATTGACTGAATCGCTGAGGATTACATTTTCAGCATTTGTAAAGAAAACCCATTGATTCTGGAAACTTTTGGGTTTAACTTTTTGGGAAGAAGAGATGAATGAAAGACTCAGGGACAGGGTGATGCCCACATTGTGCACATCGAGTCCTGCTCTCATTTTTGTAAATGCTGTCATATTAGTTTGTAGTAATCCAGTCACTAAGGGTGGGCAGTTTATCCAGCTTAGTTACAGCTTCTGAAGGGCTCAGGTGAGAATTTTGCTGAGTATTCTGTATAGAAGGGGAAAAAGATTATAAAAAATGAAATATAGGCCTGAGTACAGAAAAAAAATTGAACTTTTCCTTGATTAGGAGCTGAAGTTGTCCTTGACAGCATTGTAAATCACTGCTGTCTCACTAGCCAATCCTGCACCTGTGCCAGGAAATTGTAATGATGATATTTTCTTATGTCTCCAGCACCCAACAGGAATGCCAATAGCTTGAAATATATAAGTTTTTGATTGTTATAATTCCTCTCTCTTCTGAGTGCAGTGATTTGACTGCACTTGTTTTGCTTGAAGTTCTCTGTGTTTTCTCTTTTAAAGAAATAGAAAATGAACAAACCAACCAACCAAAAAAAATTACCTGTCTCTCCATTAAGAGATCTTTTATTGATGTCCTACCCTACTCTTCCTAGATCTTGCTCTACATGCCATCAGCCATGATGATACATGCCTCTCTCACTTTTTGTTAGAATGGGAATTATATTGCTTCCCTTCACCCACCATGGAGCAGAAGCTTTCAAAAATGTTAGCTCTAAGAAGAAACTGAAAAGTGTTGACATAGTCAAGAAGCAAAAGGAAGACTAACCGCTGATGTAGAAATCAGGTTTCCAGAACTATAGGCAGATATCTTGGTGACAAGCCTCTGCTTCCTGAATTTTTACTGTTTTATTCCCCTACTAAGACACCAGGTTTTACTTCTCAGTTTAGTGGACTGTATTCAGCACTGGCTTATGAATCAGCCTGCACCTTGTTTGCCCTTCTATGGCATCAAAGCTCTTGTACTTTTGCCTTCTGTGAGCTAAATTCTCAGGAGAGGCTGTAGGAGCCTTCTCCAGGCTAAATTTGACCCTCATGAGCAAGATATTGTTCTTGAGGGTGGGAAGTAGGTGTTTAACCTTCCTCCGTGGTGTGGCCACGGGATCCCGGATATTTGCCTGCCTTACAAGTACTTCAGCTTATCAGGCAGAGAGTGGAGAGCAGCAGCATTTTCATCTGTAGTGATTGATAAGAATATAATTGTCCTGTTGTTTCCTAGGTCTCCTTTGATCACACTTATGGCTTGGGTAATTGGGCCCAGTGTTTGATTTGGGGTAACCAGGTTTGAATTAGGGCTTACAAATCAAGGAGAATGAACGCCATTTAACTTTATATATGAATAAAGCAAATATCTACACCCAAGCAAGATGTCTAGGCTCCATTTAAAGTCAATGAGGGAAACAGACATTTTTAGGAAGAAATTAATCATAACTATTTGAGATGTTTATGTTAGAATGAGATAAATGAATCCCTGAACAAGTTCTTGTATTTAGGTACTTGTATTCCTTTTCCACAAAGACAGTGCTGATAGCCAGCTCAGGCGTAAATGTCTATACTGCTGATGGTACCACCTTCACTCCAAGGAGACTTAGCTTTAGTGTTCTCCCTGGACCATAGAGACAAGACACCTGCAGCTTAAAAGTGGCTAAATCCCATGCCAGTCTCTGTGTCACCTGGAGCTCCCACTGGAGCTGCCCTGCACCATATTTTACCCATTCACCAGCCAAAGGCCATGAGTCTGCCTGGAATTAAAGACGCCTAAAAAGACACCTGTGAATGCTGGGTTTTCTAGATAAATTTTTTTATGTGTATGTTAATGCATTTGTCCCATTTCAATAAGATGTTTAATCCCAAAGAAGTACTCTATGTCTAGCCCAAAAATATTTTAGTGTTTTCTGTGCTCTGAATGCTACAATAGTTTTAGAAGACCGTGTAATAAATCACTGGTGCATCAGAACTGTGTCAGCATTAAATATCTTTTGGGATAAAAGAAAAAATGTGGCACAACTATTTAATTTTGACATAATATCAAATAAAACTTTATGCTTTCATACTTTTATAGCCACAAAGAATTGCCTACTTTTTTAAAGAAATTAAACACATGAAACAGATGTCCTGTGGGAACAATCTGTTATGGTCTGGCAGCAGATTCTCTTTCACTAGCTTGAGATATTGTTACTGAAACATGTACATAAAGTTTAACTATATATGTAATTATGGTAAATAGTGCTTTATCAGACTTCTAGTTATTAAATATCCCCTCAAGATTAAACTTTTAAATCTCTTCATGTTTCTCATTGTCCTATTATTGTACCACTGTCTTTTATACAACATACTATGAATTACCTCATTTTCACAGGGTTTCTGGTCTTATTATTGCTATAAAAATCTTCATTTAAAATGTTATCACCTATATAAGTGTGAACAGGCATTTCTGAATCACAATTTTTAAACAGAAAATCTTGACTTTTCAACTTCCTCGGAAAATGTAAATTTGTTGCTTATCTTCTAGATATCTTTGTTGGTCATTAGAATCATCAGTCTCAAGACTGGGCAGAAACAGGCATAGGAAAAATAAAATGTTTAACATTCTGGGAAGCCCAAAAGCAGAGCAGATAT
>WAAE01007344.1:14660-29779 GCA_013400495.1 Nicator chloris | reverse complement strand
TTTTTGTTTTGTTTTGTTTTGTTTTGTTTTGTTTTGTTTTTTTTGGTTTTGGTTTTTTTTTACTGGTTGGTTGGTTGGTTGGTTAGTTGGTTTTGTTGTAACTTCTTCAGATTTTAGAACTTTCAGAATCTTTTCAAAGTCCAGGCACTTCACATACTAGCTTGCATGTTGGATATGTTCTTAGCATTTCAGAATTTTAGTGTTTGAGAAGTAATCTTCAGTTCTGTCTGGGGTTTTTTGTGGTTTCTTCTTTAGTATGCTTAGTCTCTGGAAGAAACAAAGAAACAAGATTTTTTTTTTAATCTTCAACATCACACCAGCTTTAAACTGATTTACATTCTCTTTATTGTTAGCAGTGGATAACAGACTTCAGTTTTCAAAACACTTCAAATGTTTCAGAGATTTTCATGTAAATGTAATACAAGTTATAGCCTGCAGTTTACTGCCTAAATAGTTTTTAATGCTGTGAAAAGATGAAAATATCTTTTATTTGTTGTTGTTGAAAAATAATCATCTATTTGGTAAGGTTTTTCCAATTTCTTCTCTTTGTAAAAGGATGCCAAGATGATTAGTGAACATTTAAACTAGTATGAAGATATGCAGTGAAGATATGCATTTAAAGAAAAAATGGTAATGCATGTATTAAATTTAGGAAAACTACATATTTATCAATAAAATTTTTACATATCCAAGAATCACAAGTGATCTACAGGTTTGCATGTTTAATTCTAAATTATAACACCTCTTTTTGCATAACTCATTATCTCTTCTTCATTTTTGAACACAAAAAACTTTCTTGATGAAGCTTCTTTTATGGAGAGAATTTAAAAATAACTATTTTAAATAATGCATTGGAATATTTTCCTAACTCTATAGTCTCACATTTGAGTAAGATTTTTATATGGAAAACTTAATAATTTTCAGACCATTAAATTTTATGAGTATTTAGTTTTGTCAGAAAAAGTATTATTGAATTTACAAATTTCCTTCTATTTACCTTGCTCTGTCATCCTTCACCAGGAATATGGTTTAGTCCTGCAATTAAAAAAACTAAAAAAACAAAATTTCCTGTAATATATAATAAGGTCATAAGAATAGAATATGTCATGTCATCACTACAGAAAAATATTTTATGCCACAGGATGCTCATAAAAAACTATAACTGTATGTTAAGTATTTTATATGGAAAACATCTCCCCATAGTCCTTGAAATTGTAATTTAGAAAGCTTAAAATCCCCTGGGTAAAGATTTTAAATATTTATCACTGTAGTCCTTACATAATATTATTAATTCTCCAAGACTACTGGTCTAGGATTTAAAAAGTGAAATGGCCTCTCCTGTGGCAGGTGAAAACATTAATTTATACATTGCAACTTGATTTGCCAATTAGTATGTGTTGCCACTTTGTGTCTGATTTCTTACACTTGTGTTTCACCTGTATTTTGAAGATAATAAGAACAACTCCTATTGTATACTCTACTGCTAGCATTACTCTCAGGTTTTAGAAAGATTTTTATCAAGGGTTGTAGAACACTTTAATGATGCTGTTTAAAAGCTGAGTATATGTTGAATGTAGCATCCTGTCACTCCTATGCTTTTTGAAAATTGTCTGTCATCTGGAAAGCACCAGATTGTGAGTGAAATCCGTAAGAGAACCACATTAGATACTCAGTTACAGAACTCTCACAGGACTGCTTGCCTTTGTGCTCTGATGAGACTTTGTGTCAGCAAAGAACAAAGCATTACAGGAGGTATAACTTCTATGGCTTTTAGTGTGCTGGACTCACTGGGAGGAAGCATGTCTATTCCATCCTAGAAAAGAGATTAATCCAATATAGCAGCACCCAGGGATATAACTTTTATGGGTAACACCTTAGGGAACTTACATGTCTGACAATCAGCTGACATTTTTGAGACTGTCCTCAACAGAGAGAGCTGATAACATTCTGTGGTTCAAAAATATATGCTCGTTAAGATTAGCATTGACATTTAGAAAGCTTGCTGAATCAATGGAAAAATTTTGACCCTAGTGCACATCCTTCTTTAGTGTCTTATTTCTTTTGACCAAAACTGTAAATGAAGAATTTGGCTCTCAAGAAGATATATTTCTACTGTGATTTTCTTTCTAGGAGAAAATAAGTTGTCTTGAAAATTAGTAATATTCCAAACACTAAAGAACTAACCTTCCTGTAATTTGCACAAATATAATGAGTGCAGTGCTATTTTCATTTATTTGTCATGAAATTCTGTTATAGTAAATGGATTACTGAGTAAAACCTCACAGAATTAAACTCATTGATTCAGAAATAAAGGTGTAAGTGACAGCATTCTTCCTTTGTATGGTAGATTACTTCAGATTTTTGTACACCTAATAAGTGAAACAAAACACTATATTTTTTAATAACATCATTAAATTATATACGTAAATTTTATATGTCTGAGGTATCAAAAAGTGTCCAAATAAAATTAAATACTTCACAAATATATAAAAAAAAATTCTACTTGTTATTTAACCATAATCTAGAGCTTAATACCCAATATTAAAAATGGCAGCTCAATCATTGCCCACAAAAAGGGAATTACTCTTAGATAGGCTTTATGATTATGACTATTGTATAAATATTCTAAAACTGTTAAATTCTAAGGGATAGGCACTGTGTCAATATCTGAAAGTATTTTATGTCCTTCCAATTTAGATTCCTAGTTTTAATTTTTTCCTAAAGTTAAATAATTTCTCCTTTTTTTTAAGCACATCAAATGGAAATTGTCTTCTGAAACAAAGCAGAAAGATCAACCTCCTCTTTTGATCTAATATGATGAACATTTTTGCAGTTAGTGCATTCACTCTTGATGTGCAGCAGAATTTCAACTGCCTTTGCAGTGTGATGGGGCTCAAACTCCCAGATATCACATGCCATAGTGTACCCGAGCAGTCCAAGTTCCTTATTTGGTGGTTTTCCACTCTATGCACCTTACGATGAACAGCCTGTGTGTAAGTGTTTACACATCACTCTCATTCAGGTGCACTCATCCCCAGATTAGACATTTATATTTATACTTTTGCTGTCTCATCAGACATGTAGTTTCCATTTTCGACAGTTTAAGTAGCTTCAAGAGGAAATCTACTAACGATATTCCTAAAATTTCCAATCTAGCATATCAATTTGTAGCTAAAGTATTTAAGGACATAACTTTAAATCTTCCCCACACGACATTTAAACCAAATTCATCAATTTCTTACATCATTTAAGCTTAAACAATAAAGTAAGCGCTACAAGTTTTCACTTGACTTTTTAAGTCTTGCCAACTAATTTGTCTTCCATCACTTGCTATGCTCTTAAAAATGTAATGATACATTTTCCCTATGTAAAAAATGCCTTGATTCCAAAGCACTGCTAAACTTTCTATACTGCCAATAATAGGAGGCTTTGTTCAAAACCAAATTTTATATATTTGGAGTAGTTACTGGTGGGAAATGAGGCATCATAACCATTTAGACACTTCTAATAACTTCTGAGGAATGAAGTAAGAGTTTTAATTTCTAAGTTTCATTTTGGGTTCCTTAATTATGTTTTTAGAGCTGGTACTTCAAATTTTCAGTGTTCATCATTCAGTGTAAATCAAATCTTGTCTAACCAAATTCTAGTTATGTGTCAGTTGAAAGCAGTCTAGCATCTTGTCATTAACCAGTGCTTTAGTCTGTGCAGAGCTCCACTGAAGTAAGTGGGGATTCAGGAGAAGAGACTACTTTTACTGGCTTATATGTAAATTTGGGGACTTTATATGACAACTGAAGTTTAAATTAAAGTATTGAGACCAAAATATATCTGATTTATTTACAATAGTCAGAAACAGTGACAAAGCTTAGCCACAAGGAGTTATTTTGGACAAACTGGGTAGGATTCAGACTGCAATATAATCCTCAAAAGCTGAAGGCATATCACATCTATCTCTGAGGTAAGAAAATAAGGAACAACCAGGGAGATTGCACAGATAGGAGTATATGTGAAAGAGGTTAAGAACCAAGATTTAGGAATGTAAGAAGAGTATCTCAAATGGAAATGTCATGGACATCTGGTGAGAGGTCATTACTGCATTTCCAGCTGTGGTTATTCATTCAGCAGTACCTTATTATTGGTATGAAATTCAAAACTGTGTTTTCTTCAACTGACAATGGCAATATTACATTAGAGAAAAGAACTACAAGATAATTTTTCACTTCGAGAATCAAGGAAAAAACATTATGACTTCTAAATTGTTGTTAGTACCAAAAGCACAAACATCAGAGCACATATATTATTCTAAATAGTTGTCTACAGAGTGATTGATGAAAGACATTTAGAAGGTTGCAATTTTCACCGTAATATGGGTATTCAGCAAGTGAACTTCAAATTGAGTTAGAAATGAGCAGTAATTTAGAAGAAGAAGCTGGACTGATCTATCATTTAATTTAAACATTGGTACATAGATACGTTTTTTTCCTGATTTCTCTATCACTATGAACTTTTATAATGAGTTGTGTGCTTAAATCATTTGGCCCAAACAGACACAATTAGGCCAGCCATAGCCCTTCAGTATATGGAAGGGATTAAAATGAAATCTCATCAATATCTGGAGAAGACAGTGTATACATAAGAGTTATGAACATATAAAGCTTTTGGATTCAGCTATTAAATACCTCAAACCCCAAACGGAAGCAATACAAACCAAAACCAATCATAAAGAAACAAAACAAAAACAGACAACTAAACAAAATTTAAAAACAAAACAAACAAAATCAAATAGGAAAAAAACCAACAAACAACAAAACCACAGAAACCAACAGATTTCCCCCTTTTTCTCATAAAAAAAAGCTAAATATTTTTCTATGCATTCAAGATACTCCAAATATGATCCAAAAAATATAATGCACTATTTTAGATAATTTGCAAAAATCACAGAATCTTACAATCATTGCAATTGGAAAAGACCTTCAAAATCTTAAAGTCTACCCTTTGACTGAGCACCACTTTGTCAACTACACCGTAACACCAAGTGACACGTCCAGTAACTTAAACATTTCCAGGAATGGTGACACCACCACTTCCCTGGGTAGCCCATCCCAATTCCTAACCATCTTACCATAGAAGAAATTCTTTCTGATGTCCAGCTTGAACCCCCCCTAGTGCAGCTTGAGGCCGTTTCCTTGTCCAGGAGAAAACACTGCACCCCACCTTGCTACAACCTACTTTCAGGTACTTGAGCAATAAGGTGTCCCCTGAACCCTCTTTTCTCCAGGCAAAACAATTCCATCTCTTTCAGCCACTTTTCATAGGTCTTACTCTCCAGACCCTTCTCCAGCTTCATTGCCTTTCTCTGGACTTGTTCCAGCACCACCATGTCCTTCTTGGTGAGGGGCTCAGATCTGGACACAGGACTCAAGGTGCCAACTCACCAGTGACAAGTACAGAAGGACAATCACTGCCCTGGTCCTGCTAGCCCCACTATTGCTGACACAGGCCAGGTCATTGGCCTTCTTGGCCACCTGGGCACATTCTGGATCATGTTCAGCTACTGTTGACCAGCACTCCCAACTCCTTTTCCACGAGGCACTTTTCCAGGCAGTCTCTCCCCAGCCTGTAGCATTGCAGGGGATTGCTGTGACCCAGGTGCTGGACCTGGCACTTGGTCTTGTTGAACCTCACACTGCTGGCCTCGGCCTGTCCATCCAGCCTGTCAAGATCCCTGTGCACAGCCTCCCTACCCTTCAGCAGGTCACTACTCCTACCCAATTTAGAGTCATCCACAAAGTTTCTGAGTGTGTACTAAATCCCTTCATCCAGATCATCAATAAAGACATTAAATAAGGCTGGCCCCAATACTGAGCCTGACCAGGAACTGGACTCAGTGATCCTTGTGAGTCCCTTCCAACTCAGGATATTCTGTTTCCATGGTTCTAACAGCACTGCTCAGTTTGGTCTGCACAAAGCTTGGTGCACTTGATCCTACTGTCTATGCCATTGGTGAAATCTTATACTAAATTAAATTAACTAGTATTAATCTCAGTGTGAACCCCTGTGAGACACTTGTTACTGATCCCCACTTGGAAATATAGGCACGGACTGTAACTCTCCGGACACAGCCTTCCAGACAGACCTTAAGCTCAACAGTGTTATCACCTCTTTATCCAAGGATACCTCTGGTAGTTATGTTGTCCAGTAAGATATCCTAGACTTTCAGGAAATCCAGCAGTGGGGTGGTTCCTAGTCACATAATCCAGTATCTGCAGTAGGAAATAGTCCTCAATTCATTCAGGAAACCTGATGGAACACTTGCACACTGCTGGGGTTTTTGTCCCAAAATGTCCAGTTAATTGCATTCACCCATGAGGACCAGGATTCAATGTCTAGTTTTACTTGCACCAAGCACTAAGTTTGATGTTTTCACAGAAGTATCAGAATCTAAAATCTGAATCAGAATGATGATGATCAGTCAGAGCCCATCACTTCATATGTGAAGCAAGGGTTTTACTTACCCATCTTAATTACTTATATTTATCTATTTTTAATTTCATCTAATAGTTTGGAATTTCTTAGTTGATTTTGGTGGGTATGGTGATTTTTGTTCTTCTCCCTTCCTGCCTGCCCCACTTTTATTAAGTGATTTTGTTGTTTTTTTCAACATGGTCTTGGACATTCTTTCCAGAGCATTTATAAATTAGTTAAACAGAAAAAGTTTCCCTACTTGGAACCCTGATGAATGACCGATGTTTTCCCTTTTTAGCAGAACTAAATTTTTGTTTAAAACAAAGCTTTTTATTTGGCTCACTGAATAAGAAAAAGGTACATGTTTGTGTTCATCTTTACTTGCAGAACTACTTCTTGGTATCAAACTATGCATAGCGGAGAATCAAAGAGCAAATATTCATTTTATGTAAATCATGCCACAAGAAACCAAATAAGTTGTGTTTTACCAAGTTGATAAAAATCCATGCTATTTGAGGTTTATTAAAATAATACCAGTCTTACCCTAAAGTAATTAGATGAAACCTGTATAAAAAAAAATCTAACTGTATTTATCAAATTTGAAACAAATCATATGTACTTCATACTGAATATTGCTCGCTTTCTATTTTCCACTATGAAGAATGGTATTAATTTCCAAAATAATTAGAATGTATAATAATTCTGAAGTGTAGAATCAAATTTTATTTTCTCTGTATGAATTCTAATTAAATAAACAACTGAAAGCAGATTATAGCTTAGTGCAAAAAAACCCCAAACGTTAAAAAGGGGTTGAAATAGTTTCTCACAGAATGTGTTTACCAAAGAATTTTAAATGTCACAATGAATCAGCAAAACCATCAAATAATTTTGTCTCAGAAATACTCAATTAATGAGGAAAATATATTTTAAAAATAACATATCCAGTGATTGACAGAAAAAAAATCCCCTAAGATTATTTGTGAATAGTTTTAATGAGCTTCATTTCCTATGTGATTCAGGACACTTAGCAGATGCATTACCTGTTTAAACTCTACTGAACTTCTGCAAATGTAAGGGTGTTTTCATGACTATGCTACCATCACTGAAGTAAGAAGGTATTGCTCTGGATTGTGCACACTATAATTCTGGTAGAATAAGTCCTACAGGGATTTGCTTTGCCCCAGCAGTACCCTCACCAACAGAAGAGTGTTAAAGAATGTGAAATGGAAAATAACCCCTGATATTTCATAAAATCTGACCTTATTTGCTTTTTTTTAACTGTTTAAGGTATAAAGAACAAAATTATTGTTTAAATATGTATTTTTAAAAAAAGGAAAAGTAGCTTTTCCATTATTTCTTTGCTTTATAATCACATTGTAAAAATAAATTATCATGCTCCATAGTCACAGTTTGTTGTGATCTTAGTAAGGACCAGTATTGCAGTGGGCACTGAGTAGAAGATGCTAATTAACATTTATATATGTTTAATTTGGAAAGAATATCTCAGACTTGTACCAATAAATGCTGTAATCTATTTAAATTCTGAAACTCTTGAAATAACAGGCTGGAAAACATGATCTAAGAGAGAAACTGAATGTCCTTTTATCTTACCCGGAGATAATTGACTTGATTAATCTGTGATTCGAAAATTAGACATTAGCAGCTTGAAGTTTAGTAGACCAGTGTTTTAAGATGTGATTTTTTTCACATTTACATTTGATATAGACCTTTATAGTCCTCTTTTCTACAAAAAAGGATAAGGCAAGAGAAATTTGATCAATAATTTTGTTTTAATCTGTGTCTTTCATTTTACCCAAAAGGATATTTAAACTTAATTTTAAAGTATGTATTAAAACAGCTCCACAAGCACTTCTATGAATAAGAATTTGCCAGAATATATATAAACTGGATATGCAATAATTCAGGCATAACATTTTGCTCCCCTCTGAAAATGCCTGGGCAAGATCCAAATGTAAATGCTGAACAGCAGTATAATGAGCTAATATTATATTCAGTGCTTTTGTCTTCTCACGTGCATGTGCCTGTGTATACACAGTGTTCAGTTATATGGTCTTAGAGTTGCTTGTAAAGGTCTAATACAAGAGAACTGACCCGTTTCACTCAGCAGGGCCAATTTTCCTACATTTCCTTACATCAGAGGTAGTAAGACAAGGAATACTGGCTAGTACTGCTACTACAATCATCCAAATGACATAAAAATAATTATCTATTTATAGTATTGCATTTATTGTGGCACTTCCTCTTTCTTGTTGCCAAAGGGAAATTTCCTATGTGCCCATACAGCTGCAAATGGCTGTTACTAGGTACATCAAATGTCTCTGGGAGTTGGATACTTTCTGTAAGGTCTCTTTTATCTTCAAAAATCTTGATCAAATATTGAGTTTAGGGTATATGTGTAATACATGTCATCAACTCTACTGAGAACTGATACAAAGAAATAGTATTTCCTGAAGTACTTTTTCAATGTAGATCTTAGAGATATCAAATTTTGTCTATTGTTCTGTGGTTGCTGTTCTTTTGAGTTGATAATTGTATTTTTAAAAACCCTAAGAAATATGTTAAGTTTGCATTTGGGAGAAGTGAGTTATGGGCTTTTTCTCCTCCTCCAATATTTTTATCTATTTCTCCAATCAATGTGTTCTTTGACACACCATATCTACCTCTCATTCAGGAGAAACCTGAAATACGTTGCTCATTTTGCTGTAATCTGGAATATCTACATTAAAGTTGTTCTGTGTTTTAAAATACCTTTTTTGTCTTATCATCTATTTTGGATTTAGTTTCATTTTAATAAATGTACATGCATTAAACTAGAAGGAAAGTAGTTATTGTTGAATGCCTTGCATTGTCTTTTGACTTTTCTGCTCTGTGTTCCACCATTTCTCCTGACATAAGGCTTTGGTTGTTTAGTCATTCAGAGGAAAACCTTGTTATCTCTTTGACTGACAATAAATTACATCACATATTGCACTATGGTTAAAAGTGGTCATTAAAGAAAAGATTAAGACCATTGGATTCTGTGCTTGATATTCATCATACAGAATGCCAAGAACACTTTTTTAATTCCATTTATGAGCTTATTAATGATAATCAAAAAATCCAGAGTATACAACTGATTTACAATCCAATCTTCCTCCTACTGTCTTTAGAAGCACCAGATTGACTTCTATGATATAAGCTTTCTATTAGCAGTGAAATTATATTTGTCTTAATAATATAGTAATTATTGCAGAAATACAACTGAATCTGTTCAAATCTCATATGTCCGGAAGGGGATATCCAGTGGATGATTTAGGTTGATAATAAAGATTACAGAATTATCATTTACAGAAAATTGTTCAGCTCACCAGTCATAAATTAACGTTAAATAGACATAATTTACATAAACAGTCATAAATAATGTTAAATCTCTATTATAAAAGACCTTGACCAAAGAAAGATATTAACAGGATTTTCTTTACAGATGATCTATGATTTTCTGAGTTTGTTTGTTTGTTTGTTTGTTTGTTTTGTTGTTGGGAGTTTTATTTAACACTTCCACAATAGGAAAATATTTTCTGGAATATTTTCTGTCCTTTCTTTTTTTCAGAGGGGTGTTGATAAAACCAGCAGCAATATTTGTTTCTAGCAGGAGGGACCACACCCAGTAACATCCCATCTGTGTTTCTCTAAACATTATTTGGGTTCAAAGAAATAAAAAATAGTATTTTAATAATAGCATAAACCAATAAAACTACATGGACTAGAGGAGACTATTAGTGCTTATCTGGTCCAACTCCACAATGAGAGCAGGATCTGCTTAGATCAGACTGCCTGGGACTTTGTCCAACTGTGTTTTGAGGCAAACAGCTAAAAGATTTATCTAAAACCTTTTCCTTCATATATTCCTAATGTGAAAGTTACAATTATATCTATGAGACTCAATCTTCTGAGTTTTTTTCTCTTTCAAAATTTCTAATTTCTTTATAGTTTGAACATCTCAACAGATTCCAATTAACTTGACATTTTCAACAGGATTTCATGGTAATCTATGAAATTAATTTTTTCACAGTGTCATGAGCCTATCTGATCCTTATTTTCATACTGAGTAATTAATATCCCCTTCTGAAGTAGGAGCTATATAAGAAGAGAATTATGATGCCAGCAGAAATTAATTTGCTGTATCTACTCCTTCAGGATTAAAAGCAGGCTCCCTAAGAGTGGACGGAGTTTCTGTGCATAAAGCAAACAGGATATAATGACCACTGGTACTTATAACCATGTTGAAGCCACACTGTTCATAGAGATATTTTTCAAGAACTAATTTTAGCCTTTCAGCTGGTACTGTACGTGTATCCGCACACTGTCCTTCCCATCCTGCAACCTGCACAGATCTTCTTATCCCCAATATCAGACCCATATTCAAGCGAATGAAAAGACAGATCTGATTAGGATAGGGATTATATGGGCCAAAGGGACCACACCAGACAGGCAAGGATAACAGATGATTATTGGTCCTGTTAACATTTTTGTATCTGAAGAGTCCTATTTGTCTCGCACAGGAAAAGCCTCAGTAACAAAGTGGGATGAACTGTTGCACAAAATAATTGCTGCATCCTCCATCCCCTTTGCCAGGGGGGTGAAGTCTCTGTGCTGGGTTCTCTCCCTACCCACCCTCCATCCCCACCACCCCCATGGGCACAAAGGGCTGTGGTTTGCAGACAGTGTCTGTGTCTGTGGATGTCAGCCACTCCCCAGAGGTGAAGCTGGAGCAAAGGAGGCAGCAGTCACTGCCACTGGCACAGGCCTTAATCCAGTGACACCCAAGGTTGGTGGCACACACAGCCATGGCATCCCCTTGATAAGGGCAGTTATCTTATTTACAGACATACATGTTTACAGACTCCACCATCTGTCTGGCTTATCAGGACTCGTTGCAAGCGAAGAGGCAGATTTCTTCTGGCTGCATGTTTCATTGTGAGGCAGCAGTCCAGGGATCGTAGTCTTGACCATAAAATGAGGGGACTGAATATTGATGACTTCAGTATTCATCTTTCATCACCATCCACTCTTCCCTCCACATTGCTGTACTCTTTAAGGAGGAGGCATGTTGTTAGAAGTCAGTGAGAAAACATTAAGAAGGTTTTACCATGTCTCAACTGAATACACTTCAGAGAAGGTGCCTTTAGCAGTCAGTTGGCAAGGGCTTTGGGAAAAAGGAACTGTGAAATATATTTCTCCCATTCAGACAATGTTACTTAATGGTCAAGCTTTTTTTTTTTTTTCCCCTGCATTTTTATCCACAAGGGTTTTGTTCAACAAGAGTTTCTTCTGCTTTGTTCCTACTTACATTAATTCATCAGTGTTTATAAAATGCTACCTTTACTTTGAAGTGTTTTACCCTCCTTGAAAGGATCTAAGTGTCGATACAAATGCAAGGTCACTGAGAAGGCATGAGAGGTTTTCTGCTAAGCAACATCAAGATTGCTCTGCATGCTTTTCCATAGCATGCATTTCACATTGTGAATCCTGGTAGGTGTAACAATATAAATAATAAAACTTTGTGCTGCACAAAAAAAGTTGGAAGATACAGGACACTGAATGTATTGGAATAAGGAGGGAGGGGAGCAATTAGAGAGGATGGTAAAATAGCAAAGGAGTAAAATTAATTTTTTTGCATCCACCTTTACTATCTAGGGCTACAGGGAAATCACTCTTCCATGGGCACTTTTCATGGGAAATTATACTGTGACCTTAACAAAATGATAGCCTCCAAGGAGGAAGTTATAGAGCAACTTAAAAAATTAAGTGTAGTAAATCACTAAAACCAGATAATATTCATTTGAGGGTTGTGAAGGAAATTAAGTGTGAAATAGAGAAGTTACTGGCAAAGATATGTAGTGTATTATTAAAAAAATGAACTAATCCACAGGCTAAAAAGTAATTTTGATGGTTCTTGGCTTTGGAAAAACCTACACTTTGTATAGTTTATATGTCATAATGGCTAGGAGAACCTCTGAGTAGTGTAAGTACTTGGGGCTGAAAGTAATCTTCTACTAAAGTTCTTTACCACATGCTGTATACCACATACAGTTTTAATTCATCATGCTGTAGAGATACTGAAAATATAATCCCAATGTCAAAAGTTGTCTGATAAAAATAATTCCATTGAAGGTTTCTGACTGAAGGTGTAAAACTCAGTATTGAAATACACCAAATTTGCAAAATTACAGTGTCATCCCTATATCATATGTGAAAGCATTTATCTTTTGGTGTAAGATAGAAAGAATGACAAGAAAAATAAAAAGCTTTTTAAATTTAAACTGTTTGCTAAAAAAGCAGAACTACTGATCCACAGTTGAAGATCAATAAGAATGATGCATCTTTTGGAAAATCAGGTTATTTGCTGAAAAATATGCATTTACATAGTCTTTGGAATATACAAAAATGTAGGTTGTATTTTCTATATTGTTTTAGCACATGTATATTTCAGGTGTTTTCTTTAGTCTCCAAATCCATGAGAATTTGCCCTTTAATTCAATAGTTTAAGAGATTATAATATAAAATGTTCCAGGGCTTGCAAAAAGATTCAGATTTCCTCTTCTGCCATCCAATTCTGTAGATTTGAATCCTTTCTTTGCAAAAGGTTATCCTATTAAATCATCAGTATGACAGCAAAAGCCTATGCTAAAATAAATAAACAGAGCCACTGTTCTGGGGGTTTTTTTTGTTTTCTTCCACAAGATCCCCTTGTTTAAAATAGGAATTCAAATAAGAATGTATTGTAAGAGCCACCTAAATTGTGGCTGTTAGTCTCAAACTGAGTTCCAGTATTGATCTTTCCTTTCAAATAAATGTATTTACCTTTGGAGTGTTTTACAAAGCAAAATACACTGCAGCTTCTCTTTAGTTTTGGGGTGGTTTTGTTTGTTTTTGGTTTTTTGTTTGTTTGTTTGTTTTGTTTTGTTTTTTTAATTGTCCCTAGGTCTACACTGTTATTTCCATTATTTTGACTGCTTTTTAAGACTAGATAATAAAATAGGACATCAAGAAGGCCCACATACAATGCATGACTTGCCAGCTGCAATTAAAAATCACCCTTTCCAAATAACCACTAGAGCAATGGAAGCAGATTAAAATATCCCAGCCAAATAAATAGAAATCCAACAAAAAACCTGCCAAAAAAGCAGAAATGGTGCCACTTAAGAATGTTAAGAGCTATTAGGAGCACGGCTGTCTTTCCCAGCTGCTCTGATCCAGGTATCCCTCCTGCCTAGCCACACAGCCCAGGGCAATGCCCTGGGGACCTAGGCATGTTGAGGAATGCAGCTGCTTCTTCCCTGTGTGCAGATTCAATCAGTAGTGAAGATGTGCATGTGTCCCAGAGGCACACACGCAGAGGACACTGACATGGCTGGTCACACAGATTACCACAAACAAGGTATTGTTTTCAATAACACCTAAATACATAAACACAGACAGCCATTTCCTCTCCTTCTGCTGGGCTGGCAGAGACAGAAGCATGCACATAACAGTCCTGGTTCACAAAGACATGCATTGATGGATGCCTTGAGCACAGGATCTATGTCCATCTGGCACTCCTGCCCAGATCCTAGGCCCTCCTACCTGTCCCATGTGTCCCTTACTCACTGGTCAGTCCTTTCCTGTGCTCCCTAGTAAACACAGTGCTCAAGTCTCCATGAGCATACCAGCACAGACTATTTCCAGCTCCCCAGCCTGACCAGAATCAAAGTTGGTGTTCCACAAACTGGTGCCTGTAGTTTCTTGCTAGCCCATTATTTAGTGCAATTGGCAGAGTTTGTTTCCTGTTTTTGTCTCCATGTTTGCTTTGGAATGCCTGTGTGCTGCTGATGCCTTAGGTTTGGGTTCTTGTGTTTTGCTTTGGTGGGTAGCTTTTGCCTTTATGTTACATGGTGCTGGGATCTTTTCACAGGGTGATGGGGTAGGGCAGTCTTGTCCTAGCAGGGGACTCAAGGACACTCTCTTCAACTCCAGACCCGGAGCATAAACAATGTGAAAAAGGACGCAAGCAAGGAGGATGAAGCTTTGTGATTTAGTGTTATTGACTGGACAGTTGACTGTTATATGCAAATGAATGGGAACTTATAAAAAGTGTAAGATCTCGTGACTAGTCCTCTTGCTTCCATCTTGCAGCCACCCGGGCAAAGTCACTGCTGTGGCTCTGGTGCTGCCGGGGTGTAGCCCTGAAGGCACTTAAATAAATACTTACTGTTGGAGCCCAGGGCTCGACAGAAACCCCCGTGAACACCCCCATGTACATCCTGGGGGGTTCGGGACCCTTGTTGGGACCCCAGGAGAACACTGCTTTTCACCTTTGCCCATGGAAAGGACTTTTAATACTCAGAGGTGAGTCATAGGTTTGATAGAATGTTAGTTTAGTTTATCACAGGGTGTGAAAATGTAGTTTGGGTTTTTAGGACAGAGGCTGGAAAAGGGACAAGATGGAGGATCTTGGGTGGTACCTGAGCTTCTTCCTTCTTCTTCATAGACTCCATCTTCTGTTGTGTGGTGGCACAGGGTGATTGGATGGAATGGTTTGAGGTAGAAGTGTCATTTAGAGAGATAAATAAGGATAATTGGTACAGAATTGTAAATATCATACGTTTGGGATT
>WAAE01007344.1:0-14483 GCA_013400495.1 Nicator chloris | reverse complement strand
GATCAAGTGCACCCTCAGTAAGATTTTGGTTCTGGATAGGCTGGATCAATAAGCAGAAGTTAACAATATGAGGTCCAGCAAGACCAAGTGCTGGGTCATGCACTTGGATCACAACAACCTCAGGCAGCACTAAAGGCTGGGGACAGAGTCGCTGGAAAGGATCTGGAGGTGCTGGTCAATTGCCTGCTGAACATGAGCCAGTGTGTGCCCACGTGACCACAAGGTCAGTGGCACCCTGGATTGTATCAAAAATAACATGGGCAGAAGTCCCAGCACAGTGATTTTCCCTCTGTGCTCAGCACAGGTGAGGTGTAAGCAACCCCTTTTCCAGTCCTGGGCCCCTCACTTCAAGAAAGACATTGAGGTGCTGAAGTGAGTTCAGATAAATTGAGTGGATAAATTATGGAATGATCTCAAGTTGAACTGTCAAGATAAGAAATTTTAGGAAAAATTGTTATGACAAACAATAAATCAGTAGAGACACATGATATTCATCTGGGACTTGCAGAAAAACTCACGTATGAAATTGCTGAAAGATTGGCTGTGGTTTGTAACTCTCTGGCTAAATCAGTCTCAGTAATAAAAGAATGTAAGCTGAAAATTTAAACTGACACCAGTTTTTAGAAAGACCTCTAGCAATGATTTTAGGAAATGTAGATGAATAAATCTAACTCTACTACAAGCAAGATAATGGATGTCCTAATAAAGAGCAGTATCAGTAGATGCACAGATACACATGATATAATGAGAAGATCCATACAGCTTGGGTGAAGGAAAGTCATGCTTCATCAACCTATCAATGTTCTTGAAGAAGTAAATTATAATATTGATCAATAAATATTTAATAATTAAAAGTATAAAAGAAGCAAAATCATCTCATTAAAGAGGATTCATAAAAATAAGGAAAGATTATTGAATAGCTTCATAGTTGATTAAAGAGGAATATAGAGCACTGAATAGACAAATTGTTGCATTGATGAAAAATTATGGTTCTCTCATGAATGATTTGAAAATTGTGTAGAAAATGCAAAGTTTGCAACGGTTACAAAATTGTTTAGTGTAGAAAAACTAAAGGTAGCTATGAAGAGTTGTAGGATGATCTCATGGCAGCTGAATAACTGGGTAATAAAATGTCTGATTATATTTAGAATTAGCATAAAGCCATTTATATCAGGAAAAAACAAATCCAATAATACATACATGATGAACTGAAAATGTGCTAATTTGTGCTAAATATCTTAGTAACATTTCTACATGATTTCCTCAATCCATTATTAATAGCTCTCTCAGAGTCAAAAGTGACAAATTGTCCAAAAAAGGAAGCAGAATATCAGAAATTACTAGAAAAGGAATAGGAATTACAACTTAGTGTGTCATTATATCACTGGGTGGTTTGATGCTGTGGTAGTCCACATCTTTTGTATGAAGTATTGTTTATGTTATGGCCTCTCAGGAAGGATATAATAGAAGTAGAAGAGATAAGGAGAAAAATACAAGGATTGTGAAAAGAGAAACTATGTCTATGTGACAAAAGACTGTAGCTCAGTCAATACAGTTTCTGCTCTCAATTTCTAGGGGATGCCCCAGCTGTGCACTGATCCAGCAGTGCAGGGGCTCAACCTTGCCATGGACTGATCAGGTCTCTGGTTTAACCCCTGTGCTGGGGCCAGTGGCTGCTGCCTGCTCTGCTGCAGCTTCAGCTCTGGGATGGCCCTGCTGGGGAAGGGTGGCACCTCCACCTGTCACTGCCTGACAAACCATGGCCCTCAGTGTCAGGCGCTGGGGGCATCTGTGTGCCACTGCCATGCTGCAGCAGGGAGAAGAAAGGGGGCTGTCTTGGTCTCTTTGTGAAGGTGTGATAGGTCAAGCCTGGTTGCATGCAAGACCCCTACAGCAACTCATTCACTTGCCCTTCTGAGCAGAATTGTTTGGGAGGATAAGATGGAAAAGCTCGTGGGTCAAGATAAAAACAGGGAGATCATTTGCCAGTTACCATAACAGACAAAGTAGACTTAGATTGGGAAAAATTAATGCAATGTGTGGCATATTAAAAGTATTTGTATAAAACATCACATTCTTCTGAAACAAAAACTATGTCATATCAAAATATTTTGGTAGGCTGTTTCATTTAGAAAAAGAAGTTATTTTCATTTGGATACAGATTCAGTGGTTACTCTGTGATTCACCTTCTGTACCAGAAAACCAGGTGGTCCCATTCTTACATAAATAAATACATTCTTTTTAATAAATAAATATATATATATATCCACATATATATGTAAATCATGTTTTCTCCAGAACTAAAGAACATGCAGCATCAGTCCTGTGAATTATATGTGTTAGGTTCCAATAGAAAAAGAAAGGAAATATAAATCACTAGTAACTTATAGAAATAGAAGTCCTGTTAGGTTTTTATGTACTACATAATTATATTTGCTGTCTTACTAATATATCTTCTAACATTTAACAGTTACACAGAATTGTGTTTGAGGAGAAAATGAGATTAAGTAAATGCCCCTGACTTTGTTGCACAGTACCCATTCCAGATCTCTAGCCAATTTGCATTCCAAAGTAAATCAAATTGTTTTCCTGTTTAATTTTTATGAATGGAAAGGTGGACTGTATGTTGCCCACTGTCATATTTCTTGGAATCATACTCTTGTTAGTAGTTATAAAACAATGTGGTACACTTTATACTTGGTCTTGAAATTTGCCTCTAGTTGCGTACATCATGTCATAGGCTCCTAGTTAGGCATGTAGATGGTACGTGTGGACACCACCTATATATGTTATATACTCCCCAACTAGGATTCACCTGACCTCTATAAGGTAGATGTCTAAGACAGCTGGAATAAATGATGCCTTAGAGGTATGTATTTCCTGTTAAACAGTACACAGAAACACTTGCTCAGTGTAGATGCCTACACTCTAGCCATCAAAGATAGGATACTGTGAAGGAACAGATGAATCCTGTCACACGTTTACCATAATTTCTTCACAGGGCTGTGAAGCAGACTTACTGTTGCTAAAAAAAGATGGACACTCATTTTAAAAGCCATCAGATATGTCTTTTATCCTTCAGTGAACAGTGCTAAGCTTCCTTACGTTTTTATATTTAGGTAGTTTTCTTTGGTTTTTGTTGTGTTTTTTCTTTCAGCAATATTCATATATTACTGGAAGGATGGCTAGATTCCATTTTTTGCTTGCTTGTTAACCGAGAAAATAAAATTTTATTTTAGGAGGCAAGAAGTATACAGACCTAGACCTATGCCTATACATATGCCATATGTGTATGTAAAATGAATAAAGTGTATATTTTTTATAACCACTGTTGAGGTTCAGTTTAGATGGCAAATTCATGTAACCTGGAAAAGAGATGCTTTGACAATATCAAAAAAGGAGAGCCAGGTTCCGACAGGAGGATGACAGACAATGGCATCTTCCTGCCATTAATTGAAAGGAGAGGGGCTCAGATTGGCTTTTAAAGAAGAGCTATTCCCCTATGATGTCAGCCCAGCACCAAACCAGGTTGTTCTTAGAGGTTGTGCAGTCTCCATTCCTGGTTTTCAAGACCCATCAACACAAAGCCTTGAGCAATCTGATCTGACCTCATACCTGGCCCTGCTTTGAGCAGGAGGTTGAAGTAGAGACTTCCTGAGGTCCTCTCCAACCTGAATTATTGTATAATCCAACCCCATTACAATTAATTTTTCTGCATTTATTTGTTTAGCTTTAATTGAAAGGGCTAGAAACTGAGGGCTTGGTGCAAAAGATTCTAGACCCAATGCCAAAGATAATTTTGCTTCTACAAGCCCCTTTTCTTTTTTTCCATATGTAAGGTATCTTCATGTACTTAACAAGATTATATACGGATATATGTTCACATTAACTGTGGTTGTTAACAAGTTTTTTCCTGTAATGGTATTTTTTTCTAATAAAATTGAAAAACAATTTGTCTCACTTGGAAAAGGTGTTGGGACAGAAGCAGTAGACAGACAGTTGTTGGAAGATAGATGATATTAAAAGTAAATAATACAGCTGACCAGAACTCTTATACCATTGCCAGCATACAATGTGTAGGCAAATAAAAAAAGTAATAGTAATTTTAAAATATATATATTTCATATGTGAAATATTTAAATATAATTTTCCGGTGAACTCTGTGATTATTCTAAGCCCTGATTTTGCATATCTTTCTGTAAAATTATTTTCTTTTATTTATTTAGAAAGCATTGCACTGTAGGGTATTTTTGTGAAAACAGATGAAAGCATAATGTCACCTGGGCGATTTTTTTATGTTGCTGTTGTTTTAGATTAATGTTCAGCCAGAACTTTCAAAAAAATTTTTTTAAAGAACAGATCTTATAAATCATATGAATCCATTGATCTGTATAAATTTTCAGATCTGTTTTTTAGAAAATCAGAAATGTCAGAACTACCAAAGTGAAATCTGAAAAGCCTTGTTTTTCATTGGTTATTTCCAGTCAAACTACCTGCTCTAGATGATTGTGTAAATATTTGCCCTCAAAAATCAATGCTCCTATATGAATCTTTTGGCATAATAGCATAAAAAGATACTAGAAAGGAGCCCAGACATTTAGAGCTAAAAATCTGTTTCATAATGTTAATTTGAGTTTGAATTTTTTTGCTTGCTTTTTAATTTACTCTTTAACAGGCTTATTATGTAAACTCATCTTAACAGTTCTCTGAATAGGTTTTCCCAAATATTTATTTCATACACACACATAAATGCTTGATGTTATATTGATTTATAACTTCTATATCTTTTGCTTTTAATAGATAGAACCCAGTGCTTCCATTCTCACTATTTTTTTTTCTGAATGCCACAGTTTTTGTATTTTAAAGTCCTCAATTAACTCTATTAAATTTTGAAAAAGTTTGAAAGAGTGTGTCTGAGGTATGTAAACTGCAAGTGATAACTCTGTAGTGTTGAGACGAATTGTCTGTGTCTTGCAATTTCTTCATAAAAGCATAGGAAGTTCTCGGCCCATCCTCTCCAAAGAAAAATTGATTTAGAAATTGTAAAGAACACAGGAAATAGAAGGCTTGGTTCTCTCTTATTTCCTTCATTTTATAAAGGCATTTCCGTAGGCTCGAAGTAAAGGTAAAAGACTGCCAAAATCAATACAGTAGTATTTTCTATTCAGTTTTCCCTTCTTTGAAATGTTCAGACATACACTAGATTGGAAAATCAGGCCAAAAGTTCCTAAAATGTGAAGCTTACAGTTTAATGCTGCAGTTTCACAAGCAATTAAAAATTGATGAAAAGCTGCATTTTTTTCCTTTGGATTTATTTGCAAAGACTAACAAGCATTTTTACACTGTAAATTGAATAAACTTATTTTTAAAATAAGTTTGGTATTACAGAGATAAACTGAACAGGTCAACACTATAGTCCTCTTACCCAACCAAATAAACACTACTGAAATGATACTTAGCTAGTGGTGATCTATACCTAAAAGAGATTTGTCCCAGAATGTTAGCTATCAAATATATTAAGGGAATATAAAATATGTCCCAGGGAAAAGAGGATGAAGAGGATTTTTTTTTCCCTCTCCTTTGATTTGTAGGCTGAGACATTTCATTCATTAAATTTGCATCAATACTTTTTGCTGCTGGCTGACTGTTGTTTACAAATCAAGAGATCATTGGTGAAAGTATTAGGGAGAATGGAGCTTTTTGAAAGTAGTTTTAAAATTAAGTAATATCTAAAAATATAAAAATGGAAATGTTTCATATTTCCCTCTCTCATACTTTTCTTTCTAGTGTGTCTCACAATGCAGCAGATGTTTTGCATAATTACTCTACAAAGAGTAAATACATGAAAAAATGAAACAACACAACAGAGCTTTCCTACATTTTCCCCAGTAGGTATTCTAATTGCTTTCATGAGGCACTAATTAAAATTAGCCTTTTTTTTGAGCATCAGATACATGTTTTTTGTAGATATTCTTAGTACAGTAATGGATATCTATGGTCTTCTAAAGCCTCATTCAGTTGTCATTTAAAGTAGAGGCAATTTCTGTTTATGTCAACTACCACTGCCAGCCTTGTGGGAATAAAAGAGAGACACTAGTTATTAGGCAGAATGAGTTTGCTGCTGCTAATAATTGTGTGCTGCAGTACAGAAGACTATTAGCCTCTTCTCAGTCAATGCAGAAAGCAATTTCTTACCAGCATTCAGCAAACCAACACGGGAAAGAGACATTATGAAATGCATCTGCATTGAGTCTTAGCTACTGAAGACATCTGAGTCCATTAGCTTTTGGGATACCAGTAGAGCAGTCACTAAGACATGCACAGTGTTTGAATATACATCTCATTTTCAGGCAGTTAGATTAATGAATTATAGAGATTAGCTATTTAGTCATCATCTATAGGAATGAGCTAATATAATAACCTAAAATACATATGGTTTGAAACCCTAGGCTATTGATGGAATAAAAAAGTTTTACTTAATGGGAATATCAGAATGGAGTTAAAATTCTCTTTGTTTCCTTTTGTAGGTTAGGCAAATAAAAATGAAGGCACAGGTTGACTTCTAAGAAAGGGATGTGGTCTTTACTACACAAGGAGTGTGAATTTCTTTTTTGCTATCTCTTTATGTCTGTACACCAGACCCAATAACAATGTAGAGGTAGCTAGCACTCACTTTCACCACAGTCATGTAGAGCCTGCATCATAAAACACAGAAGTCATCAATAGGCTGGATGCCAATGACCTGTATAGTGTTCAATGAGGGTGAGCCCACAGATCTCACACAAGCCATTGGTGCTGCGAGGAGCATGGGGGGACAAGGTAGCACACATCCTGTCCTGACAGTCAGGACTGGGTAGAGATGACTGAGGAACATTTAGTACCAACAGTCTTGTGTGGGGTGTCTAACATGCAGGTCAGATGAAGATTTATGACTGCTTCTCCACAGCCTCTCTTTCTGCCAAAGTGACCCTTGATCTGTGCACAATACTGAGTGGATAGTAAAGCTTTCTCCAGATTTCCATTATGTCCTGTGGGTCCAGTCCCCTACGAATTGAAATAGAGAAAGAAATTTATATGCAAATCTTTCCTAGCAACCTCATGGGAACATGGCAGGTGTTTTTAAAAGCAAGCTCACATTTTTTCCAATATATCTTTAACTAGAGCTAGAGAAAATGATGAACAAAAGCACACAAATTGTCACCAGATAGTTATCAGATTAATTCAATTAGCAAAAGTTACAGTTTATCATGCTACTTTTATGTCTGTGTTATAGGTAAATTTAAAGACCAATGTACCAACAGGCAGATAGTGTATCACTGAATGATGAAAATTTTGGCAGGAAGCAAGACTAGGAGAAAATGAAATTGCAATTTATCTGTAATAGAGGTACTGATTTTTTTGTAGAAGAGAGGCAGATTAATGTTACTATTCAAGTCAGATAGGTGTTTATCTATCTTCTACATTTAGTATTTATAAAAAACATCGCAGTGCCATTGTTTTACAAGCATAATTTTGCTGTTAGGAGGCCCCTGGCTGTGTGCTGACCCAGCAGGGCAGGGACTCAGCCTCTCCATGATCTGAACTGGGTGTCACTGATTTGACACAGCACTGCTGCCCACCCTGCTCTGGCTTCATCCCTGGGGATAAGAGAAGGAGGACAGCCCCACCCACTGCAGTCACTTCCTGACAAACCATCCTCCAGTGTGTCTGGGGCTGGGGAAGGCTGAGGGGTGACACATCTGAGGAAATGAGTAGCTGCTAGTGTTGCCTTGAAAAGGCTGACCTGAAACAGAGACTGGACAAAGCTAGAGAATAAAGTAGATATTTATTAAAAGAACATGAGTCTGACTAGGGCTGCACCCCGACAGACCCAAAATGACCACAAAATGGCTGCTCAGGTCCCGAGGGTTTACATTTTTATAAGTTTTGGTCCATTTGCATATTGGAGTCTAATTGTCCAATTAGAGCTTCAGGGTTTGGAGTCCCGTCCTTCTTGTTCCTCCCTTTGTTTTTTTGTCCACCGTTGTTTATGCTTTTGGGCCTGAAAGTTGTCCTTGGTTTCCAACGGGAAAAGATTTGTTTTGTCTACCTACTCTGTGAAGAGAGCTTACTAGCACTTAATATGAGACTTAGAACTACACTCTTAAGCACTATAGAATCTGAAATCATGAAAGCTAAAACTTAAGGCATCACTAGGAGGAGATTTTTTTGTTTGGTTTGGTTTTGATGTAACATTTTTATTCTTTATGTCCTTGAGACTTGGAGCAATACTTTGGACCGTGACTGTTAGTGTCACTACATGGATCAGCCATATCCAGTCACTGTATTTTAATGAAACTGTTAAAACATTAATTGGACTAACAAAAAATTCCTAGCTTCATCTCTATAATTTGCTCTGTTTTACACATAGCAAGCTTCTGAGTCTGATCCATCCAATAAAACTGAAAACTATGAAAGAAAAAAAAATAATTTTGGCCATTATTATGTTGTTGGTATCATTCTAGCTATTGTCAACATATATTTGGAGAAAATAAGAAACTCCAGAGTAGAAAAACGGTTAAAATTCTTTATAATAACAAAGTTCTCCAGAGGTTATGCATTTGCAGGAGATTAATGTTGGAGTGCAAATTATCCATCCTCTATCTAGTCTAATATTTATTTGTGGTCTGATCAAATATTTAATCCAATATGGGCTGCATATTTATATTTTCTATATAAGTAAATTAAATTTCTTCTTTTCTTCCTGAAGATTTTTTCACTTTTCTTTTTCCCCTTTCAGTTTTCAGACAAGCAAAAAGCAATTGTAAGCAGCCAGCACCTTCAAATATGTAATGGTTTGTCTACCATTAGCAGGAGGCCTTTAGAAATGGAACATTATCTGTATTAGTAAGAGTTGACACAAATTACTACGGATTCTCATTATGCAACTATTATGTACTACATAGGAAGTTCTTTCTACTTGTTGTTTGTTTGTTTGTTTGTTTGTTTTCCCCAGACTGCACCTATATTGGTCTTGTTCATCAGTTCTTTTGAACAATGTTATAAGATATTCTTTTGGTGAAAATCCTATTATGAGATTGTGAAAATTATATGTTGTTTTTTGGGGTTTTTTTGCCACTAGAGCCAGTGTAACAACAATATATTAGTAGGAAAAGTGGAGAAACAGAAATTAAAAAACATAATGTAGGTCTGCTTTAAAATGAATATAGAATATCTTTCATTAACAGACTGTAGTCTGGATTTCTTGGGGCATCCCTTTTACATAGTATACCTTACAGAAGATGAAAAATTATACTCAACAAAAAAACCCTTAAAATAATCTTTAGTTCTAACTTTCAACAAAAGAGATGAAGCAATCTCACTGGTATAACTAGATACTACCTGGAATTTTTAAACAACTCTCTGTGAAAACACATTAGAATCTGACTAGGCTCTTAGTTATGTTCACATTGAATGTGTTCCCATTCAGACTGGAGTTTTCAAAGGAGATGGTCATTTATGCCCAAAATTATACTAAATTGCATAACAGTGACATAATTCTGAGATGAAAAATTGGATATTAGTGGATTATTAGGAATGGATATCTGTGGTTTATATTGTTACTGGAAACAAAACAAATAGCTGTTTATGAGGGTTTGTGTTGCAGCACCTGCTTCTGAATCCTCAAAGTAAATGGAAAAATTGGATTAATGGTTTTGTTTATCAACCCCTTTCCGGTTTTTTTTGTCCATTCTGAAGATAATGAACTTCTAAGGGATTTACAGGACTGTAAGGCATGATAGCACATTTAAACTATATATTTTTTAAAAAGTATGGGAAAAATTATTATTTGTTTTGGAATTGCTAGGCTTGATCAGCTCCCATGTTAAGCATTTTACTTAAAAATTATTCACCTATTCATAATTAATATCCTTTGATAGAATATAATGATTGCAAATTACCAACTATACCATCATAAATTAGATACAGTAAATATAATAACAACAAAGTAATTAGTGGCACCCTGAGTTACATAATCTTACTTTGGTTGTTAAGGAACATCTGATGTCCCTCAACTTTCCCATTTCATGCCATAAAATCAGAATTAGGATTACCAATAAACTGAAATTTGCAACAAGACCTCCACAGTCTATAGCGCAAAAATGGATCTAAGAAATCTTCCAGCAGTCTCCTGTCTATTATATGTTTTCAAGCAGATGAGGGACATTGCTCTCCTGCTCAGCTGGGGAGAAGGAAAACCAATGCTACCCCTTCTATGTGTTCTAATTGTTCTGTCAAAGGTCTTTCCCACTTAAGTGTTTGTTTTGGGGTTTTTTTTTCCAGGTACAAACTTGGTGGAAAGATCCAATGAGAGTCACATACACAGAAGTGTAGGTGGATATGTACAATTATTTTCCTTTTTTCTCTTCCTAATGTGAAAAAGTTGTTGAAGTTAACCACTATATGTAAACTATTCCAGTTTCTTTAGTTTTTAAAGCAACTGTTCAATTCCAGTAAATTTATTTTTAGTAGGATATAGTCTTTTTTGGGGAGAATTTCATATTTCATGGACAGTTTCCCTGGCTGAGTAACACCATTGATTTTCTAACTATGTAGTATGACTTTTGGTGTTTTTTGCTTTTATTGTTTTGTTTTGTTTTTTTTTCTAAAAATGCCAATGCAAAGTCGATGCAACAAATGCAAACTGATGTGTGTTTTGCTTTAAAGAAACACAGATATTTAGAAGTGTTTTCCATTTACCTTAGATGAGCCCCCAGATGGACACTTAGAAAAAGGTTTCAAAAAATTTTGACTGATTGCTTTTGGCATAAATATTTCCCTTTTAATCTTAAGAGTCCCAGAACATTGTTTGATGGGAATATATATGTGTCAGAAATTTCAGTCTATAATGTATGAGCTCTTGAATAGTTACAATTATTACAATTGTTTTAATATGCATGCTCTTACAATTGCAGAGAAGAATAATTCCTGTTCTCACAGCAGAGGTGTCTGATTATTTTTATAACTTCAAGGAATATATTGTCAAGAATTATTTTCTACACAAATATATCTGGCTTAACAATGGGTAACTAATATCCATTCCAAAATAACACACTAAATGTTTATAAGAGTTAACTTTGAGCTGCTGCATGTAGTTGCATACCATCCACTGATTTAATTTCCAGAAAAAACAAAACAACCCCCGCAATGTAACATGGTTTGAGTATTTTCTTTCTTTTGAATCAGATGTTGTATAATAATCTAGGACTTAAGGATGTGTGTGTTTACTGACTATTACCTTCATTAGGGATATTTTAAGCAGTGTACTTACTGAAACAGTCTTACTATAATTATATTGTTATTGAGATTTTCTGTTTTAGTTGGAAATTATCATTTATTACATGGTTGTTAGCGACAAAATAAAGAAGAAACAGAAATAACCATATGAAAAGAAAATTGCAAAAAAAGGTAAATTTATCTTTTGTCCCCTTTTTTCTATTCTATATTCCTATTTTCCTTCCATTTTGTTTAATGTTTTCATCATAAAATATGGTGAGAAGACCTTAAAAAAGTTAAGACAATCTAAGTGTTTAATTAAAAAATATCTTAACTTTCTTCACATTTTCCTTTGCTAACTTTACCTAGTTTTTTTCCATGTTTTTTCTCTTAAAATCCAAAATGTATTCAAAATCTGGACAAGCAGTCAAAATTGATCATCAAGGTTTGTTAAATACCTTTTGTGTTTACACTCTTTATAAAGAAAAAACACAGCTGACACAAATATTTTCCTTGGTAAAATATGTTTAAATAATATATGAAATCATAAACTTATCATCTGAGTGATGAAACTGATGAAGCATGGTGCACAGAACAAGAAGATCTATACAAAATGCAGAGAGGTAATTTTTTCAAATACTGTAAATGAATACACTTACCAAACTGTATTAAGTGTTTTATTCATTCTTTTATAATGTCCCTCTTGCTATTTACATGGAGTCTTGTCTATTTGTTTTTGTGTATAACACAGTATTATAGTAAAACAAAGCACAAACCAACTATAAAAAAGCAGGTAAATATATATGTAGACCAACAATTCTTTTTAACACTTGAATGAAAGTAGTGTTGCCTATGTGGTAAAAAAATGTAATTATTTCAATGTAAAACTTTCAGCTGTATATTTCAAACCCAGGGGTATGCACAGGAAGCATTTCCAGCAGAATCCCCTAAAAATAGTACAGTTTTCCAATAAAAAGTTATTATTCAGTAACATCTATGGGAAAAAAAAACAAAAAAACAAAACCAAGGAAGGCTTCACAATGTGCTGGGAATATCAACCTATATGATCGTGATTGATTGACCTATTTCCTCCTTGATGAGTTCGAAAGTTTGACAACATTAATTATTTAAAAGTCTGATATACTCATTGAATTATTATCATCCTTTGCTGTTATATTCAATGTACAGAACAAATGACAGTAGAGGTAATTGGAAAATGGGAGGCTCAGAAAGGTTAAGTGACTTTCCCGAGGTCACAATGTGGGTTTTTTTTGACCTCTTGACTTGAAGAGCCATATTTAGTTCCTCCTCCAGCTTAATCCAATTAGTAGTTTGATAATCAGTTCAGGACAAAGAGCAATTTATTTTCAGCCATCTGCTTTTATCACATAGTATCTGAATCTGCCTTACTGCTCTGTTGGAGATGGACGTGAGGTCAGATGCTTGTTTCCTTTTGTGGTGCTCAGAACCTACGGAAATCATAGCACTTCTCTGCAGAAGGATGAAGTGGGTTTGGTGCACTTGCATTTTACTGTGCCTGTCCTAGGCAAGTGCCTCAGTCTCACTATGATCTTTAGAAAGAGCCCTGAGTACCTGAATAATTTTTCTCTCACTTCAGCAGCTCCAGCTATGGACATTAAAATAAACTGCATTGTGTTGGCGCTAAAATAAATGTGTGTAGTGGTTGGCAGATCTTTGCTTTAAATACACCATCATGAGAGTTTGTCAAAATACAGTGCTTCAGCCAATAAGGCATTAAATCCAACTACAGAGTGGGTAGTTCTAGGAATGCATTTACTCCACTTGATTGGGCACACTGCCTACTGAGTAGTAGGGTTTTTTGCATTCTTCAAACACTATCAAGAGATTACAATCAGATCGGTACAGAGGAAATTGCTCTTCATAAGGACCGTAGTACTGCTTTGTTGCACTACTATTTTCAGCTTATTTTGATGCCATATCTCTGTCTTCAGTACAGGGTTCATTAAAAATACTTCATCAGTAACTAATTTTTTCTTTTCGAGTGAGAATATTGTAACACTGGATTGGTATAAGGAAGAAGAAAAAGAATGTGTAAAATCATTGAGCTGAGCTCACCCAGGAGAAAACCTGTACCTTTGAAGATTAACCTAAGTGTTTTACCCATTTTCTTTATGTCATATGGCACTCCAAATGTTTTAAGAAAGCGTTAAATGGCTGCATGAATATACCTGGGAAAAATATGCAAGTATTAGGAAGAATCCTAAATATCCAAAACATGTCAAAGTTCTAGAATTGTAGAATGATTTTGGTCAGAAGGGGCCTTTAAAGATCACCTAGTCCAACTGTCTTTCTGTGGGCAGGAATATCACTCATCTTTATTAAATTGCTTTTATTAAATATTGGTAGTTTACATTTCACAATGCAAACAGGGAATTTTCAATTGTAGGAGAAAGAAAAAAAGACAACATTCTCAAAATACAGCATTTCTGGCCAAAGATTCAGTTACAACTGAAACCTGCCCAACCACCATCTGAAGAAAGTAACTGCAAGCAGGTGCTGTGAGCAGCTGCCATCAGTCCTTACATGGATGATGCAAGTATATTATATGAGGGCAGCTGTTAGGATGTGCTTTTCCACACTGTAGGATTGATATTATCCAATGCTTTTAATTTAGTGGAAAATTAACAATTTTGTGAGCTTGATGCTTGTCTGTGGTCACTTGGACTTCCTGAAATTAATATTAAGTAACAGAGACACTACTGAAAAAATCATTGGCAACATCATTTAGACTGCTTAATCAATGGTTTCCTTCATCTTTCATTTTCTGGACAAAAGTTGTTTTTAATGGCATACTGTAATGAATAGCCAAACACTGGAGTGGTTTTTGTTTAGCTGTTTAATAACCAGAAACTATTACATAGGGGAGATGAAAGAATGATAATGATAGGCAATGAATAAATAACATCACTGAAAGTCAGCGTTGCTTTGTCATTGCATGAAATGCTCCAGATTTACCCATTTTCTTTATGTCACATGGCACTCCAACTGATTTGATATCCTGGCATTGTGACTTCAGGATGTTTCCAATAGAGCAGAATGGCCTGAAACATAAACACTGGATGAGATACCCATTCCTCTGCAGTTAGACCTTTGTCATCACCTCAGGACACAAGGAGATTCCTCCTGAAATTTGGAAATGGCTGTCTGCTCGCTAGCTGTTAAGGCCATTGCAAACCAACTTTAAT
>WAAE01007343.1:0-36075 GCA_013400495.1 Nicator chloris | reverse complement strand
GGAGCTTATCAGAGATGAGTCATAGAAGGGATGAGGAACACTGTCCTACCGGTTCCAACAGCTTATGAAGATAGTAACAGAATACATACTTTTGGCTACATCTTACACTGTAACCTAGGACATCTGCATGAAGTAATTAACCCTGCACTAGCACAGCAAAACTGCTGCTCTTTATTTCACAGTTCACATGAGTATCTCCACACGAGACTGCTTGAACCAGTACAGAAACTGTTGTTTGGAAGGAACTGTGCACACTTCAGGAGGGGTGGGTAGGCAAGAAGTGTCCCAAAAAGTGTAGCTACTTATTTTTGTAACTTGAAGTATAAATAAAACTTTATGTCTTTAGAATAATGAATAGTCACTTATTACTCATTAAACGCACTGTCCTCCCCTACCACTTTCTTAATGAATGTGTTGCCAGAGGGTAGATTACACAGCAGTTTGAAAAATCCCTATTTGCCTAATGAATTTCACTTATTTCACAGTAGTCCTAAAATTGGGCAGATACTGGTTTCAGTCAAAATATTTGTTGATTATCCTGGCTAAAATTTCAAAGGAACTTACATGCTTTCTGGGAGTCAATAAAAAAATAGATACCTAAATCTTTTAAGAATATTTGAGAATTTTGCTTGGATTATAATTTATTCAGGGGCCAGTTACATCAAGGTCATAGTTTTCATTTCTGTAAATGAAGTAGTTTCAATTTAAAAAAATCATCCCTGAACTTTATTCTATTGTTCATAGACCCAGTTTTAGAAATAACTTTTTCTCCTGAATAATGAACTCTGAAATAGGGTTCACAGACTTGCAGATACTCCTCCACAAAAGTCCATTTGCATATTGCATATTTCTTTTGTTTCTATTTTTAAATACTGGGTTTCTGCAGAATATTTTGCTTTAATTTTGGCCAATTACTTATGTAGCAAAGGATGTCAATCTTCTGGGTGTCCCTATTCTGCAGGGAAGCATCTCTGAGTGTAGACAGAGCTTGGTGTTTCCTAATGAGGGAAAAGTTTTCCATTTGTGTATTCACACCTCTGCATTTCATCCTGCAATATGAACAAACCTCATAACAGCAAACTGAACCAGGAACTCCCTGAAGTGTCCATGATTTTCAATTTTAGGAATTAAAAAACAAATAAGAGAGGGAACTGGATATTTTAGAGGTAATTGTTGATGCATCTCCTTTACAGTTAACAGCATTTTTTTCATGTGGTGTTTGACAAAGGATCTGCCAATGCTTAGCAAGGGCTGCAAAAGTCATTTCCTGCTGCCTGAAGCAGCCTATGCTTCTGGTGAGGTGAGAGCAGAGTTCAGAGTCATCTGTTACACGAATGAAAAGAGGCACATGGTTCAGGGGGAAAGCAGATGAAGAGGGTTTTCTTTCCACTCCAGTAACCCTCAGCAGGTAGCATAGATTTATTTCCCCTTCTCATGTTACTTTCATTTTGCTGGACTGTTTCAAGGCATTGCAGATACTACAAATAGGGATGTCCTATCTAACTCAGGGAGTAGGGAAAAGACCAATGGTGGTTACTTCATTCAGACCAGTATTTTCCACTGCAATATTCACTTCCACTTAGAGGAAACTGTAGAGATGCTACGTCACTCCATACCAAGTAATTTCAAAGCAGTCTCTTGTGACTGTAAAGTTTGTTGGTAGATCTCAAGAAAACCTACAAGGCTCCATATAAATCCTTCTGGCTGAACATATAAAACTTCTGCCAGGGGTCTAACACTTCTCCATTATAATTTTTTCTTTCATTTTTTCAATTCTATCCCTGTTTCTTATTCCTACATATAAGGTCAAAAGTACCTTATCACACCTGCAAAATCCCTTCACTGTTCACTTTCAGGCACCCCCTTAAAACTAAGACTGATCAAAAGATGGGTTTTCCCTTTTGGCTTCCACTTCGAGTCCCCTTTACCCTCTGTCGTCTCTTACTCTGTCTCCCACCATACCCTAATATCACTTTGTCTCTTACATCCTCTAGGAAGAGGATTGGAGTGAGCTGAGAAAACAGAATGAAAGTCTAGAGGCAGAAAATTATTTTGAAGCTAGGAAAGGAGATAAAACAGGGAAGAAACTTGAAAGTAGAGCAGCAAGAGGCACAGGAAATTTGTGGTAAATGTTTGCTGAATCAGTTAGACAAAAATTTCTCAGGTAATGGACTATTGACAAACTCATCAACTTTTCATTGGTTTTTATTCACTATTTTTGTGCTCTGGTGACAAATATTTTCCTGCCCTTTGGCTGGATGCCTCATTTTTTTTTAAGCATGGGTATGGAAAAGAATAAGCTTCAAACATCATCCTGTGCACTGGCAGGTTTTGAGTTGCCTCCTGCTTTAGCAGCTCCATCAGTGAGAAAATCTCTCTGAAGCTACTCCTATTCCAGCAGGTGCATGTGGGGCTGTTCCCTCGCTGGATGGCCAGCTGTCTTGCTTTGGTAGAGTTTGTGCCATTACATCCTCTTAGCCTCCAAAACAGGGTGGTGACATCCACCTTATCTGTTGGAAATGATTCCTGATCTCAGCATGCTGCCAGTTTGCACCTGTGAGTTTGTTAGAGCTTGGCTGGTTGTCCAGGAGCCACAGTGTCCCAGGGACTGTTCTAGCAATTTAACAGTCTGAGAAACTCCAGGAGTGCTCCATGCCACTGACTGATCCATTTACTAGTACAGGCTTAGTTCAATACTGTTTTTCCTCTAGAGCAAATGAGGAATTCTTTGCTATGAAAAGTCGGAAATTTAAAACTCTATAGATGCCACATCATGCCATAATTCTGTGTTAATTTTTTCAAAAGTGAAAAAATTATGGCTGTTCATCTAGAACTTGGCTTTTTCCAGTTTTCAGAAATAAGCATGAAACTTTGACATAGCAGGAATTCTCAGCCAGGCTATATTGGCTCCTGTTTCATTTCTCAGATGCCAAGATTACCTGAAAATTAAAAAAAAAGGAGAAATTGTTGAACATTTGTATGTACAGCATGAGCTACCTGTAACTGGAGCATTTATACTTATTCTATAGAGCTGGAACAATAAATTTGAGCAGCAAGCTGCTCAGAAGAGGTCTGGATGTGTGGGTGTGGGTACTGGGTGTGATCAGGCTGAGTTAGCCTGCTCCAATGTTTTAGATTAGTGCATACTAACATGTCCAAACTGCTTCCCAAATCCCATACACTGCATTAAATTCTACTGCAGAAGTCTCTACAAGGCACTTGCACTCTGTCTGGAGCGGTCACATCTCAAATAAAACATTCTTGTCTCTACACCTGTTCATTAGATTTTTTGGTGTTCCTAATAGCAATGAGTGGAAAGAAAACCATAATTTTATAGAACTTATTGGTGGTCATATTCAGAAAAACCCAGCCAGATTTACAACTTGGTCAAGAATGAGTCTAGCAAGTAGTAGAGAAAGAAAACCACCCTTGTGAGTATGGTGGATTTTGCTTCATCATTTGCAAAAATGGATACCTGGGAGTTATCTGTCTCCTACATAGAGCTTATTTTGGGACAGTAGAGCTCAAGCTTCAATATAACAGGCAACTATGGAATTTTTTGTGGTGTGATGGGTGGGGTTTAAAACTATTTTTCTGTTCCATTTCAGTCAGTACTACAGTTAATAACAGAGTGGTCATCCTAATTTCTTGAACTTCAGGTTTCCAAATTGTCTTACCTTGAAGATTTAGCTGATAGCTGTGACACCTTTCCATATGCAGATACAATTTCATTATAAGTCATCTACCTATGGCTGGGTCAGCATTACAGTAGCCTCAGCTCTCATTACTGTATGACAGCAGATGTGAGGTGCTGACATTAGAAAGACAGAACTATTTTAACCAAAAATATTTTGTCTCCCTTTGTTACCCTCCTTTCTCACTTCCAACTGTATTCTTTCTACTCTCTGTTTTTCTGTGCTTAAATTTCCCTTCTATGCATTTTTAATCTTTTCTGTATTACCTTGTTTTCCATTTGGCATAGGTGTCCTCTCCTTATTTCTTTCACACTCTTTATATACCTCTGGAGAGATTACAATACTGTAATTAATTGAAATAATGGCATTTTAAGGACATGAGAAACAAACCATATGATCCTTCTCATTCTTGCCATACGTATTGGAACAACTTGCAGTCACGTGTTAGCAACCAGCCTCCTGTAAAAATTCTGCACAGAAATATGTACAGTGGCCTTTTAGACATTATTTCCTATGTGTCTGTGTAGTTTTGAGCATATTTATTTAAGGCTACGTAGATAATTTGGTGTGTATGTCTTGCTCGTTGGCTTGTTTCTTCAACTCCACACACAATGCTTTTCTCTGCTACAAAATTATATTTATATTAGTTTTAGCCTCTTTGTTGAGGACTCCTGTCCAGCCATATGTCAGACTATCAAGACTGCAGCAAGCTGGTGGGAGAGGATTCAGACTCAGATGTTTGTGGATGCCAAAGCATTTAAAAATATTAACAGATGCATAGCCTAATTTGTATGAGGACTGAGGAAAAAGAATGAAGGAGAGAAATTACTTATTTTTAGGACTCTCAGGAGAAGATTGGTACAAACAGTGTGAAAGCTGTTGGGACTCAGGAAAGCTCAATGGGACTGAGATTTCAGTGGTGTGCCACACAAAAAGAAAAGAAACTGGAAGGAAGGGCTTACTGCCTTTTTTTTTTCTAAAACTTTTGTCCCTCTTGGGTTTTCTGTTTCCTCTTCCATTACCCATTTCTATTCCTTTATACCTTTCACGCCTTTGTACTCTTCTCATCCTGAAACACCCCAGTAAGAATCCAGCTGATGTCAGCACATCCTACTCTACTCCCAGTTATGCTCTTGCCTGCTTCATACAAATGGAGAAGAATGTCTACTGCCTCAAAGTCTTGGAAGTTCACCTTTTCACAGAGAAAACAAAGAGAGTACTTAGTCACTCTCTTTTGGGATGACTAGCAGTACCCAGCTGCTGTTGGGCTCTGATGTTTCTGGAAGCAAGATGTGTGCCAGAAACCTGAGACTTGAGCTTGTAACTCATAGACTTGTCTTATGCACAGTTATTAGTATTGATGGGGTACTTAAATAACCCATGCATCAGTCAATATAGGAATGGAAAAAGACAAAGGTTTATTCAAATTTATAGGTGACAACAGTTTATACTAATAACAAAGAAAGCAGAAGGAGGAAGACTCTTATAGGTTGGATCGCAACTCATGAAAAAGAACTACTTGGGAAAAGAAAGTGAAAGACAACCTGGGTGACCAAAAGCATTAAACACTAAATCCTTGATTCATGGGCGTACAAGGAGGGAGAGTGATAAAGTTTCCAAGGCAGAAGTCTTCAACTGACTGTTCAGAATGGTCAATTGGAAAACAAGTGTAGTAAAAGGTAATCTGGAAATATTTTAATGAAATAATTTGCACATCGCAGCATCACTGGAGGGTAGGGATAATGACTTAGAAAAACTGTGAAATCTTCCAAAGCATGAATATTTAGCAGTCATCACACAGAAGAAAAATATACTCAGCTATTGAGAACAAATGGAAAAGCATTGTAAGCAGGGACAAAATCAGAAAGGTTAGCACACAGGCAGGAAAATAAAAACAACCAAGAAAATAGCCAAGAAAAAAATATTTCCTTGTTGTAAATAAAATGATCATGTGAAATAATTCAGTGGGGAAAGTTTAACTTCCTACACTAAAGCAACTATTACTCTGAGCACTGTAAATGGGAATATTGTGTCCAAGTTGTAATCATCTCCTCAGGGCTGATAAGCTTCCAACAGGACACCACTCTTCAGGCAAGATGTGGATCTATTAAAGAATATCCAGAAGAAAGAAATGAAAATTTTAAAATAAGCCTGCAAGCTTGGAAAAATGAGTTTGCCTTATCTTAAGAAGACTGATAGGGGCTAAAGAGGTGATCTGAAAACAGCTTTCCCACACAGAAATGGTAACTGCAAAGATGAAATTAAACTTTTCTAGGTGTCCACAGTTGTTAGAATGAGAACTAATGATTGTAAATTACAACAACAGTCCTTAGGAAGACACATCTTATCTGCAAAGAAGGATATTATCCAGAAAGTTGGTGGATTCTCCATACCACTGGGAGATTTAGTGTGATACATTCCTGTTTTCAGACTCATGGTAACCAGTTTGTTCTTGGCAACTGAAGGACTGGGGAGCAAAGAAGCAGAAGATTGCAGGTGTTTAGGCAAAGCTTCTCCCTTGTGTGACTTTCACATTCATGGAAGTTCATTCACAGAAATATTCTAATAGATTGGAAGCAGGTGAATTTTGTAGTAACTGTTGTAAAGTTGCCAAAATTAAGAATCTTTTTAAATACTTAAAGGTATTGTTTAGTGCTCTGACATTCTGGTGTGTAGTTATATTAATACCTACAGTGTCTGTGCTTCTTCCCTTAGAATGAGACTGTTCCACTGGGTAGCTTATTTGTCTCAGTGACCATAGTGACAGTGCTAAAGAAAACACAATGGAAATTGTGACTTGCAGACCTATTGGTTTAGTCTGGCTCATGTCCACACCGAAAAAATCTCATCAGAAAAAGTAGTGTGGCTATGCCTTATCTGTCTGTTTGGAATAATTCCTGGTCTGTGCTATTCCCCAGACCATGGAACTGTCTGTGAGAGTGTTCAGTTGTCATGGGCAAAACCATGGCTAAGTGTGAGATACCTGTCAAGTGTCATGCAAGGAGAGGTTTAGAACCACGTTTTGGACTCAAATTCCAAACGTCCCTTGATAACTTGTATTGAAGTAACCAAAAGAATTACTTGAGAAAGCATTTTAAAGTGGCATAATTATCAGGTGTCATGGGTTATCTGCTTCATTCAAATACTAAATTTTGAAGCAGTGAGTCCTACTTGAAATATACTCTCCCCAAAACTACATGGGAACAATCTGGGACACAGCACTGAGCAGGGCTAATCCTGACAGGCAGTAGAACATGATGACTCTGCTTTTTTGGGAATAAAATGAGATTTTGCTGATTACTAAAATGCCTTTTTTTATAGACTGAGGAACCAGAAGGTTGTATGAGACATTCAGATGCAATTTTAAAATCCAGTATATTTATAATGCTGCTCCTTGTAAAGGAATTGGTGAGGGAGGGAAGAGAACTGTGTTTACTAAGTTGCAAATCTAAGGAACTCAATTTTAAAGCCAGTCTCATAGTTTGCATTGCTTGACTCATGATTTTAGAGAGCTTATGGTTGGAAATGTTTCAAGATTTGTAAACCTTTTCAGCTAAATATTATTGTATCTTTAATTTATAAAGCCAAATCCTTACCCAACAAACACACTTCCTGCTGAATCTAACAGAAGCTTCTGGCTGCAATCCCCTTGGGAATTTGGCTCCGGCTTCTGATAGAAAATATGGACTTTGTCATGATTCGGGAATTTTAAAAAGCTGTTACTTAGTAGCTTTACTGAGACTGAATGCCCTTACTTTTCTGTGATGACACTGATCTTATGTAAAACACCTCATGTGCATATTTTGCTCTTACTGCCACATCTAGGGAAATTTGGCAGAAGTCTCTTTCCAAAAATACCAAGGTCTATATGAAATGCATTGACTGACTAAGCTCCTCCAGACCACGGATTGCAGAATTATGATAATATAAAGCTGTTCAGTGGAATTGGACCCTATTGCAGAAGCTGAATTATACATCTGTATATCTATAGCCATATCTATATCTATGTGTACACATATGTATACATGCTTTCTTACTATATATGTGTAATTTTATATATATCAACTATCTTAACATTCACCTAAAGAGGTCTTCACCCATTACACAGTGCACAGCAGCCCACTTGCCACTGGCATTTGGATGCTAGTATGATGGTATTGATGATGATTTTCATGGTTATTAATATTAGTAGAGCTACTAGTGGTCATACGAGTTAATAGTTTCTGTAATCATGACATTCCAACATCATCTATGCCAATGACTGAGTCAGGACTATTCAAGTAGTACTGAAATGCTAAAATAAATGTAACTTTTGGAAGAATGAAGGCCAACAGAAATCAAACTGGTGTTTGACAGGTATAGCAAAGTCACAATCTGAATTGAAATTCCCATTTTGACTGATATAATATATTGCTCTAGAGATATGATTCATGTAGTGCCTCAAAAGTTTAATAGTGTCCCTTCTGTAACTATAACCAGAGTTCATGTTTGAAAAGCAGAGTTGGCACTTTTACCACATACCTGCAAACATCATTAAACTTAATACAACCTCCACTAGATTTTTGTCCCCTACTAGACTGTGTTCCTATCTTCTGCCTTCTAAAGGGACATTATATAATCAGGTAGCTTTTTAAGGGGCTTAACAAGGTGAAAAATATCACTTCCCTTGTTTACAATGCCTTCACCATCCTGTAAAATAACAACACAGTGCCTGTCCTCATCTGCTGCACTGATTAGATCTTTTAAAGTTTAGTTGAGGAAAATGCTACTAAAATAGTGTGGTTCTGAATTCATTTTTCTGCCCACAATTATATTTTTTTAATAGAAGAATTTGTGTTTCCACTGTGGGTCTTTCCTGCCTGTGTTTTCTAGTTAGCTGAGTATGATATATAATCACCTTCTCCAATTGGATTATGAACCGCCTTGTTCATGATAATTTAATTAATTTATTCATCCTCCTTGCTCATTCTAATGATTTTTCACATGCTTCCTCTTCCGCACCGACAAACGATACAATGATAAAAGACCGTGGTGAGCCCTACTTAAACACATCTCCAGAACCCCGTGTCCTTTTTATCTTCAGATACCCTATAAAATTCTTGTGGTTGTGCAGCCCTGACACTAAGTAATGTTTTTGAAGCAAATTCAGGCAAGCCTGACAACTGCCATCTTACCTGACAAGAGTGGAGCAGACACTACTCAACATTGTTTCTACAGATAAATTAAACACGCCTGGGAGTGTTCTTGGGTGCAGAGGCCAAATGGGCCGAAATGCTGTTGAGCTTGGTCCCCCTCTGAAACAGGGTTTGCATCTGGCCTCCACATCAGGAGTGGTTCCTCCTGTTTCTATCGGGCTCTGTTCTGGGGGATGTTTGCTGCCCTCAGCCAAAACCACCACCACTGACCTGCTGATTTCACTGCCTGGTCAGTTGAGTTTTGGTGTCTTGGGAGTCTCCCTGTCACTTTCAGAGTATCAAGTCAGACAGAGCCTGAGGACACTTCTCTCTGAGAGCTACTCTAAACGTAGCCACAAACATTTCTTGTGACTCAAAACAATCCGCTACGATGTTTCTTGCTAAAATTCCATAAATATTCACAAATATTTGCCAACCAGGCCTCCATAACCACAAGTTTTAATTAGGTTGTGGCTCCCTTGGTTAGGCATTATTGAATGATTCTGTCAGCAGTGCTGAACCATTAAGATGACTTGAAAATAACAGGAAGGCTTTTGTTTATGCTGAAACACGAACATCACTTTCTTGAGAATATTGTGCCTGAACCTTTTGGTGTTTGTTTATTTGTGTTAAAAATCACCAAAATGTTGAGGCAGTGTATTGTTAGATCAGCAGATGAGAGAGGAGCCCTGATAAGAACACATTTTTGTGACGTGTATTAGAGAGCAGTAATAGCGACACAGGTTTAATGACAGTGCGATAAATAAGATTGAGAGGAAAGTTGAGCACATACCGGGTGTTCATGCATAATAGAGTAGGAATGCATTGTCTGCTGTACTTTTTCTATGCCAGTAAATTACCTTTGGATAAAAATACCATGCTTATCTACTCTAGAGAAATACTGATGGAAAAGTAATGCTAGTGGAAGGATGCGTGCATGCAAAGGGCACTAGGCTTTTCCAAGTCTTTGCTGATCTTTCTGCTCATTACTATTAAAAGTAGCTGAGAAGCAAATGGTCGGGTAATGAAGGAAAAAGGAAACCAGATTTCCTTCTCACAATTCCCATTGGCCTATGAGTGAGGCTGCAGTGTTTCAGGGCCGGGACAAATCGGGAAACACACTGACTCCTTTTCCATAATTTAAAGCTACTCCCTAATGAGGGATGCAGCATTTATCTTTCCTAGGCTGTATCCATTTCTCCAGCACAAAGATGCAGGCTGGAGCGGTGAATCAGGTTCCATGCTTCACACAAAACTGGATGCAATCTCCCCAGTGTTCAGTGTTGGTAGATGTTAATGTGAAACACAGGTAACAGGAGATTAGGATTTGTGGACAGTGTGTTTAATATACACATTGCTGTGGAGCTGAGGGTGGTTGTGGAGTAATTTTCTTTCCAATCAGCATTTATTAAAAAAAAAAGGAAAGTTTCTTTTGGATGAGAACCTTTACTTTTTCTTCTATTTGACTCCAAAGTGCGTTTCAGGAAGGAGTTTGCTGGGAACAGAATACAAAAGAACCTGAAAATTTAAATGGAAGTAAAATATGCTGGATAATGTCTGTCCACATTTCTTACATTATATGGCACTGTTACTATGCTCTTTCAGCCTTCTGATGTTTGCTTTTGAGAAATTCTTTTCTCATGCCTTTTCTGTAAACAATATAGATGTTTACATTCCTTTATGGGGGTGGAGTTCTCTTGATTGACACCTGTCTTGACCAATGTGATTGGAGAGGTGTTAACCTTGCTTGCCAATCACTTGGTCTGCTTGCTATACTATATATATATGGGTCTGTGATGTAATAAAGTTAGTCCTCTTAGTTGAACCCAAGTCAGAGTCCGTGTAGTCAATCTAATGTGTCGTTGCGACATGGCACCTCATTTCTTCATACACCACATCTGGTTTTAGAGTGGCATGGAAATTATACAAACTGCTCCATGAATAAACATAAAAAATGACATAGGGTTCGTAATCATGAAATGAGTAAGAGTCCAGACAGTGTTCCAGTAGGACCTCTGGGTTCAAGAGTTGTCACATACAGCTTACTGAAAGGGATTCATTCAGTTGGTCCACATTCCTAAGCTTTGATTTAATGTACACATATTTTCATAGGACTGTCATAGATGTTTTTTCTTCTCTTCCATTTCCTTGTCACCACAACTTCTATTTGTGTAACTTCTCAAGAATATTTCCATCAAAAGAAAAGCATTTCTAGGAGTGAGTAAGTTCTTCTGCGAGCAGTACTGTCTATTGATCCTGATGGAGCTGTGGAGAAAAGATAACTGTTCTTTTAGGATGCTGGAGAGCTAGGGGAAAAGACATCCTGCCTGACCATTGTTTGCTTGGAAAATCATAAATAATGCCATAGAATGGAAACAGCACTTTCTTATCCCCATGGGCCGCTATGAGAGGTAAGTGCTTTGAAGTCTTCAAATCACTCAGGTAAAGTATAAACGTGCACAAGTCGTTTGTGTCTGAATGTTGTCTACAAGTAGGGGAAGACCAGCAAGAGAAAGAGATGTTCTCAGGGAATGTCAGGGGCTCAGTGGGTGCCTAACTGTTTTGTTGTTGCTGTTGGACCTATTCTGTGGGATAACGCTTCAGCAAGTTGTCACTTTTTATTTCTGACTTCCCCCAGAGCCTTTCTCGTACAAGGTAGCCTACCTTTCCCTCCCTCTCTGGCTACCTCTGGTGCTTGTTCCACAGCATCTGAATATCATCTGTATGCACTTAATGACCAGATGTTCTCTGTTGCACTTCTTCCAAAACTAGGCTAGAGAGTGCAAAAAAAAAAAGTACTCAAACTAAATCATCCAGGGATTACACTAACAGAAAATGATGCTCTTGGTATGGAAACTATTAAAGAAAACTTGATTTTGTCTTTATATACTAGGGTTCATTAACTTTCTCTCTGGTAGGGCTAATGACCTGAACAGAAGCTGTGGTTCATTAGTGATCTTTCTCTCTCTGCCTGGCAGTTGAACAGAAAAAAGAAAGAGCTGGAAGGAGACATAGAATTTCTATGTGAGACAGAACAACATCACGTGTTTTCAGGTCAGGAAGCAAATTATTTTTCTCTTCCTGTTCTTGTAATAGGAATGATTTGATACTAACAGATAAAAATATCCTTTATGCCAGAGTTGGTTTAGTCACCTCAAGAGGAGTTAATTTACCCTCTCTTTAGCAATTTCTTGTTCTGGAGGTGCCGGGATCTGCTTCCATCTCTGGAGGCTGTAGCATCTTAAGGTCTGTCCTGCCTTATGTGTGACAGCTCCAGGGGTCACTGGTAGCAGGGAGCAGCTGCAGGGAGGTTCAGGAATACCCTGGCCTGACCTGCTCTGCTGTCATCCAGCTCTGCAGGACATACCTTGGCATTTTGTGTTGGTGCAGGGTAAGGAAAGGGTGGGCAATACTGCTGCCTGTGTATCCAGCTCAGGGGTGGTGCTGATGCAAACCAAAGTTCAGGAAGCCATTAAATGTGTTTCTGTTTCCCTGTATGGAAAATTTCCATTTTTTCTGTGTTACTTGTGAAAGCCTCCTTTGTGAAGATGTGATTGCCAAGGAAATCTGTTCCTCTTAAGCATGCTGTTCTTACAGCACAAAAAAAAGGTCATTAAATTCTATTGAATTGTTATTTCATCTGAAGGGGGGAGAGAGGAGTGGGATGAAGAAAAGAAACACTGCACCAACATTGCAATGTTACATAACTTACAAAATAATATACTAAAATATGCAGCCACTCATATTTTCAAGGTTGTTTATTTTTTCCTAAACACCATTACTGTTATTTTTTAATGTCAAAATAAAATTGATTAGCTTTCATCACCTCTTGTGTTTGAATTCAACTTTCAGAGGAAAAGATGTGCAGTTTACTGTGACTTTAAAATGAGCATTATGAAATGTAGCATGTGAATTCTAGGCAAGTAGCCAGTGAATTACCTGTCACTGAAGGTAATTTTCTCTCTACTTTTTTTTTTTTTTAATTTATAGTGCTACATTAAAATATAGATATTAAATGTTTTTAAGGGAATTGTTCTTACTTGTAACCAAATGAAGAGAAGCAGTATGTGAAATAAGTAATATTTGCAAATAGTTATAGAAACAGTAGAACTGCAAATGCAAGCTGTGTGCTTTGATTTGGGTAGTTAACGCTTTCAGAAGGCTCGAGGTGAAAAAAAAAGGATAAAGAGTAAGGGGACAAAGAGTCAGTGACAGACTTTTTTTACTTGAAAAGGTATCCTGAGTCATACATAATGCTATCATATACCCACCAAAATTAGATATGGAAAAGACATGTCAGACAAAGCAGTCTGTTCCCTTTTTAGTGCAGGACTGTTCCCTGAATGATGTTGCTTTGCCCAATCTAGTTTTAAGTATTGGAAGCAGTAGAACATCCCCATGGGAGACTGTGGCATACTCTAGTAGTTCTCACTATCAAATTTTCTGTGATGTTCATCCTAATTTTCCCATTGTTTAATTTCTTGCTGTTGTTTCTACTTATATCTATATTCTCAAGCCTTTTTTTATCTTTTAAGCTTCATTTTAACCCCACTCTGCCCATGTTCTTTCCCAAACATGCCAAGTAAAAGCTTTGGCATCATTTGTCTTACAAGCCCTTTTGGGATTCAGAATGCCTGTGAAGTTGCTCACAAAGGAAGCATTGTGATGATGAGGTGATTTACTCCAGCTGTTTAGATTAGTTAGGTCCCTGGCACCCATCTGCACTTGAGGAGGGATGAGCCTTTGAAGGACCAAGCTGAAGTGATGTGGGATGAATTATCCCTTAGAGCTAACCAACAGGAGAAACTATCCCTTAAGAGATGCTCAAGTTTATCCAACCCATCTTGTCTCTGTTCACACAAGAGATGACAATGCTGTTATCTGCTCTGTGTAATTTAGAGGCTATGCAAACCAGATGGAAAATAGAATTAAGAATCCTGTCAAAAGTCCTTGAATTATTTGTTAGTTTCTGTTTATATTTCCTATCTAGAACATTCTGTTGTAGGCTGCTCCTTCTTTAGTTCATAGATTGCAGGAATGGCTCAAAAACCTGCAGAAACTGATGTTGAACTCACTGGACTTTTAAAAGGCAATGTTATTAGTCTGGACAGCTGGACAAGGAGCTTCCTGGAAACCAAAGACATGAGACACTGTCCTTTCTGTAAGGGTCTCATGGTGATGAATCAGAGAGATGCAGGAAAATGTTTCCATGATAAACTTTTACAACTGGTCTTTAGTACGGCAGTATGATTTAGGTTGGAAAGGATCACTATAAATCCCATGTTCTCACCTACATGCTCAAATCAGGGCCAGCTTAGAGCACTTTCCTCAAAGCTCTTTCCTTCTCAGTTTTGGCTGCCTACAGAGATGAGGCTCTTGCAGCCTCTCTGGGAAACCAGTTATGGTGTTTGACATCTCACAGTAAAAGAATTAATGTATAATCAGAATTTCCTTTGCTACCACTTGTGCCTTTGCATATCTTTGTTGTAGTTCATGTTCTTCTGTTTATCCAGGTCTCATAAAAATAAAGCCCTTTTATGGCATCACTTAAGAGGATTTTTATGGTCACTACATTGCTTTGTTAGGAGACTGTTGTCTTAGTGTCATGGTTTAGCCCCAGCCAGCAAACAAATACCACACAGTCACTCCCCCACCAGTGGGATCAGGGAGAGAACTGAAAGGGTAAAAGCTGGAAAAACTCATGGGTTGAGACAAAGGCAGTTTAATAGGAAAAGGAAACACTGTGCAAGCAAGCAAAATAAAACAAGGAATTGATTCCCCACTTCCCATGGGCAAGCAGGTGTTCATCCATCCCCAGAAGAGCAGGGCCCCATCACATGTAATGGTGACATGGGAAGACAAACATCATCACTACAAATGTCCCCCCATTCCTCCTTCTGCCCCCCATTTTATACACTGAGCCTGATGGCATGGTATGGTATACCCCTTTGGATGTTCCCTGGGGACAGCTGTCCTGAGTGTGTCTCACCCACAGTCTCCTCACCAGCAAGGCAGTAAAAAAAGCAGAAAAGTCCTTGGCTGTGTGTATTCCCCGCTCAGCAATGAGAAAAGGACATCTCTGTATTATCAACCCTGTGTTCAGCACAAATTCAGAACACAGCCCCATAAGAGCCACTGTGAAGAAATTTAACTCAATGCCGACAAAATCCAGCACACTTTGGTCAGTGGCAATAGCATAATAACCTTTTATGCGAGTGGAAATTTGGGAACCCCAGTGTTGAAGTTCTGAAGTCCTTATCACCCTGTTTCCCCTCTGTAGAAGCTGTCAGTGTGCTCTTCAAGTGCTGACTTGGCACACCCACATACACCCTCCCACCCTCAACTTTGACTGCTTTATTATAGAAATGCTTCAGGCACTGGGCCTTCTCCCTGTGTGTATTGAAAATAGCAGTATTGGTCTTGTTTGTCACTGATCAAGGACCCAGGAAAGTACAAGGAGAAAAACAGTTCAGCAAGGAGAAGGTGCAGAAATGCCTCTAGTTTGAAGGTGAGTCTCCATGTGCAGCTCACTGGCAGCACAGCAATCCTTGCCATTGTCCACAGCTCCTTGAAGGCCCATCAATCTGAGAACAGGATGTCCTACTTTTACTGACCTTTCTCATGTAGCGTGTGACCTGCACATACTGCCTATGTCTGGGTTGCTTCAAAGAGCTGTTGGACTGCAGCTCTCCTTCTGGTGCCTCAGAGCACCAAGTTAATTATAAGCCTGAGCAGCAATTCCTGGTTCCAGGAGCTAGTTACACAAATGCTTTTCTTATTGGCAAAAGTGACACATATTCATAATTGAAAAGCAGAAACAGTTAGAATATTGTCTTGTGTCTCTGCTACTGCAGTATGATTCATAAATAACAATAATAGGGACTGGGCTGGAGGATGGAAGGTGAGCAGGAGTCTTTTGGAACTAGCTCTAATAAGGATAAAAATGAAATATTGTGGTGTTGTATGATGTTATAATTGGCTGGTGCAATTACATTTTGTTTACCTTACGGTAATGGAATTTTATTTTCACAGGTACACTTTGAGAATCATAAATGTTAAATGTACTGCAGAAGAGACCCTGACTACACTGATGTATTTCCCTTGGACCTCTGTGGGCTCAGTAAGAATAGGGCTACATGCAAACGACTTTTGACAGGTTATGTGGCATTGATTTGCAGAAGGGGCTGCTCTTTCATTTTCTGAGTATAATTACAGAATCTCACTGTTTTCTTTCTCTGTTATTGATGACTGAAGGGCTTTCATAGCCATGAATTTCATCTCAGGAGAACTCTGATCTCTACCTTTCTAAATTGTGGTGACATGTTGCCATTGTCATTTGTGCTAACGGCTTATACAGGTGGCAAGGAATCAGTGCATGAATAAGGAAAGAAATGCATCTTCATTTTATTAATGAGATCAGAAAAGGAGCTCATCTGGCTCCAGATTTATAGCTCTGAAGACTGAGGAACTTCAGGGTTGTTTAATTCAAGTGGTGGAAATTAAAATTACTTTATGCTATCCTAGCAAACATATTCCCTACAGGAAGGCTCACGTTAGTCTGTTGGTCATTAGCACCAACTAATACCAGTACTAGTAATGTGGACAATTATCTCTAACACTTGGAACTATCTTTGGTCTGGAAAAGCTGAGTCCAAACTTGGAGGAGGTTAAGCACTGAGATGTGAATGTAAATTTTTTATTACATGCAGTTTGAAAAGAATGTAGGTTTTCGTGGAAGAGAGAGAACAAATTTTTAGTTTGGGATTTTCAAAAATTTTCGTGTAAGTGCTTTGTTTTCTTCCTAGCAGCATCTGAGCATGAATAACTCAGGTACTTCTGTTTTCCTTGGGCTGCTTCAGCCCAAAGACCTACCAGGGGAGGCTGAGTGACTTGACACCTGAGCTCCTTTCCCCACCAGGCACTGACAGGAGCTGACAAGGAAAAGATGACATGGGTACTCCAGGTTCTTGTTGCAACATCCTTCTGCTAGGCGAAAGGAAAGGTTCTTTGACTGATAAAATCTGCATCCCCTCTGGTAGGTGAGCACAGGAAATGCGGTAAAATAAATAAAAATAAATCAATGTACATCAAGTCAGCACCTTGCCGCTGCTGGCCAAGCCCTCCGACAGAGCTGCAGGAGCCCTTCTCCTGCTGGTTTGTCTTGTTTGCACACAGGGCACCTCACACTGTGATGTGGTACAAAGTCATCTGCGTGCCTGGGGCTGCAGTCGGCAAATCCAGCCTGGAGCTGGCTGAAGGCCAATGAGGGACTGGGCTGAAGTCAGAGCTCTGCTTGGCTACCGTTCAGGAGATGCTCGTGCTGATTCTGGGCTGACAAAAATTGCGCAATCCCCTGTGCAACTCTTCCCTTCTAATCCCTTGTGAGCTGAGCAAGTGGTTCCCAGACAGGCTTCAGAGTGAGAAAAAAAATAGCAATATGTTTTGAAGAGGTCCTTAAGAGTTTTATTTTTTACATTCTTTGCAAGCTACTGCTGTGCTTATTTGCCTATCAATTCATTTTCTCTTTGCTAGTACATTTACTCTATATTTAGCACATTTTAAGAGGACAACAAGCTTGTACAGACAGAAAATCACACAGTAGGGTCTTATTTACTATACTGTAATAACTGTGTTCATAAATCCAGCCTCTCTCTGGAAAACTCATATACCTGTCTTTTCTTTCTTCCCTTTGATTCCTGTCCTTGCCTCTCTCTCCGCTGACAGCAGGCAGCAGGAGTTGCACTCTGTACCTCTGAATAATATGGTCCATTTACTTAAATGTGGATGCTGATAATAAACTTAAGGCATCCAAGTTTGACTCTTTTGTCTTACTTACATTTTTGTGGTGGTCTGTTGTTTATACATTTACAGTGAAAGACATTTCTGTGATATTAAGATTTATGCCATGCAGAAAAGCTGAGTGTGGAAAGCTTTCCACAAAAAGAAGCAGAGTGGATGTTTATCTGAAATGCAGTTTCCTTGGTTATCTGGGTTTTGAAGGGGTCTTTAAATGTTAAAATGCACTTAGACTAGCAGGTGATGATGTATTGAAAGCCTTTGCTGAAAAAATATTTTGTAGGATGTTTTTAAGAACATACACCTAATTTTAACTTTTATAATTTATAGCTCTGCTGTTTTATAAAAATGGTAATAAAATCTACATGGTATAATTAAAAATTAAATGCTACAATATAACAATATGAAATTTGTTAAAATATTTATTAGCTGTATTTTTAAAAAATCATTAAACAGACAGGCCAACATAAAGAAAAATTAAGAAACATGAAAATCAAACATTTTTGTTGGACTCAAATTTCTTGTAACTAGAGTAAATGGTGAGGCAGAGAGAACTCATAGAATGGTTTGATTCCACAGAATGGATTGAGCTAAAGTTCATCCAGTTCCAACCTCCCTGCCATGGGCAGGGACACTGTCCACTAGATCAGTTTGCTCAGAGCCCCATCCAACCTGGCCTTGAGCATTTCCAGAGATGGGACCGCCACAGCTTCTCTGGGCAATGTCTCACCAGTGTCTCACCACCCTCACTAAGAAGAATTTCTTCCTAATATCCAATCCAAACCTATCCTTATGCAGTTGAAAGCTATTTCTGCCTTGTCCTCTCACTACAGGCCCTTGCAAAAAGTCCCTCTCCAGCTCCCTTATAGCCCCTTTAGGTTCTAAAAGGTGTTATAAGGTCTGTTGGAGCCTTGTCTTCTCCAGGCTGATCAACCCAACCCTCTCAGCATGTCCTCACAGAAGAGGTTCTACAGTCCTGTTGAGCATCTTAGTGGCCTCTTGTAGACTCGTCCAGATGGGCCAGGCTGAAAGAACCTGAGACCAGGATTTCATAATACACTTCTGTCACTGGTCTTGAATAAGAAGTCCTAAACTATTTTGTAGGTAGGCTGTGGAGCTGTAGGCCCACAGCTGCTCTAAAAACTCCCTATAATTTCTCTTGTATATGTAGGAAAAAGCTTGGACATGGAGTGGTACATCATTCGTGGTAAATGTTGAATATTGCCTTTTTCTTAAGATTTTTTGTGAAAATGTTTCTATGTATTGAAGATCAAACAGCCATAGCTCTGCTTTCTACCTGAGTAGCTCCATCTTTGTTATCCTGTTCATAAAAAAAAAATTAAACTAGAGTATATCAGCCCAATGGTGTGAAGAGAAGCTGGTGAAGGAGCTGGGAACTGCTCTGTACTATCCTTTGAGAAAGCCAAAGCCTGTTTGCCATGGAGTACTAAATTTATAGCTGCTTTGGGGTAACTATTACATGTGAGATGCAGCTATTCCTGAGACTCAAGAGGGATAAGGTGCCTAAACCCATTAAACTATTTTGAAAACACCAGTCTAAAAAATTGCATATTGTTTCACTATTAGCACTGGTGTAGAGAAGTATTTCTCCTAGGTTTTTCCTGGAATAACAATGGTTGTTAAGCAGCTACTTATTTTTGCATGCTGCAGGGAGAGAAAATCATACTCTCTTAGTAATATTCTGTGTATGTAAATGTGCTCACTGCCATGTAAATATTTTGATAATTCTATTAACCAAGCAATAAATACACACAAAAGAGGTGGGGAACTGAGGTTGTTTTCTTTTTCTTACCAACCTCTAAGATAATCTGTTTCATAAGGATGCATGTAAAAAAGTAGGCATAACTTTCAGCATCTTTCAGGTCCATCACCTGCTATTTTCCTTTGGTGGTCTCACCACACTTAAGGAGATAGATGGGTATATCAGAAAATTATCTACACATAATTTGTCATATTTGGGCTCCAGTGACAACAGACTCTCTGCTTTGGAAGAGCCTGGGGTTAGCATGGTAAGGAAAAGAAATAACTCCTTACCCTGAGGGCTTAGTTCTTCCCATGCAGCACAGAGGGCAGCTGAAAGCTGTGTGGGGAAACGAAACTGCTGAAGCATTTTGTGTTTAACGTGGCGTGAGAATACGGATGAGATGAGTTGCCCTTCCCCACTGCCAACCCTTGAACCTAAGACTAAAAGAAATCCTGATGGGATTATTTCAAAAAGTTCCCCTGAAGAAAGTGGAGAGGTTACAGAAACAAAATCTATTATCCATCATCCCGTCATTAACAAGTGGAAGGACTGGCAGAAGAATTGTTGGCCTAAACTTGAGACGTCAAAAAATAGGTAAGAAAAATAGACTGGGGAAATATTCCCTGGGAAGGGGAAGAGATTGGATGGTACTGCTAGCCCTCTTCATCTCTCATTTTTAGGAGTCTATTATGTTATTTTGTAGAGTGAAGAGTGGTTGAAATGATTAATGGACCGCAGGGCTTGACGTGCGAGCAGGCGGCCAAACGAGTGAATGTGCGCAGCAAGCTCCGCTGCAGGGAGGGATTCCTGAGAGCTGCTGGCTGGGCAGGCAGGGGTGCTGCACCCTGCAATTTAAGGAGGTGTAATTAACTGAAACAAAACAACCATTAGCCAAGAAAATCTTTCAACACAGCGTTTTATTGTGCCTACCTGTGATGTCTGCCAGGAGTGACAGCTCGCTCTGTGCCACTCAGCTGCAGTGCTGGCATCCATGGCTCACTCACTCTCTCCCAATCCATGCCATCCCTCAGCACAGCTCAGGGCATCTGCTCTGCTCCCCTGGCTCTGCAGCTCCCTTTACCACATCATGGGCTGTTGCCCACTAACCCCCAGAAAAGCTGGAAGGTGTGTTTCATCCCATACTGTGTTTAAATGACAAGGGACCATAGGTGAAAGAGGAAAAACATCCCAGATGAAAAGAATAAACTGGATTAGACAGAGAAGGTGCATAATACTAGTTTCAGAAAGGTCTCTGCAGGTATGAGGGCTCTGCTGACACCACCCCTTGGAGGAACCAGCTGAGGTAGAAGGACTTCTCCTTCACGACCATCCCCTTCTACCTGCCAAGCCAGACCAGCTGCCAATTGAGCTGCAGACTTGGAGCAGGAATTGAGGGCAGCAGATGTTGCAGCCTGCTGAAAGCTTGCTGGTGCCTGAGTGTTTGAACTCCTAAAGAAGAGCTCTTGTGGAGAAGGCCACTGGCTGACAGCAGGATTGCAGCACGCCATAATTTTGGATGATTTCAGTGTTTTACTGTAAAACTTCCTCATGGAGGAAAATCTATCAGGATCTTCCTAGCACTCTGTAAAACCACTCAATCAAAGTTGGTCCTGCTTTTCCACTACCTTGCTGGAGTCTTGCTGAAGTGTTGCAGTGTTGTCGGTAATGGTTTTGTCCTGTTTTGGAAAAGTAATGGGACTTTTTATATGTGTAGTTAGATTTGAATCTATTTGATCCCTAAGCAAAGGAGAGAGGAAATGATATTGTATGAGCATGTTCTATCCAGGGAAAGGGGAGGGAATATATTTTTTTAAAAAAGGAAAGACCCTTATCTGGCTTTTTCACTTTTATCCTGACACAATTATGTCCCATAAGCTCTTAGATATGAAATGAAACACGCACAGTTTACTCTTGCTTTAGGCCCACATTCTGTCCAAATAAATCTCACAGAATGTGAAACCACAGAAACTGCTCCACTGTGTCAGACCAGAGGCTCAGCTGCTCCAGCACTGCCCTTTAACACTGCTCCATTATAGCTTATGGAAAAATTTCTTATCCACACAGTGGGTTTCCACAATGGCATAATGCTGTTTTACATTTTACCCTCTGCCTTGTGCTCCTAATTTTTAATAGTCTGTCATTCTGGCCACTACTGAAGATTGAGGTGAAGTTTTCAGAAAATAATCTTGTCTGAGGCACTGCTGGTTATGTAAAGTTGTCCCTCACTGTGTTAATTTCTTGGCACTTGTTAACTCTTAATTTTGTCTGTGCTCCCTGTGGCTGGCTTTGGTTGATTGCAGGGTCTATGAGATGGGCACCAAGCAGGGTGCTGGACCTGCCTGTGATGCTACATGATGGCAACTAAATTATTTGGTCTTTTTCTTTTTCTCTATTTGTGTATGAGACTAATTAACTTCATAGCAAACATGATAAAATAACATATTAATGTCAAATCTGTTTTATTCCTCTTTCTAAAAGCTGTGATGTTCATCTCCAAGGTAAATGAGTATGGTGTTTTATTCTGCATAGCAAAAGATGTGATGGAGATTGTGACTGTTGTGTAATATTAATATAAATAGGGTCAGCTGTACATAGTTTGTCTGATGCTCCTGTTTTACTTCTCTGTCTTTTTTATTTTACCTCCTTAGACCTCATAGTTATTCAGTGATTTTTTTATTAAATTATTTATTGTAGCTAGATGATTGATGTTGTTTCACTTTGGTTCTTTGCAGCTTCCCAATTCTTTAGTTGTCAAAATGACAAGCACTCAGTGATTAATTAAAACCTTGATTTTTGTTCTGTTATTGTTCATCTTCAGTCAAATATAAATTCTTATGTATTCCAGAAAATAATAAATATTCCCCAAATGCAGATTTCTAAACTTTAGATCAAGGAAAACCTTCATTTATTCTTCATTATTAATTTTTTATTATATTTAATTTTTTATATATGCACACATGTATATATAAAAAATTTTCTTGTGAAAAGTGTTAAATTGAAAACTTTATATAAGAAACCTGCCAGCATGGCCTGATGTTGGTTGGTAACCTCTGTAATCTTCCTCATAGATCTCTCTTTTTTCTGAGAAAGGTGGGACAAATTTTGTCAGGACTGACAATCCCCCTCACTCTAACTGGCATTAATTGTAGTGGGGTTTTTTGATGTTGTGGACATATAGCATGCATTTCTCTCAGCTATAATGAAGTGTTTGGTGTTGAAAGATACATCTGAATTATTTACCTTAAGATCTCTTTATAGTTGATAGAAAGAAATAAACACTCTCAAAGGTGCAGTTTGCCTCTTATTGAAGGATGGGGTGCAGAATTGCATCTTATTGCCTGGTAAGAAAGAGACAACCTTGACATTAGGTCAGATAGCTCCCACTCAGAGATACTGGGACTTGGGCTAAGGTGACTGATCTACTCTCTGTAGCTGGACACAGAGAAAGCAGCATCTCCCAGTTCCTGCACTGGGCCTGGGAAAGGCTTCTGCTGCCCTGTCCTGTTATATGAAAAAGCTTGGTGGCAGTGGCAGCTGCTGGGAATGGCAGAACTGATTCCTTTGAATGAAGTCAAACTGCTCAATGTGTAGAAAGGCACCAGCCCCAGCTGGTCCAGCCTTTGCAGCGTTGGGGTGGGACTCTGCACAGAGCTTTCTGTGGGTGTTGGAGGGAAGATATTGTGATGGCAAAGCGACCACAGGCACTGAATGTTCTCCATGGGTGGGCTACTTGACCAGCATGCCAATCAGCCTTTACCCCTGGAACAGCCACTCCTAATTCCTCTTGGGAAGACCTGATGGGTTGGCTGGAAATGTTTTAAAGTATGTTTGGCTTTCTGGAATTGCTTTCAGAGACCAATTTCTTTTTCACGGGGTCTCATGTGAGAATAAACTCATTAGCTTTCTGGTATGATTCCCTGAATGGCTGACTCATGAATTCTTCTAAAGTTTCAAATTTTCATGTACGTAGCACATCAAATTTTGCTGGTAAATGGAATTTAGCCTTCTTTTCAGGCTTTGTTTAGTTTTTTATCTAATTTATGCTGGTGCTTCTCATTTCTTGCTTCCTCTACTTAATGTTCCCAAAGATGTGATTGACTGCACCTGAAGTTACAGCTTCTTGCCCTGCTAGAAAAAGAAATGAATTGGTCCCAGTAAATTACTAAGCTAAAATTCATATGATAATACTTTTGCTGATTTGTTACAGTCTTCCATTATGGAAAACTCAATAAAATCTTAATTAGGAAAAAAGAAAAACAACAAAAATCAGATAAGGAAAAAGCAAGTTAAACCATTTTGAAAATGTCCTGAAGTTCCCTACTCTTTATCAGTTCCTTTGATGGTATTAAATAGATACTTACCCTGCTTTTGGAACAAATGTCATTGCTGAGCTACTGATTCTGCTGAAAGGACAAGGATCAGATGAGGAAAATTCAAGGTATTGAAAGAGTGTGTCCAGTGCCAAAGTGAATACCTGTGTATATTCCATAAAAGATTTCTACATATATGATTTTTAAATTTTTGCCAGCCACTCTCATGTCTTCCTGACTTATTGTTATACATGGAATGACCTTTTCATGTAGTTTCAGTAGTAGAGTGTAAAGAAACCTCCCCACCATTCTGCATCGTGAATGTGTACAACAGAAAGGGATGAAGAGATTTCTTCCTGTTATAAATCCTGTTTGAGTGTGTTGAACCCAAAAGAATGAGAGACAGCAAGAAAGCAAATTCGACAGGTTCCTCCCACCCCTTTTTTTTGCCAGAAGAATTAATTGCATGTTTCCTATGAAGAAAAGCACAATAGGGCTTTATGGTACATTTCTTGTGGTTTTGTTATACTGCCACTGAAGACACAGAAAATTCTGCAGGTATATACATGTGGTGTTAAGCCTTTCTTCACAGAAATTTGAACAAATGCTCAAGGCGCAGATGAAGAAGTGGTTTAGATGTCATGAGACTCAGAGTGGCAATTGACTAGGGGCAAGGCTTTACTAGAGACCAGGTTAGGGGCCATCCTCTGTCCATGATGCCATGGAACAGATTATTTTGCTTAAATAAACCCAGTTTAACACTCATGTTACTTTCCAGTCCATATAACAATATTTTTCATTTCAAACTACATTTTGGGACCATCTTTGAGCTGAGAGAACTCCTGGGTGAGGGTCAGGCATTGTCAGGGGGATAATGAGTTGGCAAAGGCCATATCAAGGACACCATTGATGCTTGACATGTCTGGATGATCACATGACCTGAACCTGCTCACTTAGTTTTCTTTCTTTTTTCTTTTATTTTTATCATTTCTTTCCTTCTGTAAGGCAGACATTGTGTCATATGGATTAAATGGGAAAAAGCTAGGAAATTGTGGTAGGGACAGCTGAATTGGGGAACACTGGGACTCTTAAGCCAACTAATGAAATCCAGCAAATGGGATGGTATCCTCACAGAGTCAATAATATGTCCTTTATTGTTTAACTAATTCCTCAATGACTTGGATGAGGGGGATTAAGACCCTTCACAGGAAGTTCACTGATGGTATAAAACTGGGAGGACTGGATGCTGTGCTGCCACTCAATAGGATCTCTGAACTCCTTCCTTAATTGTGCAAAATGTCTGCCCAGCCATGGAACTTAAAGTTAGAAAGAAATCCTTTTTGTAAATACTCTAGGCAACTCAACAAGTTATGAAATGATAAAGTTTTTCAATTGTTTTCTGAATGTAGGAACCTGAGTTCTATAATTAATATACTTTGATTTAAAATATTTCAATATAATTATTTATTTAATGATGCATCCATGTACATTAATCCCTTAAATTTCTTTGTTCAGTTATAGTTTTACTTTCCCCCAGATGTGTCTCAGGCCATTCTTGACAAAATCTACAGTTTGTCTACTTTCTACAGGACTTCATTCATAGTCATAGAATTTCAATTTGACTTTAGGCTGGCCTTGACAGTGGTGTTAGTGAGTCCTTTGTCTCAGTGAGTAGTGATGCAAAGGATTTAAACTCACTCTGTTTGCTGTCTTTATGAAAATTTGAAGCTGGGTGTAGCTAAAAAACACTTTTTTGCCTTCCCACCTGCTGCTGTGCCTTTTTGCAACAAATAAGGTTGCCTTGTCTTTTAAACCAGTTGTGCTTTACCTTTAAAGATAATGGGAATTTCCCCCATATGCCAATGGAGTATATCTGTCAAACATGAATGCAAAGAACATGTAATTCTTCTCTGTAGGTGGGATCAGAATATTGTCACTGTACTTTCAATAATATGTTACAAAATATTTAGATCAAAATAGTTAAATACTATCAGATTTAGTATGATGTTTGGAGGTATTTGTCTCTTCTACGACCTGAAGCAGAGGTCTTAAAAAAATTGTTACATTCAAAAAATTATCATCCTTATGCACAAACAAAAATTGCATGAAATTTCCTAAGTCTGATAGGAATGTTTGGGACATTTGATTTTTTAAAATATATTTTAGCTTTAAATGGATCATTTTATAAGTAATGTTTGGATATTTTGAAAGACCAAAAAATATTGTTGCGTGGAAACTGAACAAACATTCTATCAAAAAAAATTGAGTTAAAAGCCTTCAACACTGCTTAATTTTTCCACCTGAGCTAAAAGGTTAGATGAGCTTGTTTGTTATTTCACATTCTGTGGTGGATGCCCCATTCCTGGAAGTGTTCAAGGCCAAGCTGGATGGGGCTCTGAGCAACCTGATCTGGTGGAAGGCGTCCCTGCCCATGGCAGAGATGTTGGAACTGGATGGACGTTAAGGTCCCTTCCAACCCAAACCATTCTGTGATTCCAAGATTCTGAGCGGAAGAAAAAATGCAGGCAAAATATGATTCCCACATCTTGAAATATCTTCTGCGAGTTGAAGATTATTGCTGGAATCTGGTTTAGATCAATCTTGGTTCCTTGGAAACTGAAAGAGGCAGATTTCCTGTGTGCTGACTTCAGGAGCTCTGTGGAGAGCTCAGTTTGGCCATCCCTTGCCTCTCCCAGGAGAGGGCTGCAAGGACTGAATCATGACTCTTTTATGCTGCATGTTATGAAGGCAATGGTGTTCAAACTCTTGTCACAATTCACATCAATGACAAAGAGGAAGAAGAAAGAAAGTCTTGCTTTGAGTAAGCTTAAAAATTTCTGATTTTCCAACCTTGATGAAATCATGTTCAGGTTTGTGAAAACCCTAGCTGAAGCAATCCAGCAGTCTCAGTACATTTTGAGAATGTGTGGCTGTGGATCAAGTTTTGGAAGACTGGAAAGGGGCAAACATAAGACAAATTTAAAAAAAAGTCAGAAGGGAAGGTTATAGAATGATAAGCCAAGTCTTTTTGTTGGAACATGCTAGATAAAGAAATCCAACAGTACTTTTTTAGGGCACCTAAAAGAACACCAGATGAGTAAGTAGTAAATTTGTTGGCAGTATACAGTGAGTGTTAAATAATTTGTCAGGATTTAATCATATCAGATCAATCCAAAATCCTTTTATGTGAAGTAACATGCCTTAAGGGTATAGACATGGTATAGCTAGGCTTTGTTTAGGGTCTCACATAACACAGGCAAGTTGGGGTTACTGTAGAGTGGGGACAAAGGTGTCTGGAGATGCTGCATTCAGAGCAGTTGCCAGCACTATGCTGTCAAACTGCTGTGATGAATTGAGGATCTAGCCTAGGCTTAGTATGTTCAATGTTTTCATTACAATCCCATACCAGGTCTCTAGAATATGCTTATTAAACCTGGAAGTGAAATGTATCTGAAAGTGGCAGCAAGCAGATTGAAGCATAATAGTTAATTCAGAATTATCACAACAATTAAGAGAAATAGTGTTGAAAACAACACAGAATTTAATTAAAACAAATACATGGTTCTGCACTTAGGTGGGGATAAACAGCTGAGAAAATGCAATAAGAAAAACAGAGATAAGACAGGTAACAGTCTTGCAATGAAGTATTTGGACATTACAGTGTGTCACAAAATAAATGTAGGTTAAGAGTATTATTCTGTTTGTATTGGTTTTGCCTTGTAAGGTTTAGGTAGCTGGCAGCAGGGGGGCTACAGGTGTGACTTTTGTGAGAAGCTGTCAGAAGGTAGCACCTCTGGGATAATGTATTTTAGAAGGGTGAAAAAACCTGTGTAACTATAGCTGGAGAGAGGACTGAGAATATGTGAGAGCAACGGCTCTGCAGGCACCCAGGTCAGTAAAGGAGAGGCAGGGGTGCTCCAGGCTCTATCCTGCAGCTCCTGGCGCAGCCCATGGTGGGGCAGCTGTGCCCCTGCAGCCCAGGGAGGCCCACGGGGGAGCAGAGATCCACCTGCAGCCCAAAGGTGGCTGTGACCCTCTGGGAAGCCCATGCTGGAAGAGGCTCTTGGCAGGACTTGTGGCTCCATGGAGAAAGGAGCTCATGCTGCAGCTGACCTGCTGTCAGGACTTGTGATCCTCTGGGGTACTCATTCCTGAAGGAACTGCAGCCTGTGGAGAGAGCCATGCCAGAGAAGTTTGTGCAGAACTGTAGAAAGGGCTCAGCTGAGGAGTTCATAGAGGACTGGCTTCCTTGGGAGGGACCCTGCACTGGAGCAGGGGAAGAGAGTGAGGAGTCCTCCCCGTGAGGAAGAAGGAGCAGCAGAGACAACGTGTGATGAACCAACCACAGCCTCCATTGTCCATCCCACTGGGATGCTGGGAGGAAGAGGTAGAGGAATGGGGAGTGAAGCTGAGCCTGAGAAGAGGGGAGTGGTGGTGAGAATGTTTTAAGATTTAGTTTTATTTCTCATTACCCTATTCTGATTTGATTGGTAATAAATTAACCTGATTTCCCCAACTAGACTCTGTTTTGCCCATGACAATCACTGGTGAGTGATTTCTCTCTGCTTTTATCTAAATCCACAAGACTTTTATTATATTTTCTCTCCCCCGCCCACCATGGCAGAGTGGTTTTGGTGGGCACCTGGCATCCAGCCAGGGTCAGCCCACCACACTGTTGCATAGAGGTCAAACATCACACTGGGATTTATAAACAGCAGCCTAGTCCATAAAATTTGCAGTGTAATTCCTCTTCACAACATTGTTATGGTTTCTTAGAAGGGAACCAACTGGAGGGAGTACAGAGGGAGGCTATGAGGAAAGTCTGGGAACCTACAAAGGATGGTGTGTTTGGTGTCCTCAGAACACACAAGATAGAAAGGAGACGTTATATCAGTGTATGAATACATTAAAAAGGTGAAAAAAAAAGTCTCCCATGGCTGTGAAGAGTAAGGCAAGAAATAAATCTCAAGCTGCAGACAGAGAACTTTACTTAAAATTTTAGGAATGGTAAAGGTATTCCTTTTCTCATAGTAGGAATTTGTAGGCATTGTGGTTGCTTAAGAACATTTCACAGTGCTCATAATTTAGAGGTATTAAAGAACAGGCTCAGCAAGCAGGGATAAGCAGGTTTGGGAATATGATGACTAGAGTAATTCTTTGTTATAGGAACAAAAATGAACTAGATAATCAGTTCGAGTGCCTTCTAACCAGTTTATGTTTGTGCAATTTTGTTTTCTGCCTAGACCTAGGTACAGGGAAAAAAAAACTATAACAGCAAACAGTCTCTTTTTTTTCTTATTTGTACTGTTCCCTCTTCCTTGCGGGTCTCTGGCAGGTCCAGAGAGCATGAGCACAGTTGTAGTGGCTCCTCTGTCATAGTGATGAGTAATATTTCTAAGTTATAACAGTAATTATAAATATATGTATAACATATATATAGAAAGCACCCATCTGGGCTTGACTGTTGAGTTGCTGGGGGGTCAGAAGGCTAAACAGAGGGATCTGGATAGGCTGGATTGATGGGTTGAGGCTGATGGTGTGAGGTCCAAAAAGGCTAAGTTNTTGCAGCTCAAATCCTCCTGTCAGTTTTGGACCTTTCTCTGCAATAAAGACACCGAGATGCTGGAGCATGTCCAGAGAAGGGCAGCAGAGCTGGTGAAGGGTCTAGAGCACAAATCTGATGAGGAGCAACTGAGGGAATTGGGGGTGTTTAGCCTGCAGAAAGGAGGCTCAGGGGGGACATTATGACTCTCTACAACTCTGAGAAAGGAGGTTGTAACCAGGTTGGTGTTGGTCCCTTCTCCCAGGTAACAAGCTATAGGATAAGAGGAAATAACCTCAAGTTGTGTCAAGGGAGGTTTAGATTGGATATTAAGAAACATTTCTCTACTGAAAGTGTTGTCAAGCTCTGGAACAGGCTGCCCAGGGAAGTGTGGGAGTCACCATCCCTGGAGGTGTTAAAGGATGTGTCAATGTGGCACTTACAGACATGGTTCAGTGATGGGCTTGTCAGTGCTGAGTTAATGGTTGAACTTGATGATCTTAAAGGCCTCTTCTAACCTAAGCAATTCTAAGATTCTATATTTGTTGTTAGTGAATGATCAATGAAGCAAATGCTTTATTTAGACACCTATAGAAATGTTCTGTCTCCCAAAGGTTGAACAGCTATGACTTCTAGTGAAATTACTGTGAACTTCAAACTCCTGAGATTTCTGCAGTTTAGATTCTTCTGCAGAAACATTTAATGGTCTTTAAAAGGCAAAATTATTTTTATTTAAGCATTGCTTACATTCAAATGAGATCTGACATTTTGAAAAGTCAATGTGTAATGAAATGTCAGGAAAATATTTGTTAGACTTCTTGTTATTTGTGGTCATGCTACCCCTGCTTTTTTTTGTAAAAACAGGAAGATATTAACTTCATGTATGTCTGCTGTCAATGTAAAAATTCCTGTTCCCTAGAGATGTTCAAAGCAAAAATACCTGGAATAAACATGAGGGCTGTGCTATATCATAAAGAGTCATGATTCTTCCTTTAGCACAGACTTTAAGAAAAACAAGCAAACTGCAAACAAAGACCATGACAGCCTTTCTTCCTGATGTCTCTACAGTGTATTGGTGGATCTTTCTTTTGATGCTGAAATAGTAAATAACAGATTTTGCTGTACGCTTGGAAGACTTCAAAGCTTCCTGATGCTTTCAATTTTATTAAAAAGTTCCACAGCCAGGTTTGTTCAATATGTTTGTTGAATTTCATTGGCAATATCACTCACTATCTGTGCTTTGAAATGTTAGCGGGTGTTTGTTTGTTTTTGTTGATGGTTGCTTGTTTTCATTTGGTTATTTGACCATACTACTACCATTAACAGCCAAACAAACTGTGAGAGAGAAAGCAATAAACCCTGCAAGGTGTTGCTATTGCTCTGAAATAATTACTGCAGTTCCAGTGCAGGAGCACTGGTGGCCACAAGGATCCTTCAAAGGTGAGTGGTTGGCAGCTGGATAATAAACTGTGTTCTGAATTGGTCTCTGTTTAGATCTCTGATGGAGAGGGTGAAATGGGCTTGTTATTTCCCTTTATGGTGTGTATGAGGGCCAGATATAGCTGAATTCTTTGCACGTAGCAGATTGCAGAGACTGCTGCCTAGCTATGGGTGGGATCTGCAGTTATGATTTGGCATTTCTTTTCCCCAGTGAATGGTGGAGTACAGTGAATATAAATGTCTATTTCACCATGTGGAGCTACAAAGTGTTCCCAGCACTGGCTGGGGAATGAGTGCAGAGATTAGAGGCTCTGTGGTGGGATTGCAGCTAAAGAAGGACTATGAGGTTCCTCAGAAATCTGCTGCTGCTGTCTGTCCTTTCCTTCACTGTGGATGCCACAGTTTTCTGGGTAATGGAAGACACCATCTGACATAATTCTGAAGTATTTTCATAGTAATAGTTCCCATATGTTGGTAAGCAATAATGAACTTTCAGAACTATTTTAACAGTTTTACACATCTTTATGCTTTACATGGAATGTCTTTCCTTTTCCAGCTGTTGCTGAAAGCTTAAAATTATGGTAATTTTTGTTTAGGGCAGGCCTAAACCACAAAGATTTTTTGTGGGTTCAGACTAGCAGTTTGTCATTTTGGAAATTCTTTTAAGGATGAGCCTGAATTTCCAGGCTTATAATTATTTTTTTGATTTGGATTCATCCTTAAGGGTTATTCCCACTTCTATTTTTATTCTCTCATGAAAGGACACAATATCTAAAAAAAAAAAAGAATGACAAATTCAGACAACAATAGGAAAAAAATAGTGACTCTTCCCTTCTTCCAAACTTCCTTCTCTGATGGGGGTATGTCTCTGAAAGTCTGCAAAGATTTTTGGGAACAAAAGAGCTATTGGAAATCTACTTTGGCTGCAGTGCTCCACTCTTTCTACAAACCTCTTACTATGGTGATGTCCAGGCTGTCCTTCTGCTGCGTATATCATAAATAAGTTCTTCAAACAAAAGCATCTCACACAGTCCACAGATGTGTTACTGGTACATGCTTTGATGTGATTCTTCAACCTGCTCGTTGTTCCTCATATCCCAGGCACAAAGATATTTCTTGAAATGTAAAGGTGATGATTTCAAAATGGGTAAAAAAGGGAACAGATGAGCAACACAGCATTTGAGGGTAGAACTCCCAGGATTTTAAGAGACATATAACAAGGACATCCAGAATACAAGCTCTCACTACCAATATTTCTGGAATGAAAAACATAAGCTCATGCTTAAAGATTTAAGGCTGACTCTAGCTCCAAGGGATTAGGCTGAGATCTTTATGGAAGCAGATTATTTTTTCTTAAAGCTTTCTCTGAAGCATCTTGTGATGGTCATGAATAGGTCATGATGGTCGTGATAAGATATTGTAATAGATCAACATGATCAACATGAACTGAGATGACTTCTACTGGGTTATGCAGTCCTTCCTATCACTATGATTGATCACAGAAAAAGAAAACTGAAAGGAGCCCTTGGGTACCTCTGCTATCCCTTGTACAAGTTTGCTGCAAAATGTCTTCATGGTAAAGAACAAAATGTTCTGGTTTTGTCTTTCTTTTTCAGACAATTGCATCTTCTATCTGGAAATTATCTCTAAAATATCCCAAAGTGTTGGTATTCAACATGGAGATGACCAGTAGGCACTGTTTTACAAGTGCAGAAGAAAACTGATTTGGAGTGAAATGGACTTTTCCAGACACTGTCTTTTATATTTAATAGGTGATGTGAACACTGATGGTTGCTGCTGACAGTGAGGTGAAAGCATGGAAGATGAAGAGCTGTCTGCTGCTGAGAAAGTACTGGGAGCAGAACCTGGTCCTTGGAGAGCTCCAAGGGCAAAGAAATGAGAAGATTCTGATCCCCAAATTCCTTGACTATCTTGTAAACTTTTAAAAAGTTCACAGTGAGGAGTCTAAGGGAGAGGAACCTGTGGACTCACAGGATCAAAAGCACCAACCTTTTGTTGTGGGCACAGAAAGTGGCAGGGCAAGTGTCTGTTTTGTGCAAGCCTTTGCCCCAGCTCCTCAGAGGTTTCAGTCTACTACCATCAGTACCTGGTTATCAGCAAAAGCGTTGCTCTGTCCTGCTCACAAGCTGCTTATCACCAGAGATGGGAGCTGCACATATATATTCTAGTCCTTCCCCCACAAATACTTGTCATTAAATGTGACAGGCTTCTGAAGAAGTATTGTTACATGTAAATAAAATATGGTTGCTAAGAGACACTATGATTAACATGCTGACAATACAACCTTCTTTGATTGTTTGGGCACCAATTGTCTGCTTCTGTAATCAGTGAGGAAATAATGATTTGGAGGAGATTTGTCAGGCTGAGAAAACCAGTTTTTTTTCGTTTCTTTTAAAATTAAATTAGAGTCTAGTGTTTCCATACAAAAAAAGGGTCTCCAAGCCATAACTCTTCTATTTTTTTTAAATTTTTTTTTGGCACATCATAAGTTTTGTGTTTCTGTTTATGTTAATTTTTCAGCTAGGAAAATAAGGTTAGTGTTAATAATGTATCTGTCAAAATATTCAAATAAAGAACACTGGAAGCTTGGGCTCATTAAATTTTTATGTGTAAATTCTATATATTAATTTTTTTTAGTAGTTCTAGTCTCAATTTGAATTTCTCCTACTCTCAAATTCTTCCAGTTATTTGGGACTTTTGAAATTAACTTTTTTGATCTACACCTAGAAACTACCCGTACCATTATTCCTGCACAGAACAAGAGATTTGATTCTTCTTTTCCATTAAGGGGAGACAGAAAATGGTGGTGATCCTTCTTTTTCCAGGAGATTGACTCTGGTGCTAATGGGTGAGGCGTGGTGAAAGGAGATGAGCACGCAGAACCCATCCTTCTCAGGCTGAAAATTACCCCTCTCACCTCCTGTAACTGGTTGTGTAACTGCACTTGCATATGTTGTAACAGATGGTGTTTCACTGAAGAATGGCTGAAAACGGCACCTTCCTACCCAATGTTTCTGCCTGCTGTGTGTATTTAGAGTCATGTCTTCTTACTACAGTGTTTAAAAAGAAGTTGGATTGCCTATTAGTCTTGCAGAGCCAACTGAGAGATGATGGGTGGCATCCCTTTTCTGCTAATGCTCATGGTACTCCAAGCACAAAGCACCTGTGCTAGCACTTGGAAAACAATGGTTCTGCACAGGTACCTGTGTAGGCACAGCCTGCAGGCAGTGAAGATGCCTGCTGGAGCCCAGTTCAGCCTGGATGTCCTCTGTGGTGGTGACAGATACAAAGAAAAAAATCCCTCTTCTGAGACCCTACAGTAAATGTTCATTTCCAGAATTCCAGAAAAATAAACTTACTGTACTTTTATTTCTGTTTGGGGACGGACTAAACCATAAGTTTTGCAACATAACACCTGTGTGTTCACTGTTCTTGATAATAAACATGGATGATTATGCCACAAGTGAGAGAAGGGTGCTTTGGAGTACCTATACCTGATAAAAATAAACTTAAATGCATAGATGTTTACCTACTGATTGAAAAGCACTATGACTTTCAGAAGGAGCTGAATGCCCTACAAGATAAGTAGAAGAGTAAAGAAAATAGGTGATTTGTAGTCTGTCGAGCCCTACAAAGAAAGGTAATGGTTTTGCTTTTAAACACACAGACACAAAATCAAATTTCCCCTTCCACCAAGTGCAAACAAATTACATCTGACCAGTGTAGCATTACTAAAATAAATGTTCCTGGGTTCTATTGGATGGTAGACTGAAACCCTGAGGTGTGATATTTGAATATAGTCATTGGCCACGAGCATATCTGCCCACATAGTGATTATGCTGAGAAACATAGGTAATCCTGGTTATCCTGTGGCACATAAGTACTGGGGGTAGAGAAGATGGTATTCTTTGACAGATTTTAAGGCCAGAAGAGTGGCCTGTGACCGTCTAATCTAAATCCCTCCTCACGCTGGAGATAGAATTTCTCTGAAAAACTGGATTATACCACCTATTTCAGAATGCTATTTAAGCCCATCTTAACAACTCAGACTAATTGTAAGCTGGTACCTCATAAAATTTCATTTTTTGTGTTGTGTCTTGTTTAATTTTCTATGTTGTGTCTTATTTCAAGGTTAAATTTTCTAACTCCAGCTTCCAGTCATTATGTCTAATTATGATTTTGTCAGCAGGTTTGAGAACCATACTACTGGATGGTATTTTCATGTGCAAGGATCTGTACAAACACCTCAAGTGAGCTTTCAGCCTTCTCTGTCAAATTAGGTTGAACTCTTTAAGACTCACATCTTTATATTTGTTTTCCAGTCTCTAGTTTAAGGGTTGTTTTTTTTTTTAATGTCTTTGTGATTTCTATGTTCTTTGGGAAGACCTGAGTCCAGACCTAGGTGTCTTATGGTAGTGGAAGTTTTAGAACAGCAGCAACACTTCCCTACTTCTATTTGACAATCACATTTTATATAACCAAGGATCATATTAACCATTTTGTCAAAGCATTACTTTGAGAGCCTGTTTTGAGATGATTATACACAATGACTCAGGAGTCCTTTCCTTAGCTACTACCTTCCAAAAAAAAAAGTCTCACTGTACCTCTAATTTGTATTCCTGGTCCCCAGATGCATTGTTCTGCATTTGAGTGTCCTTAAATTAATTTTGCTGGAATTTAACTGTTTTAACAAGCATTTCAGGTAGTTCTGCTCCAGAGCCTCATCTTTGCTACCTACTACTGTGGTCTGTTTTGTTCATATGCTCTTTCTACTCCATTGCTCCTTCTGTAAATGGAGCAATGGGTGTTTGGGGGAAGCTTCTAGAAGCACTTGCACTCACTGATCTCTTTATTGCCACTTTCTGAACATTGTGAGATACTTTGATTTTATCTAATGTACACCATGTTAATTCTGCGCAATTCAAGTTTGTTTTTAAACCAAAGTGGTTTGTAGCACTAAGTCAAATGTCTTAAAAATGAAGAATGCTGTGCCAACACTTCACCTTTACCAGCAGGGCCTATAACCCTGTTATAAAAAACAGTGTTTGACAGGATTTACTTTTTACAAAACCATGTTGAGTGGTATAAATTATATGTTTAGCCACTGTTTGTTGATAGAATCCTCATTTAACTGTTCCATGCACATCAGAGAAATTTTTCAATGGCCCCTAGGTTATCTCTTTAACCCCTTATTAAACACTGAAATTACTTTGTTTTCTAGAAAATTTCAGCATCCCAACTTCTAAGATCTCTTAAAAATTAAAATTAAACCAGAAATATTATTCAGCCCTTAAAAAAAAAGAGTTTGGCTCTAAGGTATAAATATTTTTTA
>WAAE01007338.1:0-41460 GCA_013400495.1 Nicator chloris | reverse complement strand
ATGCAGACTATCAAAGTTTAGAAGTAGATGAAATGGTAAGAATTGATTAGATTTATTTTTTATACTTCTTCATTACCACCTTACCATTCCTCACCACTTCAGATGGAAATTATCTCCAGGGAATTTTTGCGTTGCTTTGAAGAACAATATTGTAATATTAAAAAATGGAAAACATCAAGAAATTAACTGCAGCACTGTTTAATTCTGAACACAAACAATGACCAAAATACCTCTAAGATATGCTTTATTAAGGTGATTGAGGGAAAACCACCAACCAAAATTAGCTATTTTTTTAATAAGTCAGTGGGGTTAGAAAATACGTTCGGCAATAGTTAAGGTCTCAGAGAGAAAGGAACATACCCATTTTCTAAGGAGCAATTTCCTCTGAGCTGAATTTGGAGTGTTATGACAGCAAGCACTTTCTTATTCAGATGTGCTGCCTCCAAGGTTTCTGTGCAAGCCCTGTGCTGGTCCTCTGTGACTGCAGACCCCAGAGCACACTTCACTATGGGCTTGCTCTTGCTTAGCATATTTTTGTTAAAATATGCACATTAAACATAAGGACGGAAGCAATCTGCAGAGTGCTCATTGACAGAGGTAATCTAGAAAGATTATGTTACTCCCTCTGTTTGCTGCTTATTTTTGCTTTTACAGACAATGGTCTTTGATGAGGGTACGGTGTTCAGAGGGACCATCTGAATCTGTTGCTCAACATCAGCTGCAGAACAGTTGAAGTCTGTGAATTTGTAATGTTTTCCCAGTTTGTATGTTTCTGTGGGAGATACTGTATTGTCAGACAGTCTTTTTCTTGTAATTACCCATCTTCTATTAGAAGATGGATAGATATCATCTATCTATTCCCCCAGTTACTTCATTTTACTGTGTCCTTGAGCAGAACTAAACCATTAAACAGTGCTGAAGCTTTTTAATTCATTACCATATTTTACCATATCTTATCTTCATCTACCATATTACCATGTATCTGTGCTCTCCAACCATTTCTTTGCTATGATTTTACAATGCAGTACTGAAAAGTCTTCTACTATTGAGGCCATATTATACTTCAAACTCAATTTTAGAAATCTCTGTTCTATAAAATAAAATCAAAAATACTTAAAGCTGAACTACAGTAAAAAGTCAACAATTAAAAATACTTCTTCAACATTCTGCAAATAAAAAATTATCTGTGTTTGTAATGTATCAAGTCAGCTTCCTTTTTAACTTGTGAGGTCCAGTCACTTTTTCTTTTCAAATACACTTACTTAAACACAGCTGTGTGCTTTGTTCCTTTGCATTCCACTAAAACCAAGCAAGCAATTCTGAGGTGGAAAATGTAGCTAGCAATGTGTAATATTATTGCACACATGGTAGTACTACTGGAAAATGAAAAATAATAATCATAGCTTTCATTAATGATTTATTGGAAGCTATAGTGTTATGACCATAAATTTGTAATAGGAACAAGAAGAATGCTGTTGGTCTGTTAATATTACAGTTTAAAATTATTCCTTATTCATGTATAATTTCTTCAATTCTTGTGTAACTGTTTATCATGCATCATAATCCAGCAATTGCAACAAACCTGTACATTCCAAAAAAACGGATTCTGAGTCTCTGACAGGAAATATCTGTTTCTGCAGTTTAATAATGTGTATGTGGAATTGTCTGTGGACTGAGCCCATTTTGTCATTGGAACAGTTCAGTAGGATCACAAGATCCAGATGCAGCTAAAGTTTTGTTCATTGGTCCTTTACTTCTCACTCAGGGGTGGTGTTGTGCAAGGAAACCTTGCTATGTGAAGTGGTGCATCTTCCACAGCAATGCAGTATTCTGTTGTTTAGTGTAACTTGCACATTCCAAGAAACAATTCTCTAACAACCAGCACTGCTTGACATTGTTCAGTGAGATGTGCTCCCAGACACTTGGAAGAATCACTCAATTTCAGGATTGGTGTGGAAATGTTGCTGTATAACGTAGTTCTGACTGTATCTGCAAAGGTTTTGTGTGCTTGTGATGACTGCATTGTGATAGAACAACAACAACAACAAATCAAAGACAGTGAGTTAAATAGCTTTTTTTTGTGAAAAGAAATGGTGGCTTTAATTGAGATACATTTAAAGGGCACAGCATGTGAAATAGTTATAACTATGTTGGTTCACTGAAGGGCTGTTTTCAAAGTCATGGCTCGTTTTTCATTAAATACCTACAAAAAAGATATGTAACAATATTCTATCTTTCCTTTTTCTTCTTTTCTGTAAAGATAAGAAGGAAGTTTAAATTTTCCAAATTATACATTTCAAAGTGTATATACAGTGCAGCCAAATAATGTATTTTGGTTCTTCTTAGTCATCAAAATCTAAGACTGACTGATGTACAAGCTAAGTGTTTGGAAGAAAAGTTCTTTGTTTAGAGTGGAGTAATTTATTAGATTAAAAGGCGAGTATTTTTCTTCCAGCATATTTATAGAACAGAAAGAAACCCTAACCATCTTCCATTTCAGGCTTTTTAAAATGTTAATGTGATAGATATGTATGACATAACCCTTACAATCTTTAAAAGAGGAGTTATTAAAATGAAATTAGAAATCTGGATGAATAGTATTAGGATAAAATGAGGAACTTTTCTAATGGATTTTGGTATTGGATTTCTAATGGTAAAATTTTAATGAATTAAAGGATTTGTAAAGAACTAGTTCTTTATAAAAGTCAATAGTTGAAATAGGACAGAATTACCTTCATGTGCTTGATTTTAAATGCAGAACATTGAAATGAGTACATATTGTATTTCCTGCTTTAAAAGGAGTGTCATTGTCAACAGGGACAGATGTGATATCATAAGTCATTGGAAGGCTAAAAGGGAAATTACCCAAACTTTGATTTTAAATATGGGGATACAATTACACTGTGATGCTGTAGAAAGTCAGACTCATTCCAGAAAGGCACAACAGTGAATAAATGCTTTGACCAAGATATTAATACATGTTACGGAAAAAATTAAGAAATTATCTTTAAATATAGATAATAATTATAAAATCTAATGCATTTTAATGTACAAAATTAATTAACTTATTTCAATAGTCTCTAGCAATTTTTAATTTTTACTTTAAAAACTTTATCAGAATCTTGATATATTTACAAATACAATACTTCAAGAATATTAGGAGAAAAAGAATTGATAGGTGCCTTACAGGACTTGTTTCTGCACTGGGATTCATCCACAGCTTTACTAGAATGGCAATCTGATCTACCATTACAGCCTACTGGAAATGTTCAGCTCTTAATGAAGGACGTGACTTAAACCTTCAGAGAGAAAATCAGCTGCACGGTGTCTCCTTGTCACCACAGGTAAAGATGCTGAATAAGTAGTGTCTTAAATCTAGGGGCACTGGAACTGCTGGAGAGGTGTTATGATACTTCCTGAGCAATGTCTTACATGCAACTTGGGCAGAACATGAGTGAGAGATAAATCAGTATCCGTCAGTTGAACAAATTGTTAAGTACTCCCATCGTGATTGTCAGTTTTGGAAAGCATCCATAAACTTGGGAAGAGTACCGATGGTCTACTGATCCTTAAGAAAAGAATATTATTGGACATTGATGTCTCTAAGGCTGCCTGAAATGAATGTTCTATAATGAATAGCCAATATACTCTTGGTGTCTGTGTGCTTGGGTTGATGGTCTCAGTAAAGAGGAAAGGTTCATACAACTTGAACTGTGTAGCGCTTGGCATGACAACAACCCTGCAACCATCATGGTTTCCTTGGGAAGCACAGCTGTGCAGTGAATCTGCAAGTCAATGCATTTGGAAGAGGAGCCTGAACAAGGACTGAACTGACTGCAAGCAATTGTGCTGTCTTTATAGATGCACCCATGTACGTATAACTGGCCATTGGTTTTTTTTTCATGAGCCCTAATGTCTTAATGTACATTAAGACATTAGGGCTCATGAAAAACTTACTATGTGTTGAAAATTTCTGTAGGCTAAATAAATCTAAATATGCTTTTCCAGCAGCTGCCACTTAAGGGTGTATTATAACAGATACTTCAACATCATTATGAGATTCACACTTTTATAAATGCAGAGCTGGAAGGCAATACTGACTTACACTCACGCTGTGATGAAAACTAACCTTGTTACAGTGCTTTAAGACATCATCATGGTAGGAAATAGTCTGTTGTAATAAGACTTAACATGATCCATATGTGAGCTGAAGCTTGGGTGACATGCAATTAAAGATGTGTATTGTGTCTGCATTACCAGGTGCACATGTAAAGGAACCTCTTGCACAAAAAAGGACTCAGTAAGGGCTTTATGGGTGTGTTAGACTGTGTGTCCTGTGTACGTGACTCGAGAAAGGGACATTGCATGGCTGCTCAAATACCCTGCACTGGTTCTTCAGAACTGGAGCCCACTAACTAGACAGTTTTGTCTAAAAAATTTGGATGAGTATTGTGCACTCTGTTCTTCAGAGAAGGTGACTCTCTATCACCCTCCACAAATTGTTATGTTTTGATTTGTCTTCTCTTTTTAGGTAAAATAAACCTCTTCTGTTAGTCTCCAGCACAAATCACAATCAGTTCATTTTGAATAAGAAGCAGGAGCTCTCTGTGAAACCTACCCCAGTAGAATTTTTTTCTCTCCTGTATAATGTTTGTTCCCTCTAATAAAGTTCAGAATATAAAATATCCTTGGATCTTAGAATGCTATTTACTTGCAAGATCTGTTCGTATCAGAGTCAGAAAGGAGAAGAAAAGAGAATTCCCGCCTCCTCAGGCTGTTTATTATTTCTTATCTCATAGTTGTGCGTTCTTTGAATACAAGGTCTGATCTTTTTGAAAACACAGCTGGAATGGCCCCCAGGGAGTGACCTTCAAGGCCTTATAAAGCTATTTGACCCAATCCAGACCCCAAACATAGTATATTGGTAATTCTGTACCTAGTATCATTACTTATTTCTCTAATTGACATTTCTAGCTCACATTCTGTCTACCAATGATTGTGCCACCACACACTGCAGAAAACGGTGGCTGGAAGGGGAAGAAGAAGGCCTCGGGACCACGGCCAAAATCCTCGATCTTACCCTTTTCAACCTCCATCCTAAAAACCCAAACTACATTTTTTCACCCTGTGATAAACTAAAACACCATTTTATCAAACCTGTGTTTCTTGCAATTAATCTCTGAGATGTTGGAAGCCCTTCCCAGGGGAAAAAGTCAAATGCAGTGTCTTCCTGTCCCGGACCCCCAAGGTGTACATGGGAGTATTCGTGGGGGTCTCTGCCATGCCCTGGACTCCAACACTCGGAGGAGTGTATTGCTTAAACTGATCTCTTCCTTCTAAGGGTATTACCACCCTGCCAGTGTGTGCACTAAGGATTCTCCCCTGTACTTACCGGGTGTGCTATGGGAAAAGAGACTGTGATAGGGATAGGAGTGTCTTAGGAACTCTATTTCACCACCAGCTCATTATTAGTTTCCTGCATGGTCCCTCTCTGACTTCCATGTTCCTCTGGGTCCTCTGATGAGTGACACAGGTTTATGCTTCATTACTCCAATGCTTTTTCTGTTTTTGTCCCCCCTCTCCTTAAATTCTAAACTCTTGGTTTCTTACAATATGATGGTCCAGTGTGTTGATACTGACCTGCTGGAGGAGCACCTTGATAATATTTTGACTGAGATAATTGAAACTCTGCTGCCACAAATGCATACTTATTTGATGTGCTGGATTAGTACTTTATAATATGTTTCATTATAAGGAGACTTCTCTTGTTTCCACTGAACCATTAACTTTACTATTAATTTTGAATGTTGGAAGGAATCTTTGGGAAAGCGTGCTTCCTGTACACAGCAGAGCATGTTGCTTCATCCGTATTGTCAACAGCATATTTTGGAAAGGCATTGGACTTTGATATACGAGATTGAAATGACTTATAAAATACGTTGTTTTAACAATCTGTTAAAATAAATTGTTGCCTCTGTCTACATTCTGCCATGCCTTTTTGTAAAAGATTCAAGCAAGCCCTCTTCTTAACAGCTCTGTTCTGAACTCCTCTCTATGCAAATACTGTGTCTTCATGCAAGACTGTGATCTCATCATGCTTCTAAATTTCTCAGAGAGGAAAAAAACATTCAAGGCTTCAGCCAGTTGTTCACTTTTCAAATAGGATTTTATAGTCTTTGAATCATTCTTTTGTGTCTTGCCAGAGTCTAAAACTCTTTTTCAATGTTTCCCTTAAAAATTGGAAATCCAGACTGGACATAATGTCTCAACAGCATGAGCTTGGTTGAACAAGCAAGAGTAATGCTGTAATTTACTTAATAAATGGTTAGGCTTAAGAATCAGACCTCTTAAGAGACTGAACTGTACATGATTTTCTCAGTGTGGTCTGTATGCCTTTGTTATCAGTCAATGTTGATAATATCTTTTGTAGCTGGAATTCTCCATGCAGGAACATTTAATCTTTCTGGTGTTTAATAAAAAAAAAAAATCAATGCTTTTTTAAAACTGTGCATCTAAATTACTTCGCTTCTCCCACACCTCTAGCTACCTGTGCTTCTGCCTTTCTTTATTTAAATGTAATTCCTTTTGGAAAGTATTCAGGAGCAATGAATAACTGTAGAAGGTACTTGCAAACTGCTGTTTAACTTAGCAGGAAACAAGGTGAAGAAAAAATACTAGAAACAGTGTCAGGGGTGTTTAAGAAAGGCTGAAACTCAGACATCAGCCTGCAGAGAAGCAGATCAATCCCTCACAGGAATTGTGCACTAGCAGGCACTTAAGTAGCTGGGTGTGCTGGGGAAGGGGTTTTCACAAGTATTTAATGTTGGGTGCTGTTGTAGACAAACAGAAATCTATAGATTTGTTCCAGGGTAACAGTTCTTCTTCCCCTCTGAAAGCATGCTGCAAAAAGACATACTACATTTATTTCTTCTGTTGGCTACTGTCTTTAAAATCATGCATTAATCTTCAGCTCTGTCTGATTGCTGAGTAGGTCATGAACCCAGACCAGTAGGGCTCCCTACCAATGCAAGAAACAGCCCAAGTTGTATCTGAACTTATGCTGCTAGGTTTGATCCTAAATTTGTGACCATAACTGCAACATGTACTGATGAGCTACTGAACAAATACTTACTGCATTCTTTAATGGTTTGCCTGTGTTTCAAACCAGAACTGCCTATCTGTTAAAAGTGAGCAGTGCAATGAAATAGGTTGGTACATGTTGTCTGCAGAACATGCCCTTTAAAGACTATGATAGCTGTATTCATGTTACTATAAGAGGTTTTCTTCTTTACTAGGAAGGCCAGTGAAACGAGCAGTTTTATTCAATAAGAAAGACACTATTCGAAGATTGTTACCTTGGACCAAGTCTTCTGAAAAATTGGGTTTTCTTCCAAGGTTTGTTATTACACTAGCATAACACTATTATTTCCTCTGAGCTACCAGTATAAGTGAGGTGAAAACCAGCTCTTCTACTTCCTGCTTACACTTTAAAATTTATTGCTTTTAACACCACCTGAAATGAAAACACTGCAAGTTTTAATTAGATTGTACTCCATTATTTTGTAAAGCATGAATATGCCTGAAATTGGAAGTCAGCAAGAGCAGTATTTCATAATGAACAGCAAAATCTGTGTCCTGATAACCTTTGTCAGTATAAATCAGAAACACAAACAGTGAAAGAATAGTATCCGACTCCTTTGTATAAATAAAACCCAAAACCAAACCCACAACAAAACCCAACAAAACTCTGCATGAATTTTTGTGAACTTTTATGGATTGGGTACTGCTATGCAAGTACAGCTTTTCTAACTGCCGTGCTGTAATAAGCATTTGGAAGACAGAGAAGCTTTTCTCAAAGAGGCTTTATAGCTCCAGAGAGTTAGTGGATGATTTTGAATGCTCACTGCAAGAAACAATTTTTTTTCTTCCTTAAACCAATACACTAAATCATCACAAAAGACTTGGTTACTTTGGTTGTGAACTGATTTTAAAGAAGCACTTAGTTGTCCTCTGGCTATTGAGTTTCTGAGAGCAGTACAGAAGTGAGAGAATCCAAAGGATATCCCATGATCACATGAAACTAGCTGACTTTGTGATAGCAATTGAAACAACATACTGCAAGCAGGGGTGATATAAATAATTACAGGTAAGTAGAGATGAATGTCAGGAACTAACATAAATCACACAAAAGCTGTCCTCTCTAGGAAGTAATTTTCATCCAACTGCCATTATAAAAACAGTCCATGCATGCTCAGATTTATTCTTCTTTTGTATGCAGACTTCTACTTCTGGCAGATCCCTGATTTTTTTCCCCACCTGCCCTTCTTACTTGTCTGAAAGTAAATTTCTTCCTTGTTATTTTTTTGTGTGCGTCTGCATCAGAATCAGTTCTTAGAAGGGAAACCACATCAGTTGGCAGCAATAGAGGAATCAACTGAGACAAAGTAAAAATGGCATCAGCCAACTCCTCCATCAAAGGTTAAGGATAGCAACTGACAGGGCTTTGCTGGGTTCATCTCATCTTCCAGGCGAGATGGTGCACAAGTGGATTGTGAGGACATTTTATACTGGTATAAGGTTTGAGAATGTCTTCTAGCCTGGCCAAGCCTGGTACTGCTCCCACATGCTGAATGTACAGAAGTGACCAGAGTGTGTGTGTTGTTCAGTGCAGCCACTCAGAGCTCACAGGACTGTGCATGGATGGGTCGGTGTGCTGAGGATGTGCAGGAAGCACTGCACTGGCCATGTGCCTGCTGCCAAGGCAGGAAATCCTGCTTCTGTTCACATCCCATTGCCCTTCTCCTTACACATGGAATTTATTGCACAAATACAGGATGTGTTCTGCACTAGAAATGCCCTGGCAATGTTTGGTTTGCTGTGCTCAAAGCCTGCAGTATGTGTATACCCACTTCTGGCTGGGGACTAGAGACTGAAGTGTTCCAGTCTGACCAGGGTCCGTTCTGACTGCTGTGGTGACTTGTTAATCTGGGACTCGGTGCTCATCACTCTGTCTGAAGCTGATCCCTTCATCTTTCCAGTTTTCCTGTAAGTTCAGTTCTTTGGGTTTACTTTTCACAATTCATGTTCCTAAGTGATGGCAACGTGGTTATCTTTTGCCCAGTGACTTACAGGAAGGCTCCTGGCACCCTACTAAAGAATCTCAAAGAAGTTCATATTCCCTGGTTAAAATGTTTAGGACTAGAAATAGTGCCGTATGATTGAAGCTTCTTTTAATGAACAGTTGTGAGAACAGTTTGATAAAGGCTGGAAATACATTGGATATTCATGACTAACACTTCCTTCTCAGAAATGAGCTTTGATTTCTGAATACAGAGCAAAGAAAAAGTGATAAATGGAAGAGATAATTTTGTTTGCTGCTAATTACTTATCAGCTCTAATCAGGGTGAAACCTATCCATTAAAATGTATGCACAAATGTGATGATAATATTAGGAGAGCCCTCATTATTGTTAATTCATTTAGTACTCAGTGTAATAGCACTAATCATAATTAGCTTCTCCAGTATTAATAGGGTTGTCACACAATATGTACTGTATTTGTATGAGAATTCCACTCTAGATTCTCATTAATTAGAACACCATAAAAATGCCAGCACTTTAATTTCCCTTATATTAAATACTATGAAGAAGCTTCCAAGTTTTTCCTATTAGAATTTATCAAAATACTACTGCTACATTAATTTCAGCCAGAAATAATAGTTTGTAACCACCTCTTTATCAGCTAATTAATTTGCTGTTTAAAAGTCTTTCATTCTTCAGGGGATTACTGTTGCTAATGTACAGAGGAAGAGGCTAAACACCTGATGTTTTCTGAACAGGTTTCTTTGCCAGTCTTTGCGAAACACTCAGCGTCAGTACCCTGCAGGCTTGTGTCTCCCTGGGCTGGGTGCTGGGGGACCAGATGGGGCCAGGCTGGGCAGCCAAGTCGTCCTTCTCTCATGTTCCCAGCCAGGAGCAGGGCATTCAGGGGCTCTGGGCACCTGCCTGCCAATGCTGCTGCGCTCAGGCCAAGCAGGGATGTGGGCCCGCAGGTGGCGGTCCCTGTCTGGACCCGTGGTGCTCATGGCAGGCACAATTAAAGCAGCTCCTGAGGGAATGAGATCTTCCTGCAGCACTCTCTGGAGCCCCTCCAGAGGCAGCAGGAGGAAGAGGCAGTCCTGCATCCAGGCTGGCCCTGAACACAGGCAGCCAAGCCTCCAGAAGGGGAATGATCTCAGGGCCCTTCCCAAGGTGTTTCAGTTTGGAAATAAGGAACAAAGGCTGTATTCATGATGGCTATATCAGTAGTTTTAAGGCTCTATAGGGTGCCCCTCTGCAGGGAGTTTCTCTGAACTGTCTGGCAGCCTTTTTTGTGCCTTCTGCTTGCACCTTAAGCCCCTGTCTTGCTGTGCTGCTTTTAAGAAGCCTTTTGGTTGACATACGGAAATCTTTCATCAGAGCACAGACACTGAGAAATTCTTGATTTCCTTGACCTCTGGCAACAGGCTTCTGCCTTTTGCATGTGAAAACTGACAGCTGCAAGATGGAAATGCTGTCTCTACCACTCCAGGTTATGCGACCTGGTGTCTCTCTTTGGCAGATAAATTGTGGGTCTGAAAGTAAAACACGAAGTAGCCCGTGGCCACAAAACAAGCTACTTCACAGCGGGATATTAGGTTCAGAGTGGGATATTTAAACCTGATGTGGTAGAGTGGCAGCTGGAGCTGTACCTTGATTGGTGACTTGAAGGACTGGGATGAAATACCTGGTTCAAACTGGTGTTATTGATCCAGGAATTTGTTGCTCTACACTGCACCAGAAGAGTTTCATCTCTATTTTCCTAATCTACAAATATCCCAATCTACAAATTGTGTGTTTTAATAGGTCTGATATTTTATGTTACAGAAGCACATAAATTGAGTAAAAACTTTTGAGGTTCTTTGTTTTCAGACTGAGAACTTCAGAATCTGTGTACCATCACAGGGTTAATTAAAAATTCATGTTTCCTTTATATTTTCTTGCTGCCTCATTTGTATTCAGGGTATGTCCTGAGCAGGTTTATTTTGATAGATTGTTATCCACAATAAATTGAAATACCTTCTACAGTGCTCTCTATAAGATAAGAAAAAATTACTTGAGTTATATTCCTAAATCCTAAGTGACTATGCCAGTAGGTTGATTCATGCTGTAGGTTTCCACCTTCATTTAAACATTGCTGAAATGAGCCTGAAGCTTAATAATTTTTATCAGCTCTCTGAGAAAATATTGGAAATTGTTAATTGATTGTGCATATTAGAATATTTATACAGCAGTAAAATCATGATTCTTATCACTGGTACACACTCTGCTCCAAAATCCATCCATCAATTCAGCCATATTTTATTCTGCTTTGTTTTTTTTTTCTCTCACAGGGCACTTTGTTGCATGCTTGTGTTATGTCTGTGTGTAGTATAATGGGATGAATATGCTTTTGATGCCAGCACTACTAAGGTAGCTGTTTATTCAGGCTAAAATGATACCAAAGGGTTGAATAGATCTCAGGTCTTACAATCAGGTCCCAAATTTCAATACAATGAAAGGTGAAAAAGTGTGTCTATGGACATTGTTTAAATGATAACGATTGTTCTGAATATAGAGAGGAATGTACAAGAATATATATATTATATATATGTACAAGAATGTACAAGAATATATATATATAGGAATCTTGGTCTCACTAAATGTGTCTGTAATAGAGCTATGAAGTTAGGATTTAATATGTAGTGCTTTTCTTTAAGAAAGTGCAATTTGTCAAGGCATACAACATTCAGGTAAGCAAAGGAGAAATGTACAGACAAAGTTTACATATAGATTGAAATATGGAAGAAATATAATCTATCACTTGAAGTCGAATCCTTAGCAAGAGATGGTAAAACTTGCCTTCCAGTGGTGGGAAAAGTATTCCAGGAATTGAAAGCAGTAGTACAGTGTGGTTCAGGTAACCTAAGATATGAACTGTCTCCTGCAAGATCCCTTCTCCCTCTTGCTGCTGCAGAGCTCATGCAATAGTGTGACAAAAGATGTTGTACTTTGCCTCATAGAATATTTTGGATTGGAAGGGACCTTTAAAGTCACATATTCTAACTCCCCCTGCAATGAGCAGGGCGACCTTCAAGTACATAAGATGATTGCTCCCATCCAACCCCTGAAAACTTGCAAGGGTGGAGCATCCACAACTTCCCTGTTCCAGTGTTTCACCATGATCATCGTAACACCACTATCATTCTTCCTTATATCTTGTCCAAATCTAAGGATGCTTGTTTTCTATTCTTTTCTTCCCTTGTCCCAGTAACAAAACAAATTTGGCTGCCTGGCCGGTCCCTACATTTCTTTTTGAATTCCATGGTCACCATGGATCTGTTGAGAAAAATCCTGTCAGAAGATTGCATAGCAAACAGATGCTGGTTTGGAATTTACTTACTGATGCTACTTGCACTTTTGAAGAGGTGCAACTGAGATTGGTAGGTCTGACTGTCTGTACATATATTTTCCCACTTATAAACTTTATATGGCTTTTGTTTACTTAGTAAATTGTTTTTTTTCAGACCCTAAAAGGATGCCTGATGGTTTATTCATTTCCATTGTATTAGTTGTTTAAAGAAGATGCAACCTCTGCTCACTAGCCTTGCTCATATACTTCTACTGCCGTGGCTACACAAATCAATCTTCAAGAGATTTTAGTCATGAAAGTCTGCTTTGCTCTTGTAGTGTGTCCTACTTATCTGTGCACCATTATCAAAACTCCAAATGGCTTTTTTTCTTCCTTGTTGGTTAAAACTGTGATGTTGAATTTGGTTTTTTGTGCATGATCTAGCCCAGTGTCTATCTGCCTGGATGTAAATGCATTTGTTTTGCTGAAGATTTCTATGACCAACTCTTAGTAACAGTGCAGTGACATTGGGACGCCTCACTTCAGTCTTTCANGATTTTAGTCATGAAAGTCTGCTTTGCTCTTGTAGTGTGTCCTACTTATCTATGCACCATGATCAAAACTCTAAATGGCTTTTTTTCTTCCTTGTTGGTTAAAACTGTGATGTTGAATTTGGTTTTTTGTGCATGATCTAGCCCAGTGTCTATCTGCCTGGATGTAAATGCATTTGTTTTGCTGAAGATTTCTATGACCAACTCTTAGTGACAGTGCAGTGAAATTGGAACACCTCACTTCAATCTTTCATAATACAAATGTTAAAAGATACTATCAAGTATTGTGAGACTGTTATGTGTTCAGCTGCTTTACAGAGTTAAAATTCAGGGCAGGATTTTCTGTCTTCTCATTCATCTTTTTGTTTTCTAAGACAGTCTGATCTTAATAGGGAGGCCAGGACACATTTCTTGTTTACTCAGCTCATGAGGTAGCTGCAATAGGTTTGTACCAGATTTGCAGTAGATTTCAGGCACCAGGGACATTTTCCCATTCCTGGGAAGTAGGCCACCCGTATCCAACTGTATGAACAGATTTTAAAAGGGGTGGAGGAGTGGAATACAGCTTTATAAACAGGGGTGGCAAAATCTTGGCTTGCCCAGAAAATGCAAGAGGTGAGGTGGTGTGGTAACAATTCATTATATGTTAGCAGATATTACAGTTCTCTCTCTCCCCTGGTTTAACCTCAAAGACCCTGTTGGTGCTAGAAGAATGAGAGAGTGATTTCAAACCTTTGAAGCAGTGAGTTCCCTACTGTGTGGTGGAGCAAAAATGAAAAACACTTTGTGATAGATCTTAATAAATTTACTAGTAGAAGATATACAACTGCAGGAAATGAGACTCAGAAACTCTGCAGGTCCTTTTGAGGGTTGTATTTCAGTGAGAACTTAATCCTCTTCTGTGTGAATAATTCCATACTTGCCACTCCAAGAAGCAGGTTACTCTGCATTTCCTCTTCCTGAGATTAAAATTTTTTAATACTCAGCCTCGTACAGGAAGGTCTGTTTGCCTGCTACTTTGCTCACACTCATAGGCAAATTAGCTGTGAGGAAAAGGGGAAGGAAAGGAGAGGGAGGAATCTGATCTGGCCCCATTGACTTGCCATTGTAACTACTCAAACTGTTTTGACTTACTATAATGAAATGTTATTTTAAAATCCATGATTGCAGATAAAAGTTATTTTCAATTATATTTTTTAGGTCTTGTTAAAATTTAGAATTATTTTCTTTTTAATTCCGTTCCTTTCGCTCCTTCCCTCTCTAGTCCTGAATACCAAAGTGCAAAAACACTGAACACCCTGACTCCTTAAACTGCATATTGCTGACAAAAGTAAGGGTAAATCTGATAACTTGGGAAGGTCTGGGGGAAAAAATACAGAAATATAGATGCAGATCTATTTCTTCTCAAAACTTGCAGAGCTAAAATCTCATTTCTGAAGAGTCATAGAATCTGTATTTTCCTGAGACAAGTTGCTCCTTTAGACCGTTGCTGGAATTGGCTGCCCAGGAAAGTAAATGGCATTATATAGACAAGAAGGTAATTCACTCTTTTTCTGGAAGAAGAAGACAAAAAGAAAGTGTAAGAATTTCAAGCAGTTTATCATGCAAGAATAAAAAGAAGAATGCCCCCTTCATGTCCTCTCCAAAGACCTGGCTCTGTGGGTTAGGGACTACAGCCTGGAAGCCTTCAACTGCAAGCATTCTCCTGTGAAAATATGAGAACCTAGATCAAATCCTGGCCATATTAACATCAATGAGGCTAAAATTTTATCCATTTTATTTTACAGTTGTTCTGTGCTCATAAAGTGCAAGGTATGTACTTTTTGCTATGGCTGCACACAAAAGAGTTATTTATGCACCTATTGAAAAAAGGTGTACAGTTTCTCAGTTAATATGCCATGGGCTTTATTGATGGGATATGAGCTAAAGAAATAAATTATTAAAAGACTACTGGCATATGGATACTGCAAGGGAAAAATATATGTATTTAGGACCAGCTGTTAAACTGAAGTTTCAAAATTAATATTCTGTATTTAGGATGGCTATGGAAGCAGAAGGGCTCAAGCAAAATGCAAACCTTTCAGGGGAGATAAAAACTCAGGCCTCACAACTGAAAACTGGAAACTCTTCTCTCAGGAGAGGCTTTCTGTCTGTGAAATGGAGATAACAACATTGCTCTTCTTTCCTTTATTTGTTAGTATCTTCTGGCCAGGGACTATTAATAAGAATGAACTTATATAGTCCGTGTTACACAGATTTGTTTGTGTGAATTTATAATAGCACCAAGGAGAATTCTCTGGTATTGATCAAGACAGAAGTTCTCTTTATTTCTCAAAGAAAAATGAAAGTGACTATTTCTGAAGTACAGTAAATTGATCAGTTGCTTTTTAGTATCTTACTGTGCTTCACCCAATATGTTAATGAGAGAATAGGATGTTTCTCATCACAGTGCCAGACTCATAGAATTTCAAGAAGTGAATTGCTGTTGTTATGGGAACAAAGGTCCAGCAGACTGCTTCAGCTGAATTATTTTGGAACAGAAATGCCTTTCATGGATTCTGCATGTATGGGAAACCAGCCTGGCTCCAGCAAGACCTATTGCCTGAAACACAGGCTTCCCGAGTGATGCTGTTTGTTCCTTTGATACACTCTTTATCATCTGTGTTCTTTCAGTCATGCCTTCTTCAGATTTCCCTTATTTCCTGTGTTTCTGCTTTAATTTCACATCAGCTCCTGTCGTTTCTTTCCATAGTATAACCTCCAAAATCTGAGATTTTCTTGAAATGAAAACATGTGCTGCATGTTGATAGAACAGTTATCTGTCCCTCTCCCCAAGGTGTGCATACACACAAGTACAGAATGAGAGGAAGATGGAACTAAAATCACAATTCCTTACTTGAGAAAATTTTCATTATTAAAGCTAAAAGACAGCCTTCTTATCTGCCTATGCTGATGGAATCCACATTGTCAGTTCTAGAAGATAAAAAAGCATTTATGAATACACCAGTACTAATACACTAATACAAATATGAACCCAATGATGCTCTTGGAAGAAAACCCAAATCTTTATACAAATTTGTGTGCCAAGCATGTCCTGCCCTAGAGCCAGTCGACTAAATTTTGTTCTGATTTTGTAATTTTCATAACTTAGTATCTTTGCCTGAAACTGTGATTTTGACTTAATAAATGGTTTTTCTACCCAGACAGAGCACTTCAGGTGCTTAAGTTGATCATGCTATTGAATTAATCCGTTTTATTAAATGTGCTTGTTTTCTAATAATATCAAAGTTTGAAAACTGGTAATGTTGTCTTCTCTAGTCCCCACTCAGGAAGCACCAAAATGGGGTGGCCAGAATGTTAAAACTGTGTAGCAGTCAGAAGCTCCTAATGGACAATGCTTTTTTGTAAAGGAAAAGAGGCAGTTTCTCTTTATTGGGACAGCAATGCTCTTTTCCTCAAATGCCAACATCTAACACTGGGAGGAGACCAAAAGTAATGGGGCTACCATGCAGTAAATAACTGTGTGTGATATTACAGTTTTACAGAGCGAGAAATACTTGGCTTGTGCTTCACTAGGCTTTTGCTTTATGACACAATAAAGTCCTCTGGCAAATAAATGGCAGGACCTCAGCCCAAGGGAGTGGTGATGCTTCTCAGAAGAGTTTTTTGGGGCTTGTTTATTGCCTTATAAACTCAAAGCCAAATTAAGTTGCTATAATGTTACATTTTGCATATGAATTATACCTCCCCTGTCTATCTGCAGTTATGTGTAGTTCTTATTGCCTGGGTTTCTTTCCCTTCTGTCTGTTCCCCTTCACATTTCTACCTGAATATATTATGCTAGGTGGGTCTTCTAGCCCAAAATGTATGGCAAATATCACTACTGCAAATTATAGTTATTTATGGGTCAGGTACAAAAATCCTAAGATGCCAAATGAAATCAGTGCATGCTGGATATGATCTTAAGGGGTCTGAGCTGATATTTTATATCTGGAACAAGTTAGAGCTTTGTGGGCTTACGTATTTGCTCCGTGGAAAAAAAAAAAGAATGGACATTAAGAATCTCAAGTGCCTTTAGGGGCTCAGGCTTAAAATATGCTTAAAATAAGACACTGAACATATCTTATTCATTCCTGACAAGGACTCATTTCAGCCACAAAAGACTACCGGAATGAACAGCCAGCCTTGCTGCAAACTGTCTGTAGGAAAGCTAGAAACTAGGCTAGTGAACAAATGGAATGGGTCATTCAGATGTGTTCTCCCATCTGAATTTTGCAAATCCATGCAGATCTCCCTGTCACTGCCCCTGCCTACACGATACTTAACAAATGCAAAAAAATAAGAAAGTAGACAGAATTATTTCAGACTGTCCATAAATGTAACAAGATGTAATGAGACCGTATGATAATTTAGGCTGGGAGGAATCTGAGGAAGGTTTCCAGACATTTTCACCCCACTCAAGGCAGAGTCAGACCAGGTGGGGTCTTGGTTGTCTCCAAGGATGCAGACTGCACAGCCTTATCTGTACTGTGGCCCTTTTTTCTTTCACTGTATGTCCTTTGCGTGCCATCCTCCTGCAGACATCTCTGGAAGGAGTCTTGCCTCTGTCTTCTTGATAACTCATAGATATGGAAAGGCTGATACTAGGAGATGAAATTGAGCCAAGGCAAATTTAAGTCCACTTCCTTTAATTTTCTTTTTATCAGTGAAGGCTGAGAAGCTCTGGGCCCCATTGCCAGATTAATTTAAAACCACGGCGAATATGATGCAAGTAATTTTGCATGGAGAGTAGAGGGGAGGAGAAAATTTCTTTTGTCCTTCATATCATATGTTCCAATTAATATTGTAGGGAGTGTGGCATGATGGAATTACAGACTGTGAAGATTAGAAGCACTTCCTTATCTGTGCCAGATCAATCCTTAATTTCTTGTCAATAGTCTGCAATATGTTAATGCTAATATTTTTGAAGAGTGTGCTAAGGGGACTCTTGTGAACTGTGGCATACTGATCTTCATATTCTGTTTTGTTAACAAATTCTTTGACATGAGATGAAATGCAAATGTTTTTATTCCCTCTGCTACTCAGTGCTCCGTGTTGTGCTTCAATCTTCCATGCACTTACAGTTGAGACTCAATGCTTATTTTTTCCATAGATGATGATGATATATAGTAAATGAGGACAAAATAGGTGATCCATGTATTATGTAATGAATCTTGTGCATTCATTGGCTTGTTTTATTGCATTTCTGTTGAAGTGCTGCTAGCAAAGGGGCTCAGTGGCAAGCGAGTCACCCTGCCTTCTCTAGGTGTTTGTTTCAGCTGAGCCCAGCGGAGCATGAGGTAAAACAGGTGTGTGTGCGCTGCTGCTCCTCGTTTCCCTTCGTTCAGCTTCAACAAGGCTGCCTTTGAAAAATGATTGACTTGAACTCTGCCAGTGTGGAACCTGAGTGGAGGCTCCCAGGGGCTATGAGGCTGTGCTCCTCAACAGATCCATGGACTTCAGAGAGCTGAAGGCTCTGGCCTTCCTGAGGTACCTCTGGAGAGCCTGAGATGGGGATGAAGGCTACCGAGCATGAATGTCTGCATTTTGCCTATGGAAAGAGGGATTCTGCTGAGAAGATGGGAAGTGGGGAGCAGGACTCTGCTGTCACTGTAGCTCATGACAGAACTCCAACCATCTGTAGGAGCAACTCCTGGGGTTATGCTGGGTAAGTGCTGACAGTGTTGTGTGACTGCTGATGAAGCTCAGGCGGGTTAATGGCACTTGGCAGTCGTACGCCTGCTCAGCTCTTTAAAAGTGTCAAAATAGAAGCCAGTGAAATGGCCACTGGGGATGCAAATTTGATCATACTTACAGGAATTGTAATGTAACTGCAAGGCCTAAGTCTTGTCCCATGAGGGCAATGCAAAAAACTCATAGTGAAGACTGGGGGATCTGAGACTTCATTTATTAGTGGTAGTTCTCATAGTGAAAACTTAAAAACTCAACTTCTAAGTCCTTCTGTGTTATCATACCATGAAAAATATCTCAAGTTGTGCAGGCTGAAAAGTCTTGGGAGTTTGAACAACAATGCAGTTGTTATTTTGGGATCTACTTATAATTTTGTGAGTGCCTGACATTATCTTTGTTTATACTGCAATTTTTGGTATAGCTCTGTTTTCTATGGGTTAATGGTCAGGCTTTCATATGTGAATAACCTAAAGTAGTAGTTTCTTTTATTGTAACTTTTTAAAACTTTATTTTTAATTAGCTAGAAGACTACTATAAGGTCAAATATATTACAATTCCCATTCTTATCTTGTGTCAATTAGCCATTTAGCAATGAAAATCCTAATTAATTTACTACCCCTACAGTATGATGTCTTTCTACCACAGATGCTTGTTTAAATGTTCCTTGGAGATTGGCCTTGTCAAAGACCATAACTGAAGAATAAATCTTACTGTATTCTTTCTTGAAAACAGGCTAGTTTATATACTATGTAAAGATTATTTCCTTTGCTTTGTTTTCCTGTCAAGTGGTGCAAAAAAAATCTGCCTTATCAAATCTGTGTCTTTTTTGGTTAGGTTTTTTTTCCCCAGTAATTAGAGTTCCCACCCCAGATGGGACTGAACTGTGTTGAGTCTGAATCTGGCCTATGGGGATTTGAATGTTGATGTTATGTAACGGCATGTTTAGATGTGTGTGATGGATTTGTTTTTTCCCTCCACTGAGCCCAAAGCAGAGCTTAAGAACAAATGTAGTTCTCCTTCCAGTGTTTCAGGGCCTGTGTCTGGCTTGGTAGGGAGTGGCCATCGTTTCTAACAATAGTTTTTGGTATAAAATACAGAGATCTACTTGCTACACTTCTTCACGTGCTTTAACCTTTATCTGTTATAGAGATAAACTAAGCCACAACCTAAAGCCCTTTGTTAGCCATTGCTCTTAGCAATCAATCCTTTCAGTTATTGCATCTTAGGGACTGATCACGATCACGTGCACTGAGAGAAGCTGTGGCTGCTCTCAGTATGTCAGCACAGCTGCTATTAAATATATTTAACTTTTAGATGTAGGGAGTTGGAAATCCATGGCTGATTCCTTTGTTTTCACCTCAGTGAATCCTAAAGATCAGTGTTTGCAGTGAATACATGTTAGTCCATTGCTGCCAGCTGGTAAAGCACCCATGAATAATGGGAGATGATAAATGCTCCCGGGAAAAGGGCGAGTTGCTTATCTATGCTCATTCAGAGGCAGTGCCAGTTAGGGCTGGCACAGTTGTCCTTTGTAATGAAGCTTTTGACCTGGGAAAACTATCCAGAGAGCTTTAGAAAGATGATCTCTGACAATACGCAAGTCACTGTAGCTTTCTGCAGTTTCTGTGTGACTGCTGCGGCTCTGACTGCAGCAATCACAATTTCCCAGTCATAAATTCAGACAAGTGGCTGTATGGCCGAAGGGATTACCTGGTGTCTGCCTGATGCCCTGTGCAGTTCGTGTTTTGTGCAGCGGGGCTCTAGGAATCCTAGCACATCAGCTTCAGAGGGTGCTCAGCCTCTGCAGTCTGTTTGATCTCCCTCCACCACATTAGCGCTGTAGTGTAGTCAGTCCTACTGTATGCACACCTATCCGGCTCCTGGGAGACTGCCACGCTGTCACGGGGGATTAGCAGCTGGTTAACAGACTGTTTACTTAACTAATACACGAAGGGGAAAATAGAGCTCTGTGTTATGAGGAAGGGGAATTTCACGTCCCTTATTAATATAGTAAAATGTTGGTTTGGTAATGACAAACTGTGAGGACTAATATGCAGGAAATGATAAGCATAAGCAAAGGCCATTAAGAGTAATGACAATCTAAGTAGTGTTTTAAACAGTTGTTTCTAAATATGCGTGTGAAATAGGGGATTCATTTAATAAATATTTATAATTTTTCATTGAACACCACTACACAACTCCTTCCTCCCTCTGCCCCTCCAAGTTTAATATAATCCTGTGCTAGAAAAGATATAAGCACACACATGCAGAGTAAGAATAAATATTGATGAGAAAATATTTTATTGTTAAATATTGTGCCATGTTAATGAAATGTAACTGTGTTCTGTAACTTGGCTGTTGATTGGAGAAATGGGAATTTGAGTATTTAGTTACTAATAAATTGCAAAGCTGGAACAACTTGAAAATGTTGTGTTGCATGAAAATGGAATCTGGCATTATAGGGAAGTTGACACTTTGGCACAACAAGAAATAAACTCTTTTCTGCTGCAGTTGGTAGGGGTTTCTTATTGCTAGGATTTTCTCCAAGGAGAGGAATCTCAACACTGTAGCACTGAAATACAAACTGAATAGACACATCTGTTGTGTCATGAGGTGAACTGCTACAAAACCAGTAGTTTGTGCTGAAGCATGTGCTCTAGAGGAACAACATGGGGAAACATTGTCTTCTCAGTTTCTTAACGCAAATATGAGAATTTTCTTTCAGTTAGTTTCATAATCTTTAGCTGTTGCTTTCCTTGTAGCTGCAACTACCAAAAATAGAGGAAAAACATGATAGAGCAATGTCAGTATTCTGTGAGGAAAAGTTGGAGAAATACAATTTATATAGTTACCCAGACATTTTAAAAATTACTCAAGCCAAAAGTTTGCCAGTATTTCATGCTGACTTTTTGTCATTAGCATTTCTATTCCTGTTAACTTGTCTGCAAGCATTAAGCTTTTCAGAGTAATAGTTGTATGGCTGTACTTTGCTGGTGCTTATGACATTTAGTCATTCCTCCATTTACAACAGCAGTATCTTGTTCATTTAATAACCATCAGTTTTGGGCTATCTAATTTGTGATTGCACGACTGTAAATGTATTTGAATTCTCAAAAATTTACTGGCAAAATTTTCCCCTTAAAGGAGAAGCAACTTCAGACGCGGGGCTCTTGGTTTCTGTGATGTCCAGCTTTCAGTAAGCAGTAGGAGTTGGCTTTTTGTAAGCATGACAGACATATTGCTGACTGCAGTACTCCTGCCTGTACTGTTCAGGGCATGTGCTGTCATTTGAAATACAAATGCACTCACACTTTGATATACTTCATGTACTTTTTTTCTCTTTTATCAAAATGGTTTGACAGAGTTTTGATGAGATTGCTTTCCTGACAGGATAGTGCTATTCTTTTGATCTACAATGCTTTACTGAGATTATGGCTGTGCTTGTATTCTGATATATTTATCTTTGAAATAAGTTTGTAAGACATTCTTAAGTGAGGAAATGCTGATAAGATCACAAGAGTGAAGCATTTTGGTAAATTGATGGTATTTTTTACGTTTAAGCATAATCATGGTCCATCAGTCCTTTGGACTAAGAAGAGATATAAACTGGGAAATAGTATATAAAAAGGAAGCTGAAAAAGATACAGATCTCAGCTATATTTAAGCATTGGTCCAGAGTTAATCCCATTAATAGCTCCAGGAAAACATCTGAGGACTTCATGCAATGAACAGGCCTATGTGTCAGCTAACCAGTAGCAGCCTTATGAAGTAATTCCTATTTCATTGAAGGGCCCCTACAGTGGCAAACCAGGCTTTGAAAGCTGCTAATTCAACTAAACCAAAACTGATGGGTTGTACAGAACAGTTAAGTTTATTCCTCATCTACTGTTTGTGGAGGATGGTGCAGAATGAATGCATCTATTTTGTGTAAGCAATACACTAATTTTAGGGCTGATGAAAGTGCATGTCCAGTTTGTCCTCTGGGAGAAGCTTCTGAAGGTTGCAGTGCTTAACTGTTATTTTTGCCTCAATGTTCACTTTAGTAATGAACACAGCAGGAGCTTTGATAAAGCTGACAGGAAAAAAGGGAAAGTCACAGATCAGGAAAATGCTTGTTAAAGGATTTCTGGAGAATCTGAGCATATTCAAATCAGCAGACAGATGAATTTAACATGGTGTGCTCAGTGAACTGGTTAATTGGATCCATTTTCAGTTAATTTGGAGAACTCATAGAGGACAGGTGAGGTTTCAAAAGGACAAATATACTTGAAGGAAAGAAAAAGGGGACATGGGAATCATAGCCCAGTGAGTTTAATTACATGACCTTAATTGTTCCAGAAAATCTACTTAACAGGGACACAAGTTTTGCCAGTATCTGGAGAGAAGAAAATAGTTGGGGAGAGCTGTAAAACTTTAGGTTTAAGGCAGAGAAATTCTACATTCAGAGCCTTGCTGGAAGCTTATACTGACATTTGAATTTTGCAGTAAAAATCCTTCTTGCCTTCCTGTCTCTGAAGTCATACATGGGAACTTTCAGTCCCCTGGGCCAGATGCTACTTGCTGTGAATAAATAGCATTAATATCATATTACAAGCCTTTTGAAATTATGGAGGTTGTTTTAGTTGGCTGATTATGCAAATTGAACCAAATCTGTGTGTATTGAAAAATACCTGGGTTACCTGAGCCATGGAAAGAAATTAGATCCTGGCAGGGTTTTGGGACCACCCACTCAAATTAGGTGTGGGAAGACCAAGAACTAGCAGTTACCATTGTTATTAACTAAGCAGAAGAGTAAATTAGTGTACACTGGAGACAGTTTTTTCATGAAATGTGAACTGCAGAGAATTCCAAATAGTGCAGGGTAAGGGTCTAAAGGCAGAAAAGAGAAACAGCAGAAACCTCAATAATGTGTGTTATGGCAAATAAGACCAGGCAAGACAACAAGATTGAAAACCACATTAAATGCTATCACATTGTCATGGTTTCTGAGCACTAGGCTGGAGTGTATAGCAAGGACAAAGGAGATGATGTTCTCAGTGCCAGAGCATTTCTGCACTCTCATCTGTCGCTCTGATAAAGGTGATGAACAAACTGCTGGCCTGAATGCAATTAATCTGGACCTATGTTAATTCCTTTTAATTGGGGCACAACTCCCTGTGCTAGAAATAGTGATGTCAGCACTGAGGGAAGCGCCCTAGGCACTGGAGCAGATAGGAAAATGAGCAATGAATTTTTCCCCCAACACAGCATGAAATGAAACAATGTCTTAGAAAAGACTGTCAGATCTGAGATGCAAGAGGCAATGTTGATTGTCAGCAAGTATGTAAAACACACGGATAAATAACAGATTGGAAGGTATGCAAGAGGTTGCAATTATAGCAGCAGAAAAAAAGTGTTTAACCATTATGAGGCTTAAAAAAAGTCATGCACTTTGCCTTGTGAAAAGAAGGGAACTGAAGAAGAGTTGGAGCATAAAAGGTAATGGTGAAGTTTTCAGCTGATAGTATTGTGATGAATGATGATAGAACCTAGCTGTCCCGTAATTTATGCCCCCAAGAAAGTTCTTGTGCCTTCAGGCAGATAAAAAGAGGAGCTTTGCTCTGTCTGTGTCATGAAGGCAGTGAATTTGACTTCTCATAGGACTAATGTTAAGAAAACTTCCTCTGAAAATGAGAGAGCTGACTCAGACAGAAGGTTATGTTTTTTTTAATCCACTTTCTCAAAAGTGCTGGCATTTATGCATTTGCAATATTACTGCAGTACTTCTGTTTATTATTAGATGTCAACAATATACAAAAGTTATTTCTAAAGTGTATATGCAGTGTTTTCCATGAGATTAGCTAATCCCGATATCAAGAGCTTTTGAGATAAACACCCTTATTTGAAAAACTTAATACTTGCTAAAGATTCTGGCTGAGTATATACCTCATGGGGTTGTTTGGTTGTTATACTGCTTAATTATCTTATTTGCTATGAACTTAGAAATAATTATTTAACTTTTTTCAGTTGCTCTTCTTGGCCTAAGGGCAGACCATGTGCCCTGTGTTGCTTGGGACTAGTGCAAAGTAAGATTTGCAACAGTGAGAGTGTTTATCTGCTGCTTCATTGCTCCCCCCCCCCGTAGTTTAGCAATCACTTAGAGGTGTTGGGAGGTGTGGGGAACCAATGCTGAATGAAGTGATTTAGGTGTAAAAACTCTTGAAGGCTGTACTTCCCATAGAATCTAAAAGACATGGCACAGATGAGAGGAAATTGAAAGCTGGGGATTTCAAATGTAAGTCTTCAATGAAGAATGGTGTGAACTTCAGCAAAGTTTGCAAAACAACTTAGTTTTGTTTATGGTCTAAATAAACCTGTGCTCATAACTCTACATATGGAGTCCCTGTGGGATCAGAAAAGAGTATGCAATGCAACACACATCCATGAAGCAGGAGAGATTACCATTCAGATCTGTATAGAAGAAGATAGACACCATGATGCTGGGAAATATACTACATGAGAAGCAGCACAAATTGTTCCTTTCAATCATTAAGCTTAGCGATGAGCTATGTTCTTTTAATTTGACAAATAATTGAAAGAGGTGGCTGTTCAGTGCTGCAGGCAAGCATGTATGTTCCTCATACAGATAATAGGAGGTGCATCCTGGCTCTGCTGATGTATAACCTTGAAATTGAAGGTCTTTGAACAGCATTACCTGAGTTACACAACCTTCTAAAACGTGCACAAACAGCAGCACCGTGGGCTGTGTGCTTGTGAAGGTTGCCACGGGCTCAGGGGTTGAGGCAGTGCAGTGACACCAGCTACAACCATGAAGGATATCGGCACCCTGAGGTTACCTCACAGGAACACCTTTTTGCTGCCCTGAAGGATTCTCCCTCTCCACCTCCTGACATTCTATGGGCTATGCCCTTCTGAATGATGTACAGTGCTTTAGAGCAAGGCTGGATTAATTGGGACCGAAGTGGCATTTCTGGATGTCCATCAGATATTGTTTCATTGCTGAATAAAATGACCTGGGTTGAAGAGCAGCTAGGAGGCATTTTATGACATCCATACCTGCTTCCAGTTTCTAATGGATTGTACAACATCTCAAAGTAACCTGGATGGCATTTAATTGGATTTTTTTGAAAAAAATACAAATGAAATTATGCAGGTGAGATATTTGAAAGTTCTTAGCCAAAATGTTTTTCTCTGAGGTTCCATATTGAAAGATTTCTACAGGAAATCTTAAGCTTTCAGTGCTGGAATCACTGAAGTGTGTCTTGAAAGCAAAAGTCTTTATTGATATAGACCAGCATAGAAAAATACATTACCTCACTCAGAACTGAAAAACTCTTGAGGATGGCAGGGTCTGCATGAGCCTACTAGATGAGAAACCTGCATAAGAGACTACTACTGAAATAATTTTGAAAGTACTGTTGTTTAAACAGGAGAGTGTTATCACTTGTTCATGTACATTAAAGGGGAAAAAAATTGCACTGCATTTAAAAGGACTATATGAAATATCTTTAATTATCTTATCCCATACTGAAATGTCCTGTTGTGCATGTAGGCTATCAATAAATTGATGATACTGCCATAACAGGGAAAGTTTCTAAACACCTGTAGTCAATAACAAAAATGTATGCTGAGCTGCTGGTTGCATGTCAGAAAGTTTGTTCCTACTCTGAACTAGCTATGAAAGTCGAGAGAGATTTGGTTTTAAGTCTGTTTCATAATTTATGACCTTTTCTGAGAAGGGAAGAAGAAATCTTTGGGATAAAGAAAAACAGAGCTAAAAAATGGTATAAAAATTGTGAAAATCATGCTGTCTTTAATGATTGTAAAATTTTTCATGGTTTAAATCCTCTTTCTTGCTAAGCTTTATCTCCCACACACAAACTCCTGAGGTTCTGCTCTCCCAGTTGACTGTGCAAAGCAGCACTTGGAGGCCTCCAGGCAGAGCAAGCAGCTGTCTGACAGGTAGACAGACATGCCTATGTTAAAAAGCAAGGAGATGAAGCTGATGAAGTATAAGGTTGATATGCTTATAGTAAAAGTGGTAGCCAAGCTCACAATTTTGGATTTTATAGGAAGATAAGGAGATGGGGAACTGCCTCTGGCAAAGTAGCCTGAGTCTCTGTGCTGGTTGAGGTGTTGTATGTACTATGTCTAAAAAATCAACCAGCCCCTCAGAAATCATGAGGTCAACAACACACTTGCATGTGTTTTGTACAATATTTTGTATGAGTGTGTTGATAGCCACATCTCCCTGTGAATCTCCCTGTGGGTAACAGAGACAGCTGCTGATGGGATAATGAGGAGAAAGAAGAAAATCCTCCTAAACTTTCAGTTGACTGGTTTCCAAAAGAGCCATCAATAGCTGCTCCTTCTGGTACCAAGTGGATAGGCTGCTCCTATGAAGTCAGCTTGAGGTATCTCTGGTGCTTGGTTTCAGAAAGTTGCCTTGGAAATTTGAATTTAAATGTGAATTCTAACCATTCAGTCTTCCTGAGGGTCTTACAGGGAAGCTGAGTGCACAGCCTGGTGGGACGTGGTGGTTTGATGTTTTGTTCTAGAAAAGTGAGAGGAAGGGCACCCAAAGGTGGGAAGAATTCCTACTGATAAGTCTAACTTAGGTTGTGTTTAAATTTGTTTTTCATGTGGTCTTTTGTTTAACTGCAGCTTACAGCAGCAATTGTAAGTTGTAATTTTTGTCTTGCAGAGTAAATGTTTGGTGTTTTGTTACCAAGTATGCTTTTTGTTATACAGACTTAGTGACTTCATCTGAAATGGAAAATCTCAGGGTTTTCTGCTCCCGTGGATGCATTGCATCAGAAAAAAGCAGATGTGTCCAGTCTGTGTGAAGCAGACCGTGAAAAGGATAGTACCCTAAGTGGTGGGCAGATGTCTTTTTTCTACGTGGGAATTTCCTCTAGCTGCCTCAAATCAACACTCTATCTTCAAAGAGCAGATGGTAGAGAGGCATCCCACCGTGTGAATACAGCCAGAGTAATTGCAGTCTTTTACAATGTAACAGAGTTTCTAGACTGACGGGCTCCACAAAAGCTTTGGAGCTGCTTTTTGGTGGCAGGAGCTGTCCACGTGAGATGTTTGTCTTGTTCCCAAAATGCAAGGGATTGAAAAGTGAGTCTCCAAACAGTATGTCTATTTGGATTCAGAAAAATGTTTCCCTTTCCCTAGTAATCAGAAGCCGGTGTACATTGCAACAATAACTGCTGTTACCGTGATTTCTGCTTCTCTTCATCCCCCATGGCAAAGGCGCTCCATCCAACCACACCTTGCAGCTTTTCAGTAACATGCTGCTCTGCATTGGAAGGAGTAGGGTCAGGCCTGTTGATACGCTGCTGTTGCAAGAGGGCCCTCAATACAGGTCCTCTTTTCTGCAACCCAGCTGGTTTGGGATGTGCTCCTTGCATCCCAGAATGGGATGACACCCACAGTCAGAGGAACAGAAGAAATGTGATTCAGTCATATACACAGGATCTTCACTCAGGCTACTCTGAGAAGTGAGCTGAAGCTTGAGGGACTGTAAGAGAATTTCACATAAAAAACTGACTTGGAAAACCAAACTGAATCCCCTCTGAGCTGTTCTGTTCCTATGCAGAAAGAGGTCTCTCAATACCTGCTAATTGGTACAAACTCTACAAACTGAGGTGAAATCACATCCTGGAACTTGGACAAGGCAGAGTGAAATAGTTTGCTGCTGGTGTTCCCGTATTCCTCTCAAGGTAAACATATGAGTTAAATTCTTAGCACAGTAAAATTATAGGGCATTCCACATGAGGACAGATCTACATGAGTACTGGCAGGGCAATCACAGAGGCTGAATTTCTAAAGAAAAGCCCCCTGTGTGATTCCTGGCAGGACAATCACAGTGTTTGAAATCTCCAGCCGTGAAAAACTCTCTAATACAAAACTATCAAAACAAACTATATTCCCAGCATGAAAAATATAAAGGAGGCATGGAAGCTTAAATTGTATAAGTAAAACCTTGCTGTAATTGGCCTTTGGCATGAAAGAAAGAAGCTGCCATTCAGTTCTTTGGCAAGGGCAAAATTTTTAGAGTTGAATTACTGAGAATAATAACCTTCCTTTCTAGGATTAAACTGCAGATTAGTGTATTGCCCATGAAGAAGTTTACTTCAAAAGGGTATCTCTGAGTATGTCTGAACTCCCCGGCAAAAATAAGGTGGTTGCAGCAGAGGGTATGGGAAAAGAGTGACAAAAGGCTGGTATCCATCTCCTCAGGAGTTTACTGGGAGCTACTGAAGTGGTTTCAGAAACTGCCAACGTGGCATTTTGGTTGCATGCAAGGTCCAAGTCTGTCAGGTTGATACTTATGGTCAGAAAAATAGATTGTATAAAAACAAACCTATTGAAGTGCCCACCTGGAGCTCAAAGAAAAGGCTTGTGTAGGAAGTGACCTGACAGTTGTTTAACTTGATAAAAAGTTTCCTGTCCCCTCTTTCCTTAAGTGAGGTGCCAGCAAAATTGCAGGAAGACACCTCCTAGCTAGGGATGTGTAAGGATTACATAGGTATAATGCTTGTCAGTCCCTGTTTTAATAACTGTGATGGAACTTGGAAGCTTTGTGAGATGTTCTTGTCAATGTTTGTGACTTCTCTGTGTGCTGTAACTTGCCTTCACCACACACTCAGTCTGTAAAATCACTTTTGCAGTGCTTGGTAGTACTGCCTCCATGCAGATGCTCATCTTCTGTGAATACAGGGTTTGTGCTGGGAGAACCATGAGGAAACGTTTAAAATGTGAACAAGGGGACAGTGGGGTTATGCAGATTTGTCTGAGAATGCTGCTTGTGTGCTTCACACCATTTACCCACGTGGGACTGCTGCTGTGGGAGCTGTACATGCTGCAGCTTGTGCAGGACTCTGCTTGGTATGAATCAGCACAGGCTGATTCTGACTGGGTGTTCTCCCTGGCACTCGTGCTTCTCTGCCAGCTTGTTGTCTCCTGTGATGTGTGACTGCAGAACTTCATCACCACGGGCCCCAACTTGGTTGTTATCAAGTACAGCATAAGTAGGGAGGAATGGTCAAGAGCTGTTTCTACTTCGTGAAACAATGGATTCCTGATGAGTAGGACAATTGCAGCCAGAGAGCTCAGACAGATCAATTTGCAGCAGATGAAGATTTTAAATACTGTCATTAAGTCTAGAAATCGGCATCCTTGCTATTTTTCTGAAGGCAGGCAGGTCACTAGAATGAGCATACATATTGTATTCAGGAGCACCAAGTCTTCTGAAGCAGATCTTTTTTTCCTTTCTAGGGCACAGTCAAAATGTGCAAATTTGTGTGCAGGCTTTGAGGAGAGAAGGTGAGTCGGTGGAAAAAATCTGACTTCTTTGGTACTTACAGCTTAATGAGAGTTAAATTCATATTGCTCCTTGATGCCCTTGAGGTTCACAGGCAGTTATTCCATGTCCTTTCATATGTAGTGGGTGAATGAATAATGAATGCTGGTGTTCTATGACAAAGAATAGAATGATGTTGCCTTAAAGCAGAGTTAAGACCGCATTACACCTGCCTCAGGCTCTCTAGGCAGAGAGGGAGGCTGTAGGGTTTTTAGACTCTAGAGATGAGGAAGTGTCATTTTAGAAAGCACTGGTAGACCTGGAGCCATTTAACAGGTTTGAGTGAAATTTGCATGTGCTGCCAGTTGAGGAAGTGAGGTAATCAATCCAGAAAAGTTGCCTTCTCTAATTTCAGAGTTGCAGCAGCTTCCTGGGATTAAATCATCATAATCTCTTCACTACAGGGCTGATTAATTTCTCTCATCATAATCCCTTTTACACTGGGGAGAAAAATTTGCACTGTACATTAGGGAAAGTTTTTTCTTGGAAGATGTTCTTGCTACGTTCATTCTCAAAAGTGGCTGATTTAGGGCACTTTACTGGGAGTACTTTCAAAACCACTTATTTTTTTCCTTTTATCCAAAAGAGAATTATCACATGTAGAAGCAAAACTATGAAGGATGGCGATCTCCAGTAGGTGCACTCCGAGATGCTATTCCTACCTAATTCCTAATTCTCTGCGTGTTTCAAAACAATAATAGTCAACTCCTCTATCTTGCTTTCTCCCAGCAAAGGGTTTGGGTGGCTTTATGCCCAGGGGGAGGGCAGATCTCTCTGCCACCAAATGCCTCCTCCCTCATGTCATACTGAATGAAGATTGTAGCAGAATTAGAGGCAGTATCTATTCTTACTAAAACGGCTTGTAGTTGACCCATTTTCTATCCCTCTCCAGCCTGCCTGTGAATATGTTGACTCATAGGAGAAAAGCATTCCTCTTGCCTTCCCCTAGAAGTGGATTTTTTTTTTTTTATGCTGCAGAAACTTTCTACTGCAAGTAAAAGACACCAAGGTCTTTTCAGGGGGTTTTGTTTTGTTTTGTTTTTCAGGTTTAACAACATAGTATATAGATAGATGCATCTAAAACTTTCAGTGTAGCTTTATTTTGCTGTTTAAGCAAAAAAGAAAATGAGAAATTAACTCTGAGGGAAATAAGAAAGGTAAAGACATGATGAGGGAAATAGAGTAGATGAGAGATCTTAATTGTCTTATTCCTTCTCTCTTACCTGTGTAAAGTCTGTGAGTGATACTGAGCCATGAAAGTGGTTCCCATCTACCTTGTGGTTTTCTGTTTTTAGTACCTGTGGTCAGCTGGCTCATCCCCTGGAGTGACTCTGGTAAATTGGACGAGGTCAGGAGGAGAGTTTGCTACTTCACCAGTTTGCTTGATGTAGAACTGAGCTTGTGCTAGCAATGAAATATATAATTGACAACGGAGTGGAACATCTGATCAGATTCTGTGAATTGCAGTAATGGTCCAATTAGTCCAGTGAGAGGAACAGAATGAATTTTATTTCTGCAACTGGTTTTGTACACAGTTTTTCACAGATCTTGATACACTGCTTAAAGAGACTTTGTAGTCTGTGATGGAGGCAAATGAGAGCAAAGGCCTAAAAAGAATCCAGCCAGAAAACTAAATGAAGAATGTGCATGGCTGGATGAGCAAATACCAAACTGGTGGAGTGTTGTTAGAAGGAAATCTGGAATACATTAGGTTGTGATGCAGAAGCATAATTCTATCTTTTGGTGAGTATTTGGCATCTCTTCAGTCCATCCCACCACCTCCATCTTAGCCAGCTGCATGAGAACTCCCTGTGGGTGGCTGATGATCACCAGCAGTGTTGTGGTGCTCTCAGGAGAGAGAAATGAGAGCTGAATGAATACAAATCTGCTGCAATTGTGCCATTGGGCTGCTTGGTGTATGGGAGTGCTCTTGTGTGGTAGGAGAGATTGCCTGAAACATGGAAGGGAGATAACATTTCACTATTGCCTAGTGCTTTTCACTTGTGTCTTTCAAAGTGTTCCTTGGTGCAGCAGAACAGTTTCTTAGTGTAATTCAAAGCAAGCAGCATAATTATAGTGCTTGGTGTTTTGGCTTGAAGGGGCTGGGTGAAACCTGACATTGCTCTGCCTGAGTGCAGACTTCTGTGCAGGTGGTGGCGTTGTGCAACTTTTTCTTTTTGTGTAATTTTTTGGAGGGGTTGCTTTTTTTTCCCCTTAAGTACAGAGGAACCTAGTGTTTTATAAAATACTTCATTCAGTAGATAAGCTCTGGGAAAGGCAATTGTGTGTAGTGTTGCTGAGATAGAGAGGATATGTGGTTAGCTCTGTGGTTGTGGCAATGCAGAACTACTCATATTAAAGCTATTTAAGAACAAATGTCCAGTCTGTTGTTCATAACAAATTTCAACATTTTCTTTAGTAGCTTGTCTTATTGTCTGTTTGTTGTGGTGGTGTGAAGTTCCCAATACATACACTAAACTTTTCCTAGTGCTTTTAAGGCCTCTGTTTCTTCTTCAAATCTTGTGGTTAATGGCTGCAGTTGCTTTAATATTCTTTAAACATCATCAGATGTATTTATAATATGTGCTTGCTTCTGTTTGGTATTAAGACTTTCTTTGGCTAATTATATTTTTCATCCAATAACATTTCCCTCGTTTCTTTTAAATACAGTATCCTAAACTAAAACTAGCACTTTTCCAAGAGCTAGCAAGTCCAGAAAAGAATATTATCTTATTACCATAGATGATTTTGTTAAACAAATGTCAAGTCAGCTGTTAGCATAAGCTTTCCCATTAAAATCCCCCCCGGAATATAAAGGCCTCCTTCTTGAAATCACCCACCTTCCTCGAAGTAAATTTGCTTTTAGAGATTATTTTCTCTGGAAACCCTTTTCTCCAAAGAAAGGATACCCAGCAAATTCAGATCCTCAGTTAGAAGGTGAGATGGGTTAAAAGCTATCAGTTTTGGACCAAGCCTGTATGTGACAGTTTTGTGTCTGTTGCAGCCTGTTGTAGGAAAATGGAGAATTATCGAGGGTTCAGAAAATTTCCAGTGTCAAATGTACCTCATCAGTCTATATGTGCACTAACTCTCTCTGTTACAATGGTAACCGGATGCTGTTTTTTTCTTGCTTGTGTATGAATCTCTTTGAAGCAAATTACTTGATGTCTTGTATTTTCTGTAATCCTCTGCCTTTAATCTTTTTCTTGCATTGTGTTGCTTAGATGCAGAAAGAAGGAGCTCTTTATGTTCCTAATGGAAATACAACCTTTTAGTCAGAATGTAAGGATTATGATAATTAATAGTTTCTGAAGTGAATGCCGTTCCTGTCCCTGCCAGCAGTACCCCCTGCTTACCAAGCCGCCCCTATTTTGTCACCAGAAATTTCTTTCAGTGTTTTCTCAGCGTTTGGTTTCAGTAGGAAATTAGTTTTATGAGGAAGACACAAGAGTTATAAAAGATTTAGGAAACCCATGCTGATCTACCTCCGTTATATTTTTCACTGGTTATGTGGAGAACCAGGTTCATCTCTGTCCAGTTGCTAGGTTATTCTGTGACCTAGAGCAAGTCAGCTCAGCTCTTGGAGCTTTGTTCCCTATCAGAAGTGAAAAATCCCCACCAAGGAAAACTCCTGCCTCAATAGTGGCTCTTTTCAGTCTCAGGCTGTAAGTGCATAGGCTCTGAAGCATTTCCTCTGATAACAGTACCTAAACTAATACTACTAATGATTTTGAAAAATCAGCCCTCAAGAGAAATCATATATTTAAAAGGTACCTATTTTTCTTTTTTACCTACCGTCTTTAGAGAGAGAGAGATGAATGTTACCTCTAGGTATTTTGAGAAATACTTTTGAGAACCCAGGATTTGAGATATATGAGCCTTGTTGCTATAACAATTAGCTAGGCCAGGGTGTGCATTAGTAGGCTGCTGGTGCTGCTCTTCGATGGATGGAGGCACTCAGCCTTCTGTGCTGGCCCGCAGGATGCCTTCCAAAGCGTGTGCCAACGGCCTATTGGTGCACAGCCTGTTGTGACTTACTGTCGTGTTCGATGCGCAGACGATTATTACAAAGGTAGGTTATTTGTTGGCATGATTTTTCCACGCTGCTGCTTGAAGAATTTTAACAGTGTCCACTAAACTCCCTTAAGTACAGTTCAGAATGAACAAAATTCTGCTTGATGATGTTTACAAGAGCCTCTGTGCCCACAGCTGATGAGTCATGGAAAACGGCGTATTCCTTTGACTCCTGACTGTGCGCGTGACGTGCACGATTATGAGCTGTGTGGGGCTGTGCTTTATGATGGACAAGTTGGCTGCTTTTATTTTAATCTGTACCCTAATTCAGATGTTTTCCTCTTGCAAGGAACATAAAGACACACTTAGCCTCTCTAGCTGCTGTCTTGCAGCCGTTGCCCCTCAGAGGTTGCCAGCTGAATAAATTGCCCTCCTGTTTTTTCTTGACCTGTTGTTTCCTCTCCTCACTCTTATGAACTTCTGCAGTGACCATTTCTACCAAAGTCTCATTAGATCCTTTCTCTTCCTTTGTTTAATGGGTGTTCAGTCATTTCCCACTGTATCTACCCTTCAAATGACCAGCTCATATGCTTTTCACTCTTCTCATAATGAAATGCAGAGCTTTCATGACAGCTGGCTATCTCTGGGGCCTTATTGCAGCTTGAACATTAAGTCATAAAAACAATACTTTTGTGCATGTCTGAAAAGGCTGTGATGTGCACTAGCTTTGCCGTAATATCTAACCTTATCCAGCACAGCTTTTCTATTTAAAGCAAACAAAAAACCCCAACTTTAAATTGTAACACCAGAAACCTTAAGTTAATTGGAAGTTTCTTTGTTTTTCTTTAAGACTGAATGAATGTTGATTGTCCAAGACATTAGAAATTAGCTTGGACATAATTTATGTTTTGGGGTCAAGAATGCAAATATCTGTCTTCAAATTTTTGCTGTCCCGCCTCTAAGCATTTGGAATTTAGCTGAAGGGAGTATATTAAAGGCAAATGTTGCAGCATTAAAATCTCTGAAACTCAAATGCTATGATTTTCTTTCCTCCTCCCAGCTCTGCTCCAGATTACCTAAATAAACTGCTGAATTGGCAATTTCTGTTAAGCACCTAGAAGATGATTAATTTGTTTTGAATAATGTCATGACAGCTGGCTGAAGGGCGTCTCTTCCTCATGAATAACAACAGTGTGGTAATGTGCCAGAATCAAGCATATTAACTTCAGAGCAAGCTTTGTCAATGTTAACTCACTGGAAGCAGGCAATATGTCTGACTTGCCAGCTTCCAGCTTTTAATTAAGGCAGTTAAACAAAATGTGATCTATTCTTTTTCCATTTATTTATAGATTTAATTACCAGTAGTTAATTAGGCTACAATTCTATAAATGTATACTACTGACCTCGTGCTTCCAAGCTGGAATTCTATTTTAGCTTATGATTGATTCTTGGTAAATAAAGTAATTTTTCAATGTTGCTCCATAGCTTGTGCTTTGCAATACCATGGAACCAAACTCTTAATCTTCCTCAGTGTGTCCTCAATGTTAGTGAATATAGTGATATTTATTTAAGTATTTGTAATTCCTCAGTATCGTGGTTTAACCTTGGCCAACAACTAAGCACCCCACAGCTGTTCATTCCTGGATCAATGGGATGGGGAGAGAATCAGAAGGTTAATAGTGAGAACTCGTGGGTTGAGATAAAGACAATTAAATAGGTAAAGCAAAAGCCTTGGATTTTTAGAATAGATTAGATTTTCAATATTGGGCCTGTAGTATGTGCCCACCACTGACCTACCTATTGTTGCAAACCTGTAAGGATACGTTCCTTTAAGCATGCTTTTGCAACTTGGTATGTTATTAAATTAAGGGTTATGCCTATACTTAAACATCTTATTTTGAGCAGGAAGAGCAGCACTGATGCACATGTATCTTGCTATGAGTGGGCGTGATAGGTGAAAGTGGTATTTAAAGCCAGCTTTAGGGTTTTGGCTGTGGATGGGATGTATTGCAGCCTGTCTCCTGTTAAACTCTTTGAGGCTTTTTCCATGAGGATGAAGTGTGGTGTGACACTGTCATGTCTCCAAAGACTGGTGTAGTTCACACTCTGATGTAATTGCCCCTAGGACACTTCATGGCAGCTTGGAGAATTAAGAATATAATTTAATTGGGGAAAAAAGGAAAACCAGGCAAGAGAGATGATTTAGGGCAGTGTGGTGTTTGCCCAGTAGTTCAGCCCAGAAAGCTTTCTTTTAAAAGAAAAAACAAATTAAGCAAAAGGATGACACAGTATTCCATACAAAATATAAAAGTGTTTTGCAGAGTGAGACTTCAGTACAGCTATATTCTTCACCCTAATGCATCTGACTCTCTGAATGACCTTCTGAAATTCTTCATGAATATTTAAAGACAATTTTAGAAGCATTTAGTGTTAAGTTTTAGTGTGTAAAAAAAATTCTGCTGACTTCCATGAGACCATGAAAATAAAATCAATATTGAAAGTTGTTAAACACCCGTCCTTTAGTGAGCTTACTAAAACACACTTTCCTTCTGAGCCACAGATGTACTAACTTAGACTTAACTCTCATCTTCTACTAATCTTCTGTCTGCTTCCCCATAATGAAGATAAGGAGCGATCCATAGCCTTTCTGAATTTCTGTGGGAAACAGTGATTGGAGTCTTATCCTTTGCACAGCTTTTAGAATACTAGAGTTTGTGAAAGTGTTTTATAATGAGATGTGTTTTCTCCTGTTATTAGGATTTTAATTTAATTATTTCTCAGACTTTAATGGCTCCTAAAACTGTCTAGAAGATATAGTTGATTTTAGATTTTTATTATGTATAGACTCCAAAACTGAGACAAGAGGGAATAGCATTTTCCTTTTCATTCCACTATGGACAGTGTATTCCTTCTGCCTGGCTGCAAGTATTCAGAAGGGAAAAAAGCAGGAAAAGCATGTCTGAGAAATTACATTGATTTTTGGAGAAAAGGGTGGACCATGTTAATCTGTGGACTGTGCCACACAGAGCAAAGATTAGTCCTTGCTTGGAAGCTCTTCATCCAAGGGATGAAGAGACTAGAGAAAGAATAACACAGTGCTGGAAGGAAGCCCAAGATAACTGAAGGATGGCATTACTTGAGGTGAAAACCTGCTGTCCGAGAGGCTAACCCTAAGCAATGCCAGCTTTAAAAAGAATTATGCAGAAGCAGATGTATTTGATGTAGCATAGTTATAGAAACAGAAGGGATAGATGTCTGTAACACCTTAATTTGAAAATTGATCACTGAACAATAGCTTTTCATCACTTTATTTTTTTGTCAGACAACAAGAACAGAGGTAAGAGGAGAATTAATGCATTATCTGGTTCTGATGTGTGGCTTTTTCTTCCTGAATCCCACTGGCTTCAGTGAAAACTGAAGGGATCTCTGCTTTTAAAAATTGTCTTTAATTAACTCAACCTATTACCTAGTGACATCCATACTGCTGTGATTCTTTTGGAATAAAAAGTTAGAGTATTTCTACCATTTAGTCTTTATGAATGACTGAAACTGTTAATATAAAATCCAAAAATCTAGTATATTTTGGTATCTGCACCCAATGAAATCCTAGCTTCTTTGGGATCTCAGCAGATAAGGTTTGTATATGACAAGATTTTAAAATAAAAGGTTATATGGTTATTTTAACCTAAATACTGAAGTGATATTTGACTGTAGGCTAACCAGATGTGAATGCAGCAAGACAGATAGCCAAGTTGTTAGAAAACTGAAGCTACACACTCTGTTCAGGTAGATTGGAATCTATCCTAGACATTTAACATTTTTTACTTGGACATTAAGTTGAGGAGATTTGGGCTTGTGAGCATGTGGAAGATTCCCACCTTTGATGGCAGCTGATGGGTCATGACTAAAGAAAGAGAGAAGCCTGACATAAACAAGAGTATTTTTCTGTAAAGTACATAAAAGTAATGCTGCCCAAAGCCAAACAGAGAGGATCTGAGCAATTGGTTCCAGGACTAGTATCCCGAGATAGTAGTCTTGTTGATACTGTGTGCAGGTCTGTATATGAATGTTTGCTGGATGGACCTCAAGGAACAGGACACCTACAAGTTTGTGCTGTGCAGCTATAGAGCAAGCTGGACTCTGGATAGGTATTTGTAGTACTGAAGGCAAAAGAGAAAGGTCACAGCTTTAGTCTAGGCAAATGTGAGAAGAATGACACTCCAAGAAAAATATTCTCCTGTGTGGTTTAGGACTGATTAACTTGTGCAAAACATGGGAAATGAGGAGTCTTTTATTCTACAACTATGAGATACTGTATAGCAGTTTAGTATTACCAGCTGTGGATACCTATCTTGAATTTCATTTGGCAATCTAAAAAATAGCCTTTGGTGTCTAAATCAGATGTAACATGCCTTCTTGGCAAGATGTTCTTGGTTTTTTGGGTTTGTTGTTGTTGTTGTTTTTATATTTTTATTTTTAATTTTTTTTTGTGTTAAAGAAATTCAAAGGGTACAACATATTTTTGTCTTCAGGGAAAATGTATTTCTAGTCTGAATCAGTCTAACTTCATCTTCCAAACATGGTGTTTTGCTGCATTGTTCTTGTCTGTGGTAAAGGCCGTCTACTGTCAGAAGTTAGTTCATGGTGTAGGTACTGACAGATCTTGATTGAGTTACCTTTTGGTCTGCTTTTTAGTACATACTTTGCATTGAACTTTTGTTTGCATTGAACTAATTGCTGTCTGTTTTGCATGATTCTGTTTTTTCCCTTCTTAAACTCTGACTTTTGTCAGTATGCCAAAGTGGAGACACCAACAATGGGCAGACCAGGTGCATATAATAGTGTCAAAGGGAATTTTTTGTAACATTCTTACTTATGCCATCTGCAAAGAGAAATCTGCCACCACTATTTAGTGTCTTTGTACTTATATTCTATGACTGGATTGCCTTTAAATTTACTTGCTGGGCAATAGTGTCTCTCTTTTTTCTTCTTCCTTTTAATGTTTTTTCCTTCTTTCCTTCCTGACTGCAGGCTATGTTTGACCTTTGTAGAAGAAAGATTAAGTCTGCCTTTTAACTTGATTTACTGTACATGGTGATTTGCATAGTTTTTCCATGATACTCTGTTTCAGCCCATTACATTTGCCCATGCTCAACAGTAAAATTTCCTGGGCCTGTAGTAATGACATTAGCATTAGTACAAGGTGGAAACTAAAATATTTTTTAATTAGAGGAAAAAGAAACACAATCCCCAAATTACATCCTGTTTCAATTTCTTATACGCCATTATGAGACACAAAGTACAACATTTGATCTGGACATCTTCCCTGAGTACAGTGTGAGAGGTAATTTGGAATTGAGGGTAGTTTTCTCTGGAAAACTCCAAATTGCTGACAGCTGATTAAATACAGAGTGCTTCCATGATACTGGCACCTTGTAATGCAATGCTGACTGGACATCCTGCCTTTAAGTAGCTGAAATGTATTAAATGATCCCTGGTCAAACCCGAGAGATACTGTGACAGTTCCCATTTGTATTGGCAGCCTTGCTCCCAGCTGAAACTCTCAGGCACTGATTTATTTCAGCCTGTGGCCATTTGCCACCTCTTGAACAGTGCACAAGGCTGGCTTGTCTGTGGCCACCCAAGGACTGACGGACAGACAGATGCTATACTCCCATCTTCCAGAGAGAGCAAAATGGAAGCTTGCAGGATGCCAGTAAGAAATCTGATTTCAGCGCTTTGTCTATTAACTTGTGGCCAAGCTGGGACAAAGAAGGCAGAAGGAAAATCTTTTGTGTGAGCCCTGGGAGAGTCAAAGCCAAATCTTCAGGCTCTGGCTGAGCAAAGAACATCAGAATTTTGCCCCTTCTGTTACTGTGAGTTCTGCTCCCCTGCCCTGAAGACTTGATTTCTAGGCCTTTAGGGCTGGTGAGGCCTAAAAATCTCTCATATTAAAACAATAAATCAATGAAGAGTAGAAAGGGTGTATTTTTCCTGTTCCCAGGGAAAAAGTAGGAAGCATTTATCCATTGCCCTTGTTGAAGGGATGATGTAGCACTGCTTACTACTCTAATAATATCTTTGCAAAAGGTTTAAGAGCTTCTGTAACCTCTGCCCAAATAAGCATGGCCAGAATGTGGTCTCTAATGGCAGAATGAAACTTGTAATATCTGCCCAAATAAGTGTGGCCAGAATATGATCTACAATCACACATATATTTGAAGCTGGACAAGACATTGGTCTCACATGGCTTCTTCAGGTGTCAGATTCAATGGATACTTGTTCATTGGTTATTCCATGCAAGGTATCAGGGCAATTATCATCAATCATGAGGTTGTTTTCTGTATTTTTTCAATATCCAAGAGGTAGTTGGGATTTGTGGTGAGTGCTGGTGATTCTCGTAGCACTGCTAATCATGCAGTGATCTTGTCTTCCTAGCAGAGCTTTAAGATCCACTGACCTGGCTGCCCTTCACATTCTCATCTTTTAGTCTGTAAGAATATCAAGGTTTTTTTTTTTTAGCTAATTATAGGTAATTTTATTCATCTTGGAGGCTTTGGCAGGTGGCCAGCAATTGTTCATGCAGGGAGGAACGTTCTCTGTTTAGACAGTTGTGGACATTAAAGTGAAAGAACATTTTCCTTGAATTGCTCCAAGTGTTTCTTCATCACAGTTGATATTCATATTTCATGCACTGAATACGTGGAGCTGAATTCTCTGCAAGAGGTGCTTAAAAAACTCACTGTTGCCACAAGCATCTCAGTGACTAAGCCACTGTCAGTAAAGGCTATTAAACCATATGAAGCCTGGTACTTGGGCTTCCTGGAAATCAAATCAGGAGCTCTACCTGTGCAGTCTTTACCTTGGTGACCTCAAAATTGTCCCAAGATGTTTTTAAAATGTGTTTAGTAAAGTGTGTTTTAAATGATGGCATCAATCTCCCCTCAAATTACTGATTTTGCTTATGCATCTTCAAGGTACTCTTCATTACTTCAGTGGTTAGCAATTACCCACATCCTTTTCAAGAAAGGGAAACTTTTGACTTGGGGTGGGAAAAGAGGACCATGCTGAGAACGGTTGTTAGATTCCTGGGACTGTTTGTGTGTTTGTTTTGTTTTGTTATTTGCCCTGGGAGATGAGATGCCAGGAAAACAAATAGGTCACTGCAAATCCCATATTCCTAGAGCCTTTCTGGTTCTAATATATTTACCCTTAAAGCACACTTTCTAGTATACTACTAAGGCTAATATACTTGCAAGAAACATAGCTTCAAATTATAATATTTAGGTTTGAATGGATTTTATTTATTGAGAGCCTTTTTCTACTACAAAAGATTTGGCAATGCTTTATGAATATGTGGTCGCTTCTCCAAATAACTTTTTTT